>JAJLYT010000002.1:0-472238 GCA_030571755.1 Saccharomycopsis olivae (nom. inval.) | reverse complement strand
CATCGCACCGGCTGCCAAAAATGGGTGAACAACACCAACCATAGCCAATGGTATCATACAAAGGTTGTAGACACTGGCTAATAAAAAGTTCATTTTAATAGTAGAAAAAGTTTTTTCACTTAAATCAATTGCCATAACAAGAGTTTGAAGTTTAGAATTATCAAGAATAATAACATTAGCTGCTGATGCAGCTATATCTGTAGCATCATTGAAAGATACTCCTATGTCAGCAGCGCTAATAGCTGCAGCATCATTGATACCATCACCAATAAATAATACAATTTTATTTTCACCATTTTCAGCAGATTGTCTAATATTATCAACAATTTCTTCTTTACCATCTGGTGATATTTCAGCATAAACATTTTCAAGCGAAATTCCTAATTGTTGTGCAATACTCTTAGAAACATTATAATTATCACCAGTAACCATAACTGTATTAATTTTTTTCAAATGTAAAGCAGAAATTACACTTTTAGCATCTTCTTTTAATTGATCTGCTAAAACTAAATAACCAAGACAAATGTCATTAATAGCAACATAAATTATTGTACCTGTAATATTAGAACTAATATCAGAGACTTTATTACCAATTAATCTGTTATTACCAACTTTTAACTTATAAATATGACCCTGTTTATCAACAAATTCCGCAATTACACCTTGGCCAACAATATTCTCAGCTGGAGTCATGGTGTATTCGGCAGGTGGGCTTGGATTACGTTCACTAACAGCTCTCAAGATAGCTTGACTCACTGGGTGTCCATTTCCTTGCTCAGCTCTGCCAATCATCATCCATAACACTTCTTCTGTCAAGCTGAACTTAGACTTGGCCACTTCATAGTCTAAGCTATGCTCCACAAGTTTCATGTTACCTGTAGTTAAAGTATTTGTTTTATCGAAGAAAATAGTATCTACTTTCGATAATCTTTCAAATACATCACCACCTTTAATTAAGATACCATGTTTAGCAGACACTCCAGTACTAGCCATTATAGCAGTTGGAGCAGCTAAACCTAAAGCACAAGGACAGGCAATTACCACCACACTTATGGAAATTTTGAGACAGTTGAAGAGAGTGCCGTTTTGCTTATTTTTCACAAATATAGATGGATAAAGCCATGATGTTTCCTCAATAATATGACATTTCACAAAGGTCATCCAGAATATAAAAGTGAAAAATGCAAGGGCAACAATGAAGGGGACAAATCGAGATGCAATATAGTCACTGTATCTTTGAATAGGAGCTTTCTTAAATTGTGCATTTTTCACTAGAGCAATAATTTGAGAGAGCTTTGTTTCCTGCCCAAGTTTATTAACTTTAAAATAGAGTGGATTAGATAAATTAACCGAGCCTCCAATGACCTCGGAACCATAACTTTTCATTACTGGTAATGACTCTCCAGTTAAAAGAGATTCATTAACATCTGACACCCCATAAACAACAATTCCATCGCTTGGAATTTTGCATCCTGGTTTTACAAGGATAATGTCTCCAATCTGTAATAAATCCACAGAGATTGATACAGTTGGTTCGTCTTCCACAGAGCCCTCTTTGGAATTCAATACATCCATGAACAGACTAGTATTTTGCACTATATCACATGTGTATGGAATAAGTTTCATGAGTTCACTTAAGGAAGATGTTGTACGACCTTTTGCCTTACTTTCTAACCATTTACCCAAACTAATAAACACAAATAACATGTCTGCAGTATCAAAAAGTGTCATTGGTGGGGTTTTGTTAGCTTTAATGACATTGACTATCAGAGCATACACAGAAAATAGATATGAAACACTGGTAGATGTCACAACAAGAACATCCATAGATGCACTACCACCCTTAATCGACTTATAAGCAGATTTATAAAATGATGAGCCAACAGCATGCATCAAATAAGTAGTCAAAACGAACGAGATTGCGTCGCGTAGATAAAATCCGTCGATAATACGACAGTCATAAGTCTGAAGCCAGTTGTATGGAATGACATGAGCCATAAGGAAAACTGGTACTCCACAAATGACAGACTTGAGGAATGCAAATTTCCAAAACTTAGTTTCCATGTATTTTGATAATAACTTGAGTTGCGATGCATTAGAATCCTCTGTACCATTAGATATTAAAAGATCAACGCCAAATTGTTCCCGAACATATTCAAAAATATCACGAATGCCCACTAATTCTGTATTGTAAGAAAAATTTAAAGATTCAGAAGATTTGTCGAGGTCAAAACTTTGCACACCTGGGAATTTACTCATAATGTTGGAGGTAACCTCAGAATTAGATGGTATAAAATTTCCATAGTATTTCGCATGAACACTTTCAATAATATTAGTACGAGATGAAGAAATTGCCTCTGAATTTGCTAAAGTTGCGTCAAAACCACAATCCTCGATTGCATTAACGATGGTCTCAGGAGAAGTCTCCTGGTTGTGAACCACCACCGCCTCTTCGGTAAGTAATGAGACATCAACAGAACTAATATTTGGTAAGTTTTTAATAGCAGTAGTAACACTTCCAACACATGAGGAACATGTCATTCCGCTAACATTTATCTTTGTAGAATATTCAATGGATTTTTTTTCTGGTATAGTTTCAATAAGCGCAGCCTCAAACCCCACATCTTCAATTGCATTAACAATTTCATCAGCAGATATTTTATCATTATGCTTTATTATCGCCTCTTCTGTTAGTAAAGAAACTTCAGCAGAACTTATACCTTGAAGGGACTCAATAGCATCAGTAACACTCTTTGAGCATGAGGAACAAGTCATTCCACGGACAGATATCTTAGTATTGTATATCTTAGGCCCAGAGATGTCAGATTTTAAAGGCTTAGAAGACTGCACCGAAGCATCAAAACCAATATCATATACTGCCATTTTTAATGAATCAGGCTCAACTGATGGATCATGGGTGATAATCGCCTGATTTGTCATCAAAGATACTTCAACAGTATCAACACCTTCAATGCCATTTAAAGCATCAGTAACCGATCCAGAACATGAAGAACATGTCATTCCATCAACATTAAGTAGAGTAACTATCTTATTATCATTATTTTTAGATATTGACTGTAATGGTGTCGCTGGCTCTTCCGATCGAAGCTTATGATACTCTGAACTCTTGCTTAGCCCTATAACAGGGCCAACAGACCTTATTAATTTATCCATATTATATATCACAAATTAAAAGCTTTTCTCTCTTTTGTTAAAATTCAAAATTTGATGGTACTTGAGTCTTAGCTCGCCTGGGGGTGCCAATAATTATGGGGCCCTAGAATAGAGGAATGTGCAATATAGCAGCAAAAACTCTTTCAAAAAAAATAGGAATATAGTCACACAAACTGTATACAGTATGTATAATATATAATAGTAAAATATTACTGTGGTACCGTCACTAGCCGCCGACCAAGATGAGATTGCCGCTCACTTCTAGACGCTCGCCCTCTGCTCAGCTCTGCTCATTCGATCGGAAAGCGCAGCAGGGCTCAAGATGCGAGTCGGATGTGGAGGAGGAGTTGTATAGTGAAGAGGATGTTGAAACCAGTACAGAGTATTGAGCATATAGCGATAAGCGTGGACACTCTTAGGGAACTTGTAGGGGACGAGACCTATTGTGCCATGGAACAGTCAAAGTAAGTAGACAAGAATGCGGGAGTACATGTGAGAATTAGATAGGAGCCATTATTGATTAATCCATAGAATAGGAATAATTATGGAGATTCAATTAATTAATTTTTATTTATTTTTAGAAAATCAAGATATTCATAGAATAGACATCGGGAAAATAAAAGCCACGGCGACTAAAGACATTAATTTTACCATTTATCTCCTGAATTAGTAATAACTAAGATGTACCCATAGTATAGGACTTATATATTAATAACATATTAGTATATTACCATTAACAGGGCTTTGGGTTACTGAAATAGTAACGAGAGGTGAATAAGACTTTTTAGTGCTTAGAGTTGTGGCTTGGTAAAATTGATAAAAATACATTTATTCCTGAGGCATTAATATTATTTCAATGCCTTCTGTTTGATAACATAAATATAGATAAAACAAAAATACGGCAATTAGTAAAATAATATTAAAATTTTAATTTATTTTTTTTAATGTTCTAGAATAAGTACATTTTATTACATTTTATTAGATTTATTACATTTTGTGTAGCACTTTAATGACTTATTTAGCGAACTATATTGTACTATTGTTTTACACCCATCATTAGTTATGATTATTGGTACCTCTTGAATCTATCTCCGTAACTGAGTTCCTGCACCACGAAAAGCGAAAAAATGCTATAATATGCATGTTTCTATATTCGGTAATAGGATGCCCGTTAGTCAAATATTTCGTTGAAACATAATTTAGTTTGAGAGACAAGACAAGTTGGCCAGAATGCTTGCTTAAGTGTTTAACATTAATATATTAGGAAAATTTTGGAAACCAAAAAAAAAGAAAAATTAAGGGGTAAATATCAATAGAAAAAATATTATTTAAAATTTAAAATTAATTATTAAATTAAAATAAAAATAGAATAACATGCAAGGAAAATTAATACAAGTCAATAGTATTTGGAGCCACCAGAAGTCTGATTATAAATGCATACTAATATAGTAAAATGCACAGAATTTTAGTAGCAACGGGAAGTCCCGATTCGGTAACACAGTTACCATGGTAGGTACGGTACGGCCCTGCATGTCCCACAAGAGATCAGCTTCCCGACTTCACTGCACAACTTATATAATTAATGATCTTCCCATTTTCTTTTGGGACACAGTTTGACCGCTCTTAATTTTAATAGTCGTTAATTTCAAAAAGAACTGATTAACCATATTTTGAAGTGGTGAGATCTTAAGAACGCAAAGTCACACACAGTCATTCCTTTACAAACAGTCATTCCTTTTTTGTGTGGTTTTGTTGACTTATATTCTCTCCTCGAGTAATATATCTACTTTTTTAACTATAATTTACTAATAACAATAACAAAACTGTGTTACATAACAGTCTTCTTTTGAATATTTTTTTTTTGAAATACTTGTCACTCCTTTAAACTTTTTTTAATCATTTCAAAAATTATGTCAGAAGACGCTATTGTTAGTCCAATCTCGGGCTCCAGAAAAAACCTTCCAATGATAGTCGATATATCTATCGCTAACGATGGTAGACAAGTCTACCAAGTTCACGACTCTTCATCTACTGATGATAATGATTCAATTCTCTCTTCAAGTTCCAATTCCAATTCCAAGAAGAGATCCTTTGACGATGACGATGCTTGTGTATCCACTATTAGTTCTTTAATTCCAAATGAAGAACAAAACAAAATGATGAAATGCGAATTTGCCGCTAGATCACCAACTGAGGATGAATCCGAAGTTTGGGGTCCAGAGGTTGAAACTGCATTTGAAGATGCTCTTAAAATTATTCCAAAGAACGGCTTATCTAAGATTAAAGTATCTGGAAGATCTTGTGGTCGTAATGAGTTAATTTCTGATTTTATTTTACAAAAGACAAATAAACTCAGAACCAGAAAGCAAGTCAGTTCCCATATTCAAGTTATTAAGAATTTAAAGAAAAATCAAGGCGTTATTGATTTAATTAATAATGGTCCTTCAGATCCAGATTCTCTTAAGAAATTTGAAGATGTTTTCTCAAAGATTACTTTCCAAAAATCTATTGGTGCTTCTACTGGTAATGCTTCTGAAGCTAACATGTCTAATGCTCACTTATTAAACATCAACAAGAAATCTACTCGTCGCAGACTCTCTTACAATGCTAAGAATATTTGTGAAGTAACTATTAACGATTTCGAGATGAAGTGTACCGGTTTACCTCTTTCTACTTTAAAATCAAAAGATTTTGACACCAACTTAAAACTCAAATCCAACGCTAACATTAATTCTAGATTCCCAGGTCTCTTTGAATTATTCACTTCCAACTGTGGTTCAGGTACTATCATCAACAACTCCATTCCATCATTACACGGAATGTGCAAGATTAACTTACCAGCTGAATTCTCTAGATTCAATAAAGCTAACTCTAATGGTAGCACCGACTCCTCAAAGTCTTTGAAAAACTACAACACTCATGTTGACTTATCTCTTAAGGGACTTTCAGTTAATGAGTCAAGTTGGTCCGTTTTAACCGTTATCTACTCTTTTGGACAGGAAGTTGTTCGTTTAATCGATCTTGCTGATGTTCAAAACTCTCAAGTTGTTAACGGTACTAAAAACGTTGATCTTAAGGTCAAGTTTGCTCCTGAATTCTGGGATGCTTTTTTCACTTCTCTTGATGGTGGTGAGGTTTCTAAGGATGACAGTGAAGATGACAAACACAAGGATGTTGCCATTCGTGCTATTACTATGAAGCAAATCGTCTTCAAGAACAACTATTCTGAAGCCTCTACTAAGGCTAAGGGCCCAGTTAACATCTTGAAGAAGGATATTCGTAGTATTATTCTTTGGGAATTCCTTCGTGTTCAAGAGCCTTACAAGGCTATGACCACTATGCGTCGTATTCATTTGATCAATCCAACACCAACTGTTCCTCAACAACAAGTTATGGAACCAGTTCAAAACCAAATGCCAAACATGCAAATGCCTCAAGTTATCAATGGAAATACTCAATCTCTTGTTGCTCCAATTGCTCTTACCCCAATGCAACAATCCTACATGAACTACACTCATCAACAACAATTCGCTTCTCCATTCACTCCATCTACTACTCCAATCTCTGTTAGTACTACACCAGTTAACAATGGTAACTTGGTTAACTTACAACAACAAGAAGATTTAATTAGCCGCTTGGAGAGCCCAATTGACTTGATGAATGTTGCCAACAACAATCACAACAACATGAACAATGGAAACATGAACCACATGCAAAACTCTATGAATGAGAACTCCGTGTATCGCTTTAACAACAACTCCAACAATGATATTTCTCAATTTGATTTTAACTTTGATTCTAATTCATTTAATGGTGCAACATCTGCTGCTCCAAAGAAGATGAATACTGCTCCTGTTGAAATGAATGTATTCTCTCAACTTGATTATAATCCAAATTTCGAATTTACAAATTATGGTGATGTATCTACAAAGAGTTCTGAATCAAATGTTACTTTTAACTCTGACTTTTCATCAATGTCTTCTAATGGTGCCGGTTCTTCCGTCGCTGGCGATGAAAACCAGTTTGGTGGATTCTATGACTTCAATTTCGATGCTAAGGTCCCTCAAACTAACTTTAACAATGTTAAAGCTGAAGAGTTGATTTGGTAATAATACTTTATCTTGTTTATGATTTTTATTTATTTGATGTTTTGGCTACAACCGTTGTTGCTTTTTATTTTATCTTATTTTATTTTACCTTCTTTTATTACTAGAATCTTTTTTTGCTTCATAGATTTCTAATCTTGGTTACACTTACATTTCTTTACATTGGAAAGGCTAACTATATTCATGCCTAATTGGAACTTGGAACTTACAATATATTTGTCAGTTTTTTTTTTATCTATCTTTTATATCAATTTATTGATTTTTATATATATATGATCTTAAATCAAACTATTGTATCTTTTTTTTTTTTAATCGCATATTTAATCTAGTGTCTAAGCTCTCCTGTAAGTGCTGTAGCCATGTACGTATTGATCGTCGTAGTACGCATATCGACGTATACTGATCCAATAATTCCCGTTTGGGAAACTTTTATGCTTGTTTAAGGTGTACTTCGATTCAACCAGGCAGGTAGGGTCTAGGCTCGGATACTAAGCTGTTTGATAATAAGACACTGTAGGTTTTAGTTGCTATGTATGTCAAACAAACTGCTCAAATAATATTATAATAAAATTATCTCACAAACACCTCATCCCTGTGAATGATAATGAATAGGTAATAATAGTATGCATTTAGTAACTGTAGCTTTATAAGTACAAATGACCTGTTTTTAGTTATTGCTATTGTTGATCCAACACACAGCTGTGTAAATCATAAGTGAGGAAATTTAATCCAAATCAATAAAACCTTAAATGAGATAAATTATTTTGGTATACAGCATTTAAATTTAAGTACTGATCATTAAATATGATTGTATCCAGGAGTTTGATGTGTTATGGATGTGTATCAGGTCGAATTATGACTAGAAAAAGTCTTAGTTCAGTAACAGTAGTCATAAAGGATTTTGTATCAAATCAAAAAAAAAAAAAAATATAGAACATATAATCTTCTATTGGATCAAAAGTGCCATGAAACCGCCCCTGAAGAGTAGTTTCAGGCACGCTTTAACGTAACTTGTTGAATAGATCGACATTTATTGATTAACGATTTTCAAAACTTTATAACTTTTTAGGTTTGATTGCCCTAGATTGCATGTTAAACTGATATTCTAGACTTTTGCGATATTGTTGGTATACATAACATTATAGTGATTCTATTATCTCCGAGGATAACCTTAGTTCCCCCTATTATGCCTGCCACTCTGCGATATTTTTTTCTTTTTAATAGCTAGAATAAATATGAGACAACAATGCGTTTTAGCTGAACTTTTTTAGCTGAGTGGATAGAAAAAAGTAATAGCATTATGCTGCCGTTGTCTTACCGCTCTGCAAGAGAATATCAAGGGCGGGGCCCACATCATTGGCGATGGTTCATCATAGTCAGCAGGGTGAGCTGCCGCGCATCCCAGGGAGGAGTCCAAGGGGGTGCGAGCACTATGTTTTAACGTGAGGAAAAAAAATAAGCAAAAAAGAATGTTCTGATATACACATCAGCGACCTGGGCCACTTAGGCCAGGCGGCATCGAGGCCAGGCCTGGCGGGGCCTCAAACGGAGCGGCAGACCCGTTGAGTGTGGCGGTGGCAGCAGCAGCAGCAGCAGCAGCAGCAGCAGCAGCAGCAGCAGCAGCAGCAGCAGCAGCAGCGGGCGAGAGCCCAGGCGTGCGCGCCGGCGGACGAGGGCTCGCGGCGCTTGGGTGTGCTGGTGGTGTCTGGCGGGAGACGACTTCGCGGCGGCAGGATGGCTGATGCATGCCACCATGTTATGAGCGTCGAGATCATGTGCTGAAAATTTTTCGATAAAAAACATGTAAGCGCGGTGAGCGTCTATTGGGTACAGGGCTGAGGATGTTGAACGCAAGAGCCGCAGCGCGAGGAATTGCGGTATTGAGAACGCCAGTGCGTCGTTCTTGTTTGAGATATCAGCTGATTCAGCTGAGGGGGGTTTCGACCAATGCGGAGGAGGTCCAGCAGCTGGAGAACAAGCCAACTGAGCAGGAGCATTCTGTGAACAACAGAAGATCAAAGGCGGCGGCGTCCAGGGGACACTCTGGTGCGCGCAAAGCCCTGCCAGAAGACTTGTTGGAGTTTCAAAATAAAGTCAGTGCGCTTTTGGCTACAATTGAAAAGAATCAGACTGAAATGCCAGTTGCTGAATTATTGGAGTTTTTAGAGACTTCATTGGGAGACTTGAAGAAAGGTTCAAAATTGGAGAATTTCGATCAACGTAAAATATTCCGTTCTACACTTTATGATTCATTTAGGTTAATCTTAACTAGAAGTATAGAAGAGGCTTCACTGCCTCAAACAGAGGGAACTTCATTGGTTTTAAATACTGATCCCGTTAAAGTATTGATTGGTCTTCGATCATTTGGAGTTGCCAATGCTGGAATGTACAAAAGTATTATTGAATTTCTTATCAGCAGCGGCCGTTATGGTGAAGCCATCAAGTTATATGCTGATAACATTGATCTTTTCAAAAATTCTAATCAACAGAGATCCATTAAATTATTAGGTTATATAAGTTATATCTTATATGTTTCTGATAGTAAAATTGATGCTAGTATGGATCATGTTAAGGCAATGTTTAATTTTGAGGGACAATTCCCAGATTATAAATATTTAGAAAAAATTTTAGCTGAGAGAAACATTGAACTTACTGATGAGTTAAAGGATGCATTCATTAAGAACGCTAGACTTCTCAAGACCAATAGTATTGATATTTTTGACCCACAAGTTTATGCCAGACTTGATAAACTTGCTGAAACTGGTGAGATGGCTAGAGTAGCTGCTGAGATGAATTTGCTTAGAGAGGCTGCTAAGGCCAAAGGATTAAAATTACCAGAAATTTTTTATACACAGTCCATGAATATTTATTCCAGAGGAAACAATAGTAATTCTTCATTATTTATATGGAATGAAATGATTTCTTCTGGAGTGACACCTGGTGTTGAATCTTGGAATGCTTTAATATATGCCGTTGCCAAGAAGGGGCCAAAAGCAGAGAGAATGGCACAAGTGGAACAAACTTTTAGTTTATTAAAATCATCTAAAGTTAAACCTAATTCAAATACTTATGTTATGTTAATTAAAGCATACGATAATTTAGGAAATTATGAAGTTATTGAAGATCTTTATTCAACTTTATTAAAGGATAAAACAGTACCAATGACTTTAAGATTAAAGGGAACTTATTTAGCAGCAATGGCTCATAAAGATGTTCTCAAGAGTTATTCACTTTTCCAATCTATGGTTAAATCAGAGAATTTTGTCCCTGATATTATTTTATTAAATACTTATATTGAGATTTTTACTAAAATTGGAAGACTTGATAAAGCTGGAGAAGTTTTAGGATTATTAGATTCTTTCAAGATAAAGGCAGATATTGCTACATATACTATTGTGCTTAATTTATTATTTGCTCAAGCTCGTAAGAGAGGAGAAACAGTAACGGAGGCAGCTCTTGGACAATTTATTAGTGAAATGGAGAGTTGTGGAATTAAGGCAAATTTGGTCACTTATTCATTGTTAATTAAAGGTTTAATTCAAAATGGTCAAAATATACAAGCTGCTCGTACAATATTTGCTTATGTGAAAAAGCGTAATTTAGTCAATGGTACTACTTATACTACAATGATTAAGGGTGAATTAGATGCTGGTAAATATTCTGAAGCTGATATACTTTTCAATGAGTATTCAAGTAACCATAAAAGTAACAGAAATAATATTCAACTTTATAACTTGATGATTAATTCTCATGGTAGACAAAAGAATTCAGTTAAAGCTTATGAATATTACTCAATTCTTGAACAAAATCCACATATTAAACCTAATAGATTTACATACTATTTCATGTTGTTAGCATGTTCTACAAGTGAAGATGTATCTATTGGTCAAAAAGTTATTAATGACTTGGATGCTGATGTTAATTTTGTTAGTTATGGTGCTAAAATTCCAATTGTTATTTTTAACTTAAAGAAGTTAGGAGTAAATGTATCTGAAAGAGTTCTTCAAAATGCAGAAAAAAGTTTAGAAGGAGCTAATAAAGCTGCATATTAAAAGCTACAGAATTGTATATACTGTAAATATTCATTGACTACAATATCTAGTAGTAGTTAAAATTTAATAAACAAGAAATCAAGTAAAACTTATTGTCCTCCAGTAGAGTCTTTACCTAATGCTTTCAGAATTAAAGGTCCACTCCATTTTCTCCATCTATCTAAAGCATTTTGTGGATTATCTAAAGCTGGTCTTACATCTAAGAAAAATGTTGGCAGACCATCTTCACTATCAGGACCTCCATAATAATCAATAACGTATCTTACTTGTTTCCATTGTTTTTCACCAGTTTCATCACTTCCAGTATTACGTAAAACTGTCCAATCATGTCTATCAAATGGAGCACTACCATCAAAGCTATTTGGGAAAATTTTTGATAAATACATATAAGTTGTAGCTCTAGGTGACATATCATGTGGACGACCAGTAAATTTTAAAAGTCTTGGAGCAGTTTTAGTCTCTTTACTATAAACTTTTTCCCATTCTAAAATTTCTTGCCAAGCTCCTTCATTTAAAAAGTTATGAACATCAACCATTGATTCAACAGCATCTTCAGCTATACCTTCACCTTTACCTTTACGTACCATAGCATTTAACATTTGTTGAGGTGATGGATATTCCCAAAATCCTTGATTATCATCTTCACCCCTTGGTATAGTAGAAACTGTTCTTTGTGTTGGAAGATCAATCTTTTGACCAGGAAGTTTGCTAGATGATATAAATGATGGCATATTATTCATTGGATTAATATCTGATCCACTATGTTTTACCGGACATGCACTTGGGGTCTCTTTTGGTATACTATCATGCTTAACTGGACATCCACCTCCTACTTGAAATCCTTTATCATGTTTGACTGGACATCCACCCATAGCTCCTCCCTTAACTGGACATGATGATGCACCACCCTATCACTAGTTAGCCAATCATTCTAATGAAATATATCAAATATAACTTACGTTAATACCAGACTCCGAAGAATCAGCCCAAAACCAACCCATATTTATTCAACGATGAGCTCCTACTGTGGATTTTTTTTTTTCCTTTTGCTTCTATTTTTTTTTTTTTCTTTTTCCGTCTATCGTCATCCGAGAACCCCAGAAACTCCGGCGCTCTCGCTACATGGGGGAAACTCGCGCGTTCAACATTACTGATATAATATGACAGTAAAGCTATTATCTAGCGTCTAACTGTCTGACTCTACATAACTCGGACCACGGGTCTCGGTGATATCACCGTAGCCCCACTGGACCATCATGGAGATGAAGGCGGTGGCTAGCGCATACTCCACATCAATCTTGGACTGGTCCACCAAGACCTCAAAGTCAAATTTGAACTGTCTCATTAGTCTCGCCCTAGCGACTCTCTCCCTTAACTCCTCGTCGCCTCCTCCAGGATTGGTAACTTTCTCTAAAAATTTGGACCCTCTGGACCACTGGTACTTTGCGCCGTCGTCAAGATAGAAGCTCTTGAACTTACCAGTCACCCCAGATTCATCAGCAACCACGCGGTGCTGAACTCCTGGCTTGGTGTGCCAGTCAACTGATGTTGAAAAAAATCCACACCGAATAGCGGCAACTTCTTTTCTAGAAGGGAATTCGCGTAATGCCCATACAGGATTCAAAGGACTTTCTCTCTCAATGGTAAAAACCTTAGTACCCTCTCTATCAAATACATTGACCGAACGGTGTCTATTCTTTCTATCACGACGAACATAGTACGCACTAGACTTTTGACTAAGAGGAATCACACTAGCGTCGTTGGTATGATAGTCTAAATAGGCCTTATACCCCAAGTGCTCCGCAAAATATGTCACTACCGTCAAGTACGCTTCCTGAGAGTACACTGCGGGGGCTTCAAAAATCGGCATGTTTAATATATTTTTATATGTATATATATAGTTTTTCTAATATCTAGTCAGTTTATTAAATCTATCTGATGCTATATAACACTGTTATATGATGGAAAAGGCGCGCCTTTTGTGAAATGCATACAGCCCTTTGTGGCATATTTCTTACAGTTTACTATAATGACTAATTGACATAATAATTATCTATAAATAGGCAGACAAATTATTTTGATTACATAATTCCCCAACTATCTTCACAACCATGACAAAATTTACTGCATGCAACAGAAGCAGATAGAGGATAATCTGATAAACCTATTTTTTCATCTATATATTCATCTGCAAAATCATCTTTACCTCTAGCCATAGCACCAACAAATACACATATACTTTCATCTTCATCTAATGTTTTAACATAATCTTGAACTCTTTGAACTTTAGCATCAAATGATAAAGTAATTTTTCTGCATTTTGTTGGTAAATGATCAGAAATTGGATTCTTAATTACTCTTAATAATTGTTCTTGAGAATTAACAGAACGAATTGATAATTTATATAAAAGTTGAACCATTAAACCTGAAAATCTTTTAAATGTTCTTGGAATACGAACACTTGGATTAACTTCAATTAAAACTCCTCTAGCAGTATGAATATAAACTTGTAATTTACCAGCTTTATTAATCGGTGAATCTAATAATGTCAATAAACACTGATGTGTAATATCTGGTCTAGCTTCACCAATATCTTTACCCATCTTTCTAAGCAAACCTTGATGATCATCACAATTTAATAAAACATATTTGTCTCCACCCTGTTTACCATTGCTAATTTTATGAGTCTCTAAACAAGCCTGGGAAAGAACAACAATTAATCTTTGAGTGGTCTTATCCTTTGAACTAAGCGGCGTAGGCTGAACAGGAACTAATGAAGCTGGTAAACTCTTCTTCTCAGCCTTCTCTGGCTTATCAGTCTTTTGCTTTTCAGACATTTCTTTCCTTCTCTCTTTCTTTTCTTTAAATTTATTCAAATAAGATCTATGACTTTTTACCTTATTTACCAAATACAAATTCCCTGAACAATATTATAAAGAACACAACCGGGAAATTCATACACCAAATACAAAAAATCTCTCGATAATTATTCTCGAGTATACCTAACTTAAAGTATTGCCAGTGCTACTGCCTGCACCTGGAAAATTTTTTATACTGCTCCCGCACTTCTGGCGGTCACGTGGCAGAGATGAGGCAGGAGATCTGGGACTGGGAAGAGCAGTTATTTGGCAAGATCTGGTGGCGGCAATGTAATGAGTTGTGGAAACAGGGTATATGGAGGGTTGAATTTGCATGGATCCATCAGCTTTGTGTCAGGTGGTTGAATGACCGGTTTTATTGAGCGTTATAGGAGGAGGGACTTACCGAGGGAGACAAGTACCCGGAGAGATGTTGTATGTTTGACATGCATAGCGGTTGAAAATTGTCTTAGTTATGATTATCATTGGAAAATTAATACTTTGGAGCGGGGATTGTCCGCTAGTATCAGTCCAAGAAGTCACTTAAGACACTAGCCGCCGCCTGGCTAGTCGCCCCTTACACCGCAACCCTCATCGCCGCGGGCTCGCAACCGCGCGGTTGCGAGCCCGCGGGTTTGTTTTGATTTGCCGATAATGTAAACAAAGCGAGTGAGAATTCCATATACAGAGGCAAATTACCGATTGTTTGGACCCAACTGCTGTGATATTGTGTTTACATTAATATTGCTAATTAAAGCTATTTTTTTTGGGGATGTCCAGCAGCTCTTCACCACCGAAGAATAGTAGGTTAGCTGCGAAATATTTACAGAATATTACTGGTCCAACTAGTGCTGTTATAAACGAAGATTCCTTAAAGCGAGAAACCAGTAAAAGAAAATTATTATCACCTATAAGTTCTCCACAGCGTTCTAAATCTATTAGACAATATAATAATAAAACAGAGATGCTGTTTAATACTCTTAGATCTCCTATTGATATTGTTAAAAAGCAAGACGATGTTGTGAATCTTTATTCTAGGGATCGGTTAAAGTCAGTAAAGACTTTTAGTAGCATAGCATCAGAGAATAAGGAGAATCTGCCAGTGCCGCAGTTTAATTCACCATCACCAAGTCCAAAATATAATTCATCTTCTAGAGCTGAAAGAATATCAAAGATTGATAATATGGATTCTGAAAATATGAATTTTCTTGATGAACTTCAATCTTTTAATGAGAAACGTAAAAATAATATTGTTAGTTTAAAAAAGACTAATTCTATTGCTCAGGGGAAAGCACCAAAGGGTAATAAGGGCTATGAATTCCTTTGTAGAGTAGCAGAAATTAAACAGTGGATTGAAGAATGTTTAAATGAGGAAATCACCTCACCAATTTCATTATCTAAGAATGGACTTAAGGATGGAATTGTGTTAGCCAAGCTAACTAAACATTTTGTACCTGATTTAGTAAAACGTATTATTCCAGCAAATTTAAGAGGGACCATTGAATATAGACATACTGAGAATATTGTGAATTTTTTTTACTTTTTGGATTATATTGGAATGCCAGATTTATTTCGGTTTGAATTAACTGATTTATATGAAGGAAAGAATATTCCAAAAGTTATATTTTGTTTATATGCTTTGTGTTTCATGTTGAGTGAGCAAGATGGTGCACCAAAGTTGAAAAGTCTTGTTGGTAAGTTGGAGTTTGATGAGTCCGATATCAAGACCGCTGAGCGCAGTGTCAAGGACGCGGCAGTTCCAGATTTTGGCAGCTTTGAGCCTTTGATGAAATCCTTGGAGTTAGAGAATGGATTCTTTGATAAGGAAGCTGAAACTGGGCCAGAGTTATCCATCCAGGAGCCACCTCTTGGAGTTAACACTGAGCTGCAAATTGAGATAACTGAGCTCCATGATGACCTGCCGTTGCCAACAATACCCAAAGTGAGACAAAGACAGCCAGAGCAACAGGAGGAGACTGTGGAGGAGACTGTGGAGGAGACTGACGGAGAGGCCGACGAGGCTAACCATGTAATGTTTACTCAGTCTACTCTCAAGCGGGTGACTAGTATCAAGAAGCCGACTTTCAAAGACTTTTCAATGGTGGAGATTGAAGATACCACGATTATTCAGGAGCATGTCAGCGAGGATATGTCAGAAAATGAATTGGATACAGTTTTAAGAAGCATAATCGATGTACAATCCCTTGGTCGTGGATTCATCGCGAGATTTCAAATATTTGTGAAAACCACAATGTTGAAAACTTTTGCTTCTGATGTGGTGACTCTCCAAAGTTTAATAAGAGCGCAAATATTCAAGAGTTCGGAGAAGTATGAAACTCTTGTCAATAGAAGTCAAAGACGTATTGGTAGCAGATTCATACCTGCTCTTCAGGCTAAAATTAGAGGAAGATTAGTACGGCGCAGAATAATGGGTACTCTTAAAGAGTTGAAGAATGAAAAGGTACAATTAGTTGAATTTCAGTCCATTGTGAGAGGGGAAATATCCAGATTCTTTACTGACAGTTTACTTATTGAACTTGAAGAAAGTGATCAAGATACTATTGAAATACAATCTCTTATTAGAGGTGGTTTAGTAAGAAAGCAGGTTTCCAAAAAAGAGATGGGATTAATTAGAAATAACCGGATGATCACCTCATTACAATGTGCAATCAGAGGCGCAATTTATAGAAGATCGTTGCTTTCTGATGATTTCTGTGAGGTGACCGATTCGATAGTTATCTTGCAATCTCTTATTAGATCTCAGTTGTATAGAGCAGGTAAGCTGAAAATGATATCACACCTGAAGAAGTCTAATTATGCTATAACACTTCTCCAAGCGGTCATTAGAGGAAATATCGCTAGACAAAGATACAAGGAAATTTATTACAAGATCTATAAATGTCGGAAATCATTACTTGAATTACAAACTATTGCTAGAGGTGGTATGTCAAGACGTAAACTTATACATCTTATGGCGGGCCTTGATTACAGTGAAAATTCTCTTGAGAGTATTGGTGCTATTATAAGAGGGGGTTTGCTTAGAAATAAGATGACCACTATGCTAGATAAACTCCTGTACCAAGAACATCCAATGACCAGCATACAGGCATTAGTTAGAGGTATTTTGACTAGATTTAGAATAGAGCTATTCTTGGATGACTTGTTTGAGCATGATGCGGCGATCAGTGTCTTACAGTCACATATAAAGGGTAAATTGACTAGAGATAGAATAGATGATATGAAGAATCATTATGCTCGCAATGTTGATAAGGTTGTGAAGATTCAAAGTATGATCAAGGCTAGAAATCAAAATGATGCATACAGACAGTTAATTGCTACCAGAAATCCACCATTGGCTGTTGTTAGCCAATTCGCGTATTTGCTTAGTGATACATCCAAAGATTTTGATGAAGAGGTTAAACTTGAGAATCTTAATCATCAAATATTGGTGAAGACTAAAGAGAATTCAGAGCTCGAAAAACATTGCAGTGAATTGGATGGCAAGATTGCGTTGTTGGTGAAGAATAAAATCACTTTAGATGAGATTATTCACCAAAGCAAGAATACTTCTTCTAGACTTGATTTTGAATTCAAGAAAAAGATGAATAATGGACATGCTCAGTCAGATACTCATAAATCAAGAAACGTGAGATATCAAGTATTTGAATCTTTGATTTATATCTTGCAAACATGCCCAGAGTATTTTATTCGACTTTTCAATATCTTTAAGGATAACTATAAAGTAAAGGAAGAGATTGAGAAGATGGTTTTAATTTGTTTTGATTATGCTGGAACCAAGGACCACTCCCGGATAAAGTCTATTACTAGTAACGGTATAGTATCAGCTTACAAGTTAGAACCAGAGGAATCATATTCTGTCAGAGATGAGTTTTTGTTTATGAATTTGATCTCACATTCAATAGAAGCAACAATTAAGTCTTCTAAAGATTTGGAGGAGTTCAGTATGTCTGCTTCATCTTCTTCATGGCAGAGACTTTTGGCTTATTTCCAAAAGACTGATAATCAACGGAAATTGGTGAAAAAGATTTTTGGCTCTTTAATAACTTCAATTTCTGAGATCGACCACTTATCATTAGAGAGCAATCCTATTAAAATATATAGAGATCTCATTTCGGCTGAAGAACAGGAGACTGGTAAGAAATCAGAGAAGCCTAAAGATATAAGTGCGGAGAATGCTATTAAAGATACAGATACTCGTCTGCAGTTTATCAAAAATTTGAATTTATTAAGAGAATTATGCATAAAGGTATTAACTACCATTGAGGAGAACATCCACCTCTTACCAATTCACATTAAGGCATTATGTTTCCATGCTTTTGCTGCCGCTAAGAATCATTTCTCTAATCTGTCATCCAGTAAAGAGTCAGAAGATCTTAGTATTCAATTTGCTTCAACATTTTTCTTTGAATATTTTGTTAACCCTATTGTTAGCTCACCAGAGAACTATAATATTCAGTTAATCACATTTAGCACTAGAGAAATGTTGACATTGAAGGCCAATTTGGGTCATATATGTCATGTACTTAGCCAGATCAGCTCAATGAAAGAGTTCCTGTTATCTCAAGTTTACTTGCAGCCACTTAATGAATTTGTCAAATGTTCAATGCCAATGATGAAGAGAATTGTGAGAAAGATCTTGGATACTGGTGATCTTGAAACTGCATATGATACAAATATCTACAATGACTTAACTGCGAGAATGAAACCATCACTTGTTATCAAGAATATTGAGTTGTTATCTCTCAAGAGTTTTATTCAAGAGTATGTTGGAGACATGGCCCCTTCAAAGACTGATCCTATCCTTGAGTACGTTAATCAGTTATCCTCAGTGAAAAACTTATCAGGAAATGAAATTGATAAAGAAGTTAGATTGCTATTGAACCCATCAGTGAAGAATTTTGATGGGGTTAAGACTAAAACATTGCTTCTTGACGCTAAGAGATGTATGTTATACATTATGCAGGTACAGTCTTCAAAGAGAAACTTGTTGGAATTATTACTCTCAAGAATCAATGAAAGAGATGAAGAGAGATATGACGAAATTTTACAACAAGAGAAATGTAATTACCAGAGTCGTATAACTGGTAGCGGTAAAGAGGTTGACGATTATGAAAAGAATGAATTTAGCAAATCAACGTTCTTGAGAAATGTTTCCTCGATGTCATACCATCAGTTGAAATCACATACTTTAGAAGTTATATTAGAATTAGAGTCTATGGGTAAATTGACAAGGGAGAACAAATTCCAGACATTGCTTAATGATATCGCAGTTGATGTGAGAACTAAGCACGATCAAAGAATGAAACGTGCTAAAGAGATTAGACTCTCTCGTCAAACCCTTGACTCTTTATATGAAAAGGAGAAATATTTGAAATCTTTAATGGATACCTATAATAGCTATATTAAAAAGTCAATGGAAGCACTTCAAGAGAGTTCATACAATAACAGTACAAATAGAAGAAAGAAAATGTTACCATTTTCCAAGCAATACTTTTACCAAAGAGCTCTTAAAAGAAAGGGTAAACAAACAAGATTTGGATCATATAAATATAATAGTAGATATTTACATGAAAATAAGATTTTATTAGAGATTAATGGTGTTAAAAATTTAGATCTCTTAAAGGCTGATTTTGTGTTTAGTTGTGATGAAGTTGGAGTATTTTTAATTGAGTTAGAAGGTGGATTACTTAATGATACTAATTCTTCTTCAGTTAATAGTCGTCAATCAGCCAAGTTAATCACTGCAAATGGTCCGCATATTACCAAGTCTCGTAATTCTGTCTCACGTTTAACATTAGACGAATTATTACAATACCAGTATGAGGGTAAATCTACTATTGGTATCTACAATGATATTGTAAAGTTTGATACAATAAATTTGTTAACTCTTATTTTAAAGAAATTTTATGATACACACGGACACACACAAAATGCTATGTTTGGGTCAAATATTAGCAGTACAATTAGTTTGGGTAGTCCAAAGAAGCAGGGTTTTGCATCGTCTTTCGCTTCATCCTTCGGTTCATCATTTGGCTCTAAAAAATGGTAATGATGAACTGCAAAAGGATAAACAAATTATTTATAAAATGAATGAAATTATCCATATTATTACTAATTGTAGATTTAATTATCCGTATGTTTATAAAATTGTCGTAGACAAAAGTACCGTAATTCCAAATATATGCCCATTAGCCCTAGACCTCAGTCAATAGTAAAAGTAATAATGTACGGCACTACTTGGCTAAACTAATGACACGATGTCCATACAAGGAACTAAAAACCTAACGGCGTTGCACCGCATATGAGATCATTTCTGCACATACCATCAGTCCAGAGTCTGTCAAGGATGAGGTTAACTATACCATCTAGTCAGTACTATTACAGCTATTAACCAGTTCAGCTATCAAAAGTGATTCTACATCCATATCGATGAATTTTTTAAAAAAGAAACATTAAGGTTGATTCATTATTTTGGTTTGTTTGAATATAAAACCTAATATACCTTAAATTACCCAAATAAAATAAATTTCGCGTATCAAATTCCCGTTATTTACTAAAGTATGGTATACGCTGCATAACTAACAACAACAGGGACATAAGACAGCTGTATCTTGTTTAAAAATAGCACCTACGGGTGACATGAATTTGGTACATAAGGCGAAAAGATATCGACTTTTTTTTTTTTGTCTGAACTTTTGCTTAAAAGAATACTAATAATAAATTGGCCGTTGGTAGGTCTGTTTTAATTATGGTTTCATACTGTATTAAAATTCAACCAATAGCTCAGAAAGCATTAAGAATAGCTATTCCAATATTGGTAATAGCTTATTTAGGTTATTCACTGTTCGTCTTCGTATTCTTACTTGATTATAAGATAGTATACGAACAAAATTATGGAATATCAATATTTACAGCATTAATAGTAGTATATTTTTTTCTTCTACTATGTTTATTTATAAATTGGTTAATGATATTTATTAATGGTCCTGGAAAAATTAAACAAAAAATTGCACCATATACTTTAGTTACATTTTATGATGATAATGGTGTTGAAATAATTCCTAAAGAAAATGATAATACTGAAAGAACTTTAGAAGTTCCTGATTATTTTTATTGTGATTCAAATGGTTATCCTTATTATTGTCCAATTTGCAAATCAATCAAACCAATTAGAGCTCACCATTCTAATGAGTTAAATGCCTGTGTTGCTAAGATGGATCATTTTTGTATTTGGATTGGGTCAATAATTGGTAAAAATAATTATAAATCATTTCTTAATTTCTCATTTAGTTTTTGGATATATTTTATTTACTTTTTAGTAGTTGATCTGATCTTTATTGCTAAACAGATAAAGTATAGAAAACTGTTAGAAGATGTTCATTACTATTTAAACCCAAATTTAGGGATAACATTAGTACTCAGTTTCTTTTGGAGTTTAATTTTAACTGGTTTATTAGTTGAACATATATATTATATATCAAGAAATGAGACTACTATTGAACATCTTCAAGGTACTCGTCAGAAAAAGATTGAAAGATTATTAAAAGCTAATAAAGAATTACCACCTTATTTAGAAGCTAAAAAGAATCAAGAAATTTTTATTAATATTCTTTATAATTATGATAGATATATCGTACCAGTCAAACCAACAGATATGCCATTTAAAAGAAAATCATTAATGTCTAATCTTGAAAATGTATTTGGAACAAAGATTTTTCCATTATGGTTTATACCTATAAATTTTAATTTCTCAAGGGTTAATAATTATGAAAATGACCCCGAATCAATTAATTCATCATCTAAAGAGCCTAAAACAAGTTCATCAGAATTCAGTCCAAGCACATATAACTCCAATAATTTCAAATCCACCAAACAATCCAACAATAATAACTGGTTAACTGATGAAAAGTTTAGCGAAGAGTACATGCAACATTTATATGAACTAATAAAACAAGGCCAATGTACTAAATTCCAAAGCACAATGATTGTTGGTAGAGGATAGATACCTACGCAAAGTGCATCATTTCTATTATATCTTTTTCTTTTTCTTATTACATTCAAAATCTGTATTTTTAGGAGGATTTCCCAATATTATGTATTACTAATAAATTAAATAATAATAATTATAATTAAATAAAAAAGTTTATGTAGTATTTAAGGACCTTGGTATTGCCCATTGTTTCTCTTATCTTGAAGATTATTATAGGCATTAGAATATGTTGCTTTACCCTTTCCAGGATATGTAGAACTCTTTGATGGATTCTTCTTATTCTGGCGTACTTGCTGATTCATTGAAGCAAATGCTGCTGGCATTGGTTGTGGATTACCTGGGATAACCTGGGGTCCATTAGCCTGCTGAAATGAGGGTTCTGGAGCTGGAGGTCTGTTGTACTGCTGAGCGTCATATTCGCTGTATGGAGGGGGATCATCACTTGGCTCACCACTCTGCTGAAATTGACGTGCTTCATTAGCTTTAGAACTTTTCCCACTCATCTTATATATCAAACTTGATTTGTGTTTGGTAAGCTATAGAACCAAAAAAATTAAAGTTGCTGTTTATCCCATCGGGCACATAATCTATTTTATACTTACATATGTATACAGGTACAAACACTACAATTCAAAATCAATTTACACTGTTAATTAAAAGAGTTTCTACTTCTTTGACTTCTATATTTCTTTCTAGCGGGATATTCAGCAATTGGAGCTCGTTCACGACCTGTATTGTAGGTTTTCTTGCGACGGTCTTCCCCAATTTCATCCTGCGCATACCTCTCGTATTGTCTCACTGGCTCCTCATGAGGCCCATAATTTGAATAATCTGAATCATACATTTCTTCTTCCACATTCCTCATATTTTTACTAATCCTGTGGCTCCTTTTCTGCTCCTTCTTCTTTATTTGGTTTAACAGTGCCCCGTCAAATTTATCTAAAACATGATTCTTAATAGGCTCGTTCCTAATACCCTTTCGGGTCCTCAGCCTTCCTGCGGACTGAACTCCAATACTCTCACTCTGCCCAGTTCCCACATCAACCTCAGCGGGCTCCACAATAGTGCTGTTGAATCTCTTGCCCAGAAGCACGGTAGTCTCATTGTCGTTGACAATGCTAGTAGCGTAAATTCCCTCACAGGCGCACTGACATCTGGGGAACGGCAATGATACAATTGAGTCAAAGATGTGGTGGATAAACTGGGAAATTTTTTTCTGTGGTGTCCATGTAATCAAGTCTATAATATATTTCAAAATAGAATGTAAGAAACCTGGACAGTCACATCCACACTTACGTTCTTCCCAGTTTTTGATTATATCCCCAACCAGTTCAATAAATACTTCAAGCACCAATTTCACAGCATCAACACCAATTTCAATAAGTTTATCAATAATAATTAAGATTTCTCTAAATATATCAAAGACGTCTTCGCCTGCTTCTTCTAGACAGCTCACCAACGCATGAACAGCTTCAATAGACCCAGAGTTAATCGAATCGATCGCTTGCACTAGTAAAGCCAAAGATTGCTGCTGCTTCGCGTTCAGTTTTTCACACTTTTTCTTGATAAACTTCTTAATAATGTTCTTTTCACAGTCTGTATCTCCATAGCTCCCACCCTTTGTTCCTGTTGATGGCGAGCTGGAGAGAAATATTGGAAGGCTGTCCATAGCCATGACAGATTGAGAGCTAATAAGTGCATCCTGACTAGTCAAAACATTCTCGAGGTCACGAATGTACTGCGGTAAAGGAATCTCAACCTTGTTTCCCTCAGCTCCGTACCTGAACCTCGACCACTTGCTTTTCATGTTTCCATAGGAGTTCTTGGCCAGGGAAAGCAGCGGAAAATTGTCAGCGCCTTTAACGCTGCTGGAATCACTATCAAGATACAAACTCTTCCTTCTCATAAATTCCCTGTCTACACCATCTATAATCTGCTCAATCTTCTTGTTCCTTTCGATTCTTGCCTGCACTTTTGGATCAACAGGTAGGCTAGTCTCAAGAGTAAATACAACCTTAATCGATAACAAAGCCACACACAAACAGAATAATCCCTTCATGCCGAGAGTCTCTTACTGGAAGTATATTAGACCTAGTGGTGTCGCTGGCTTATATACTGTTACGACTACATTTTGATGCATGTTACACAAATGGTTGCAATTCTGTGGATGTATGCATGCATGCACATAAAAAAGTTTTTCTCTTGATGCGAATAAGTATTGCTAGAATATGTCCAGTAAGTAGAGACATTAGAGATACCAAAGACGTACGTGATTCCACTAACCAATCAGAATTCTCGAGATCTAGTATAAGAGACAAGAAGAAATCAAAACATCAAAATGAGAATGTTGTCGAGTTAGTGACACTGTCTGATTTTATGAACCAAGGCACAGAGGAGGAAGAATCAGGGGACAGGTTCACACTCTCTGATCTTTCTAAATCTCTTAGGTTTTACCAAAAAGCATATGAATACTACTTGCAAGCTGCTGATGTGTGCAAGTCTGAGCTTTCTAATGGAGGTAACCAAGAAATTTCACAGCTTCTATTGGACAGCTCTTACAACTCATCTAGATTACTCTACCATGTATACAACGAATTCGTGAAGGATGATGTGGTCAGCTTCGCAGTTGATGTGAAAAATATCGATAATGTTGCTAACAGTGATTACCTGATTCTCCAAACTCTACCAGAGATTTTAAAAGCGCACGAGAATTCCATCGGTGTGTTCCAGTCCCTTTACGAAGAGAACTTGGTACTGTCATTTATCTGGGACTTGTACTATAACACATGCTTGGTTTATACTGAGCTAATAGAGGACTCAAGTGAGTCTGACACCCCTGTAGCTCTCTTTGAGAGCTATATCACCCGGTCAATTGAGTTGTTCAAGCAGATTATAGAGTACCAGGTGAATGAAATACAAAAAATAGTCAGCGAGCTCAATGCGGAGTCAAACGATGAGCATGCTCATGGTATCAATGAGGCACACAGTGATGCACATGTTCACGACCATGATGAAGCACACGATGTCGAAGCTATGGATGAAGAAGAAGAAGAAGAAGAAGAAGAAGAAGAAGAAGAAGAAGAAGAAGAAGAGGAGGAGGAGGAGGAGGAGGAGGAGGAGGAGGAGGAGGAGGAGGAGGAGGAGGAGGAGTACAGCTCGCAGGAAGCCATTGTGCCTGCCACGTTGTTGGAAACCATAATCCTGTGCTTTAGTTTCATTCAGTCAATTTACGAAGCCATCAACTTGAATGCGTCGTACCAAAAGAAATTCAATGGAACTGTGCTTGCTGAGATTGAGGCGTTCACTACTCAGGTTGATTCGGTATTGAGCGAGTTGGCCCAAAAATTTTCAGGAGAGTACGAGGTCAATGAAGATGGGCAGTCGGATATGTTAGCCCCCTTAGAAAAGAAGGATCTCGTTCAAGTACAGCTTATAAAGACATCGATTACTGGGCTTAAAATGAACTCCTTAAGTGATCTAGTATCGCTATGGGAGACTCAGCTCAGTGAGCCGTTATTGAATTCAGTCAGTGTAGAAGATGATGCGCTTCTTTTTCCTGAAAAATACTCAATCGTGGCTGACAATTTCCAAAATTTTTATGATAAAGATTGCAATGAGCTAAATGCTAACGATATTTGGAGACTACTCAGTACTATAAGTACTTATTATAAGAAATCTCAAGATATTTATACATTTTTATTAAAGAAATGCCAGGCTGATAGTAAAATTAATGCCAACAATTCTATAGAGTTATCTCCGTTTGTTTCTCAACTCGTCTTAATCATTATATCCAGGGTTGATATTGATGTTTTAAAGATTAATCATCCTGTGCTCAGCCAGGGAGATTCTTCATTTAACAAAAACTCAATACAAGACGGTAGAATTGACACTATATTATCTAAAAATATTGAAGTGAATCTTAAAAACTGTTTGAGCTACTTATCTATAAATTGTGGACTTAGAGAGCGTATATTTGATAAGCTAACAAGAAGACAAAAGAGATTTCAAGTGATGGCTAGACAGTTAATTCTAAATTATACAAAGAGTTTATTAGTGAATGGAACTGGTGAGAGAGAATTGGCTAGAAATGAAGTTTCCTACTTAAAAGATATGAATGCTTATAAGTCTTTCAAGTTCCCATTCTGAAAATAATGTACGGATGGGGGATGCATGGGTTGTGCCACGCGAAAAAGGATTTTTGTTTTTAAATTAAAAAAAAAAAAGGGCGTCCTCACGTATTACCGAGCAACAAACGAAATTATAATGTTTAGACAATTAGCTGTTACTGCCAAACCATTGGCTGGTTCAAAGAGATTTGCATCTTCTTTTGCAAGAATTTCACTTTTAGGAAGAGTTGGTGCTGACCCAGTTGTTTCAGAATCTGGTGACAAAACTTATGTTAGATATACTGTTGCCACCAACCCAACTAAGGATGGTCCACCATCCTGGTTCAACATTGCTGCCTTTAACGAGTCTCAAGTTAACTTTGTCTCTAATTATATTAAGAAGGGTGATCTTGTTCACGTTACTGCCAATGTTAGTACTAGTTCTTTTGAGAAGGCTGATGGTACCACTGGTTACGGTACTAACTATGTACAGAGCCAAATTGACTTAATTAAGCGTGCTTACAATGGCGAAGAAGGTGCTGAAGCAGCTGAGTAAATTTATTTAATAAATTAAAAAAAAAATAATAGATTTATTCTCTGATAAATAGTTCAATTATATGCGCTTGTAAAGGAAGATTAATGTAAATTTCTGTTAACCTAAATAGGAAATCACCCGGCTGTGGAGCCATACCAGCAATAAAAGGGAGAGGTTCTGCACTTACAACTACTATTTTCAATAATTATTTATTATTAATATGTCAAAGTCTACTCTTACACCAGTAAGTAAAAATCAATTGATAATTAACTATTAAGATTTAGATTTTTCTGTTATTGATTCTAACAATTGATTCTAACAATTATAGATCTTCGGCAAAGATGCTGCTCCACCAGCTGCTCCATATTCACCAGGACTCAAGGTTGGTGATCTTATTTTTGTTTCTGGTCAAGTTCCATATACTTCTGATGGTAAAAAAGTTGAAGGATCTATTACTGATAAGACAAAGCAAGTTTTTAAAAACATTGAAGCAATCTTAACTGCCGGTGGATCAGGTTTAGATAAAATTGTTAAAGTTAATATTTTTTTAACTGATATGGCTAATTTTAAAGAATTGAATGTTATTTATGCTACTTACTTTCCTGATTCAAGACCAAAACCAGCAAGAAGTTGTGTTGCAGTTAAAGAATTACCATTAGGAAGTGAAGTTGAGATCGAGGTGGTCGCTCTCGCTGATGGTAATAATTCTAAAATCTAATTATTAGTCTATAATAAACTACTTGTCATAATTATTATTTCAATTGTAATGTAGGACTTAATGTGCCATAAAGAGACAGCGGAGTTGTTTAACCTGATTAGTACGCGCACCACATGAGCGGTACACTTTATAGATTATAACTCCGGGAGCCATAGGACTGGCACATAGTATATGCGCACTTTAATCCCCAAGTATTTTCGCGTAGTTTTCGTGTAGCAATCTATTGTAGGGTAGCTTTACTACTCGGTGGGAGTATTAGATTATGACCTAAATTTATTTCATAATAGAATATGTATTGGTGGAAAGGGGGCATTGCATGAATGCGTAACAAGCCGCCAAAGGATCTTCTACTCTAAGATTAGCGGCACAGAATTTAGCCACTTACGCTGATACCACCTGGATTTAGGACAATATGATCCAGAGTTAGCTCAGATAGTACTAGCGGAGGAAGCCAGCGTGTACTGTGCAACAGCAGCTCGTTAGAGGACAGTACCGGACAGCTACTGTACAGCACTACAGATGGCCATCCTAGTCTTGAACAGTAGGTATTAGCGTATATATATATATTTCTAGCATGAAAAAAAAAACTTTTCCAATATAAGCTAGACCAAGAAACGGTGAATGTACAGTTTGTGGGTTAGATTTACATGCCGTATGTAGGTACTCTAAGGCTATTGTCAATATGCAGGAGTAAAAACTTTTTAAAGGATATCTTTGAGGATAATATTGGTCGAATAGTAAACAGAAAGCTACAATTTAAACCAAAGAGAAATCAGAACTTTTATTGAGTGAGTGTTGATTAAATAGCATTTTAAGAGTAGTTATAAAAAAAAAATATAAGATATAGTGTCATGTAGTTGACGGATGAATAAAATATGATATCGGTAAGAAAGTATAAAAGGTATAAGTGAAAGTTAGTTATGCATATTGTGAGTGTGTGGTGATTGATTTTCGGATATTTTTCCTATTGCAAGTTTTTAATTTTTTAATTTTGTTGAATTTATTATGAATGAATAAATAATTGAGTAAAATATGAATCATATGTTTCATCCAAATAGTTCCAGGTAGTATCATTATCACGGCACATATCACCACCACTAGGACCAACATGAGGACAGTGCACATTTGGTCTAAATGGTAACATAACTTGATGTAAGTTACGGCAGAAAATAGTATCTCTACCACCTTCGTAACCTTCACCAAGTCTAACTGTATGTAAGTAGTTAACACAGTCATCGTAGTTCTTGTACTGCTGGTTGTCCCCAACACAGTAGTTTTCGTGAACATCGCAGATAGATTCGACAGCCAAGTCAATATAGATATCTCTTGGTGACTTGCCAGGATATAACCATGAAGCTTTTTGTTCGATAACCTTCATAGCATAAGCATTTGTTATATTATAGGCACGATCAAAGTTTCTGAAAATAGCATCGTATTCAGCTATTTGGTAATAACCTTTAGAATCATCAAGAATCATCCAGAAATCAATTTGAACTGGAATATAAAAATCAGCTTGAGCAACATAGAACATAACATTAGTAGTAGAAGATATAATATTTTGATCCATAATAAAATTTTGAACAGTATAATTAATTCCAACACCAATCATTCTAAATTTAACTTCAAAAACATCAGAGAAGAGACCAAAAATATATTCAGTATTTAATTCAACACCTTCAAAATTTCTAGTTAATGAGACTCTACCTTTACAATCATCAGTGAAAAAAGTAGAGTTAATCTTTAAAGCTTCAACAGAATTATGTCCACTTAAGAAAGCAGTCCAGAATTTATTAAAGAATGCGAAACCAGCTTCTCTGTCAGTATCAGTAGTTGAGATAGAGCTGGTACTAGCAGCAGAAGACGATGAAATAGATCCAGCTGAATCAACAGCTACTGTTGAACAGCCACAGATAACAGTTGAACTGCTAGCATTAATTGACAATGAATAATTTGAGCTGACAGCAGACGTCTGTATGGAAGTTGGGGCGCATGTCGTAGTAGTTATATTTCTAGTTGAGTTTGCAGTTGTTATATTTGTGAATCCAATGGTCAGATTATAAGTCAGATTTAAACCTCTGCGAATATATTGAGGTGGAAGTGCTAAAGAAGCCGCTACTACCTCAAGCACCGCAACAACAGAATATATTTGATATAACATTCTTTTTTAATTACTATTAGAGATGCGTTTAAAGTGAAACAAAATTAAGTGATTTTCGGTATGTTTTATATACAGATGGCCATCGACGAATCTAGCAAGGAGTTATTTGAAGATAAACCATTTTGGTACAAGATTTCGCTGCAGGTGGTCGACTGTATATTATTATAATCCATGCTATGACAATAATTAGCTGCGGGAACGAACTTCTTGCATAATATGTATGTAGCCGCCAATTTTTAGTAAGCCATTTTTCACTTTCCTCTTCTAGTAACTATGTAACGCTAATTAAAGGTCAACTAGAAGAATTTGCATTCAAGTTTTCCTCTTATTTTAGCGTCTAGTTTATACCGTCCTTATTTTTATTTTTATTTTTGACTTTTTGCCCTTGCCTTAGTCTGGTTATATCTATACAACAAAGTTTACCAGTATTTTTTAAGATTAAAATTTATAACGGCGGATTGGAAAGAAAATAAGAGCGAAAAGTCAAAACTTTTGTTCCATATTTGATCTGGGAGGAGTTAATCTAGGCGATAAATGTATAAAAACACTTTTAGAGGTTGATCACATTGTAATTAAATTAAGATGCTGTGTAATTGATTGTATTCTTACATTCCCTTTTAAGTAATTGTAACAATTAATGCAATGAATGATATGCGCAACATAAAGTATTGGCGGGCGTGCCTTAAATTTCTTCACTAGCTGCGAGCCCAAGCTACCGAGTATGTATGAATAGGGGACTATTAGATCACCAAACGACTGTATAATTAACAATACACCAAGCTTTTCCTGACTGAATTTACGCTAGATATAAGACAGTGAGCATTGAGTCAAGTTATCCTTGTGGTTTTCTTATGCGTACAACACGGTAGTTAGTGAATTACGTCCTTGGGTTAAGTTTCAGTAAATTAGCTTGCATGATTTCATGGATTAGACAGAAATATAATAATAGGAAAGCAGCAGGGGGGCAGTAAATTCTATATTGCTACATTAAAGTTATTAAATAACTAAGGTCTTATGCGAATTTGGGAATTGTTATTGATTATGGTAATTGCTTGACTACATTTATTCTATTGTCCATTCATATACTTAATTCTGGGCATTCTAATTTATTCACGTCAAAGATGAATCAGTCCATTTTATCTTTTAAAAAATTAACATATAGCAATTCGTATTCATCCACATCATAGAGAATACATTCAGCCCTTCTGTATCCAGGAATTTTGATACTTTTCAACAACTTGAGGTTATTGGCATGATCAGCGGCGTTAGCACTCTCCGCAGTGAACTCATCTTTTAACTCAAAGATAGTAAAACTAAAGCATTGTGGGTCAAAAATTTGTAGGACCTTATCTAAAACTTTCAAATTGTCAGTACCCAACTCTGACGGGTTTACATTGGTCTCAAAGCTGGCGTACGACCACCCACGTTCTGGAGTGATGTGCACAGTATAGTAGCTGTCGTCATTGATTATCGAGTTGGACGAAAATCCACACGGGTTAAAACTAAAACAGTTGCTACTGATAGAGCTTGCTCCAGTTATTGGATAGATATCAGACAATCCTGACTCTTTGAAAGTTATTTCGCCAATATGGTGGCCATCAAATTCTTCAACTGGTAGTCCCTGGCGATCCAAAAACTGTTTGGTATTGAAAATTGAAGCTGAAGATGAAGCTAGCTTTGTCATTAAGATTTCAAAAGTTTGATCTTTAAATTCTGAAATTATTTTACCTTTTGCGACGGCAGCAGAAAGAACTGAGTTAACTGGTAAACCGAATGGGTTACCAAACCCTACACCAGCAGTATACAAGTGCCAATGATCCTTATTAGATTTTCCAACGATATATGAGTCACCGTTAGGGAAATATTGATTCAAATAAGCAACTTCGTTTTCCCAGTTACGGTGAACTTCAACCTGTTTTTGTGGGAACATGAATGTTCTTCTCGAATAAAATATTTTAAAAGCAGGAAATTGTTTCATATCCCAGTCCAAGTATTTCTTTATTAAGAAGAATAAAGTGTCCATACACAATAAGGTTGTTGTTGTACCACATGTTTTTAAAATAATTTTATTGTTAAAGACGAATAGTGATGACTCTGAGAGTAAATATGCATCCATATGTTCAGAGCTAATATGTGATAGAATTTTACAGTTAATTTTATCTAATAACTGTTCAATATTTTCAATCAGAATAGAACGAAGACCATTATTTGGAAGATCTTGCAATGGCGTTAACCATATTTCAAGAAGTTTTTCTGGACCCTCAAAAGCATCAGAAGAGTCTAAGTGATTTGCGACATCGTGGTTGATCATCAGATCATCGCACTGATAATACACTGATGGTGCCATTTTTTATTGCTCTCTTGTTTTTAATGAATATAGTTTATGAACTAGATAACTCAAATAATTTAAAGTTCGTGTTATCTAGGTTTAGCTGGATGAGTGATTATAAACAAAAATTTCTTTGACATGAAAGGCCAATATCTATTCGATTATTAGACTCTCTAGACAAGACCAAAGGTTCAAGCAAAAATGAAAAATGAAATTATAACACAAATCAGTACACAGTAAAGCGTTTAACTAAAAATTATAGATAAGCTCGTTGTTATTGAGACCTGTGGTTGACTCTTTGCGCTGAAGAATTTCTATAATTTTCTATATAAATTTTTTTTTTTTCCTCCTGTATGTCCATGCTTTTCTAACTGCACCCATAGTGCGGATCGGTCATAGAGTGGATGGACATTCTGCTACAAATACTTTGCTTGAACAGCATATAATATAATATAAATACTATGGTAGAATACAAACCAGTAAAACCTTGAAACTGAAAAAAAAAAAAAGAAGAAAAAATAATTCCCACCAAAACAATAAAATAATACAAAACCAGTCCAACTACTACTCAACGTTCCATCTCTCAAGAATTCCCTCCGCCCAGCGGCTCAAGAGTAGCTCCTCAACATTATCTTTAGTTCTCACAGACTTGCGAGCAGAGCTATTATTCGCATGTAGCAGCTTAGGAACTAAATTATCGTATAACTCTGATCTTGGGTCGCTTGCAAGTTCATTTGGGCTGAGGTCTGCTTGCGCTCTTTTAGCGTACTTTTTCTCAACATGCAGAGTGATACCTTTCAAGTAAGCTAAGAGTACATTGAACTCACCGTCGGTGTTGAAACCTGATACTAAAAGATTATTTAATTGGTTGATTTTACCTAACTCTGTTTTAGTAATGGACCCATTTTCAGAATTTTTAATATTTAGTAATGAACTGTTGCAAGCATCAGAAAAGTTACTTTGTAGTGGTGATTTAAAACTCTGTGGATACTGCTCACCATTGCTAATGAGATCATAGTTATCAAATTGAGCATTTTGGTAGCGTTGCTGTTTAGGTGACTGATTAATAACAGAAGCCATACTTCCAGTAAGAGAAGAAGTTGAACGAGATAATCCTTTATCATCCTTAATCTCGAAATCAAAAAGACTTACTTTGCTATCATTAGAGTGACCATTAATGACCATATTCTTTTTCTTTGGAGATCTTTGTTCCTCTTTTGAAACTCCATCAAAGTCAAGTTTATAATTTAAATCAATAAGTAATCCTGATTTGGAGTTTGAGAGTCTATTTTGTGCCAGCCTCTTCAGACTTGCAGACTTTGGAGAAGGAGTTCTAGCAAAAGAGAACTGACTTTGAGACCGGGTCAATTCAGATTTATTATGATATAATTTTGGTGTTTGCGGTAACTGGTGCTTTTTAAGCTGCGAATTTGATCTAGAGACTCCATGAGATTGTGATCTTGAGTGTCCTTTTCTAGAGTCTGAAGCATGGCTAGGACTATGCGATTGGGATCGACTATGCGTGTGAGTTTTGGATCTGGTTAGACCAGAATTCTTCTTTAAGCTTTCTCGCAGAGTAGCTGTGTCTAGTTTAGGAGAGCTCCATCCAAGCAGAAGTTTATTGAGACCGAGATTTTCGTTTGAAGTAACCTTCTTTGGAATTTCTTCTGATGAGGATACAGAAATAGGTGAAATATTTCTTGTCAGGCTATTACGGTCAGCACTTCCGATGACTCCATTAGACATCATAGAGTTTGGAATAGAAGATGATGAACTAGAAGACAAACAAGGAGAGGGAGAAGTTTTTGTTTCATCTTCTTTCTTCTTTAAAGTAGACTGATCACCATCTTCTACTCTCAGATCATCAAAATCAAAAGTTATTTGACTAGTTATTGATTTTGCTCTTGATTTAGGAGAAGGCAGATTATTTTGAGGCTTGCTTTTGGCAGAGCTTCTTGAAGCATTAGACATTTGTGAACCATCTAACTTTCTTTTCAATTTAACAGCTTCTAATAGTTCAATGTTTTTACCTGCTCTTTGAATGAATGGATGACTTAAAAGTTGTTTAGCACTTGGTCTCAGAGCCGGATTTTTTTGAAGACATAATTTGATAAAACTATGGAAATGTTTACTGTAAATTTCGCCTGTTGCTGGGTTTTTAGCCGGTAAAGTAGGTGCACTATTCTTTGGAATTAAAAAGAGTACTTTCAACGGATGAATATTTGATAATGGTGGTTTTCCTAATGCTAATTCAATAGCTGTTATACCAAGGGACCATATATCTGTTTTATAACTATAATCATGTTGAAGTATTACTTCTGGTGACATCCAAAATGGTGTTCCAACAAAAGTATTTCTTTTAGATAAATTATTAGATAATTGAGTAGCAACTCCAAAATCCACTATTTTAACATCACCATTGTTATCATCCACTAACACATTAGCTGCTTTAATATCTCTATGAATTTTATTGTTTGAATGTAAATAATATAAAGCTTTAATCATTTCTCTGCAAATAATTGCTATTTGACTTTCTTTAAAAGAATTAATTGATACTAGAAGATCTAAACATGAACCACCATTTAAGATTTCCATAATTATTGAAAGTTTATAATTATTAACATAACATCCATAATACTTTATAATTTGTTGAAATTTACATGTTGATAAAATTGTTATTTCTTTTTGAATTTCATCAATATCTTCGTCGGAAGATTCCAAGTCAATTTGCTTTACAGCAACTATTTTATTGGTTACTTTATCAAGAGCTTTATAAACTACTCCGAATGATCCTCTCCCTAACTCCTCCAATAATTCAAATTGTGATGCAGTATAAGTTCTTGACATTTGATAGACTTGAATGTCAAGTAACAAAATATCAGAATTTAATGGATAGTTTTATGTAATTTTAGGCATGCAAATCTTGATATATATGAGAAAAGTCAATGTCTGTACTTATGGGGCAAGTGCATTACTTAATACGGGAAAATGTAAATAATGCAAACAATGTCAGTCTGTCTCAACGGTATTTTAAGGAACCGCAAAATGAAATCAACCACGAAATATGTATTATAATACATATCGTGTTAAATATAATGTATCAATAAGTGAGTGAATATTTAAATGTCTTATACATAGACTATTATAGTAGTGTTAATAGTATGTTAGCGAAGTCTCGTGTATAAGCTTCGCTGAATGATACCAGGGAAAGACATGGAAATTAATGTACAAAACATGACCTTAAGTAAATATGACGCATTTTTAATGATGACAGGATCTTCGGCAATTCCAGGATATCCCTGTTACCCAAGTAGTTACTAGTAAGTACTAGTCGTATAGACAAATAAGTAATTATTAAAAATAGATTGATTATATATGAATATGGTCAGTTTAATGTTTACTGTCTCTCTTTTGAAAAATTGGAATTTCATTTATTTGAGACAGATTAGGAACATAATTTATGAAGATCATTATGTAAATCCATAAAGAGCATGCAAGCATGTTGCATTGAGATAGGGTTGTGTAACCCCCGAAGGAAGCAGAAGGAAAATCTCAAGCTGAGTCAGTGAGCTACTCTGCTTAAGTGGGAGGCGTACGTACTTACAATGAGTAACGAAGAAACTCAACCACTTATTGAGGATTCTACTAAAGTATATCAAAATCCAGTTACTGGATCTACTGAACAGTTAACTCAAATAACAAATTATATGCCTATTGATGAGACTGATGCTGACCATGATCTAGAAAGTTTAATTGATCATGAACATGAACATGATGAGAATTGTAATATAGAATTAGTAAGAAAAGCAAGAAAACAAGAAATTCGTAAAATAATGTTTATTTCAGTATCAATAATATATTTATCAATATTAATACTTGAAATTTTAGGTATTCTTACAGTTCCTTTTGGTTTAATAATGGGGATTCTCTTAATGATTGGTGGTTTAATGGGATATATGTAAGTTTATTATAATTTTATATAAAATTTTTTATTAAGATACTAACAATTTTAGTCGAGGTGGTTCTATTCCATCACTCTTTTTTGGATGGTTGTTCGCAGTGATATTCTTTGTTGCGGGCTACTTTAACTATGAGAACTCAAAGCCTGGTAATAAGGTGGGGTTGATAGCGTCGATATTACTAACGGTGGTTGGGTTTATCAGATCCATGTCTACTAGACTACAGAGTGGGGTACCTATTATGCTATTCGTGCTAGGTGCTCTTTCTACAGGATACTACATTTTCAAGTTTTTAATATAGGTCGTTAGTTGAGCATGTAGCGCAGCTTTCTTACTGTAGGAGCTGAGATGAGCTTAGGGATGCGGGCATCAAAAAATCAGAAAAAAAGTTCACCAGGCGCGCGCGCCAGGCCCACCATGCAAAACCTAGTGGCGTACGACTCATCTTCCGGCTCAGAGGACAGTGACGTCGAGGAATCGATTGCTGTGAAAAGACAAAAGATAAAGCAGCTCAAAGAGGGGCGAGCACAGGGCCCAGCGAGCACCAAGGTCGACAGTGCCAGAATAGATACGTTGTTGCCCAAGGCGCAGAAGAACTGGAAGCCTGTTCATACAGAGAAGTCTTTAAAAGTATCTAAAACTCTTGGAGGCGGGGTTAAGAATAACTTCAATGGTGCGAATGTAATGTTGGACAATGACGAGGATATTGGTACGCCTGTGGACTCTACTACGTCGACGACTCTCTCATTTGTGCCCAGTACGTTGCTCAGAAAGAAGAATTCTGGCAAGAAATCCGAAGTGCCAAATACTTTTATCAATAATGCTAAATTTGGAGCATTACCAAAATATACAGATATCCCAAAACCGCCAATTTTGGACTATGAGACTGCGGCGCCGTTGGCAGAAGAGACGCAAGAAACGTCAATTCCGGAGGATTCCAAGATGATAGAGTTTAATATGAATGAATTTTACGAAAAGAACAATGAGCTAATCGCCAGTGGCTCTATGGCAGAAACTTCAACGATAAAGACATTTAATGCTCATGGTAAGAACCAATTGAGTTCTTTGATAAAGTTTGCTACTGATGAGAAGAATTCAGAAGCTCTTAAAGAGAAATTTGAAAAGGAAAAGGTTACAAAGAAAAAGATTAAAGATAAATACGGCTGGTAAACCTTTTATTAACTATAACTAATAAGTGCATATTTTGATACTAATTCTTTTTCGTTCTGTAAAGTGTCATGTCTATAAGCCAAACGAATATCAGGAACATTGGTTTTTTCTAAATCATTTCCCTCTGGCCCTTCAATGGAAACATTTTCAGAGATCCAATTCTTTTTCAATTTTTTCTCAAAACCACTTTGTAATACAGAATTTCTAGCCAATTCACACATATCAACGTTTGATAATTTATAAATTTGAGCTGCCACACTGTATTCTTCAATTAATGGTTCTTTAGTATAAGAGAATTGAAGTGGATCATCTGTTGACAAAGAAATGTTCAAACCTTTCTTAAAATAGGATGGGAATGGATTCTTATCATATGTTAAGAATAAAGCATTGTTAGATAATGGCGACATGGCAATTCCTATTTGATCCAAGTAGTATAAATATTGAACAAATGGTAATTTTCTTAAAAGGATACCATGTGAGATACTATGAGAAGTTAAAAATGCAGAACAAAGATGTTCAGGATCTCCAGCCTCTCCACAATGTGGTCTCAAGACAAATGTATTGAAACCACGACGACGTCTTAAAAAGTTAAGAGCGCTAATATTAGAATAAAGATAGTAAAGATAGTATGAGTATGGTGGATTTTGTTCAAAGTCCCAGTCAGTAGCATATGGGAATTTCTTATGAATACGACGATCAATTTTAGATTCATCATCAACAGAATCAAATCCAATTACTCTTTCTAAAAACACATACATTTTTGGATACTTCTTTGGATTCTTAGTTACTTCAAATAATGGTTCAAATAAATTTCTAACAATATCTCCAAAATTTTTAACTTGTCCACTCTTCTTGTAGATATCGTACAATCTTGGTACTTGAATTAACCATCTAACATTATGAGAAATAACCTTATTATCAATAACCCATGCTGCAAGCTTTTCCCATTCATCAATAGATCTACCATAAATAGATATTCTGTACTCTGCCATTTGATACTTGGATTGTTCTAAATCTTCAAAAACTTCCTTAGTTAATTCACTTAAATATTCACCTTGAATGTAGTTATTTGTCTTTAAAAAGATCTCACGCAATCTGGATTCTCCAATTGGGTTATATTTCAAGTTAAATTTATCAAAACGATGAAATGTATCCTTATGAGCGTGCATATCTAATCCATCAATACTCAAATCATAAGCTGTTAAATTTAAAGATTCAAAAACCTCACTTAAAGTTAAAACTTTACCATCTCTGAAAATCACCTTCTCATCACTGGAAGTTCTAATCTTCTTCTTAATGAAACGTAATAAATGCTTTTGGTTCATACAAGCTGAATGATGAACATGCGTGTCGACCTTTCTGACGTTATAAAAATCTCTATGTGGGTTCTTCTTAGATGCAGCAGTCTCTTGATAATCATTTAGTAAAGAGTACAAGTTCCATTTGGCTTCTAAATATTGCAATCTTTTGAAAGCAAACGATTTGGCTGGTCCATTTGAGGATATAGTGATGATCTTTTCGAGGTCCACATAGTACTCTTTTAAAGTTGGCAATTTTACCAACTTTGTATCAGATCCAGCATTATAAATCTGGAAAACACCAGTATCATCTAACTTAAAGTCAAAAGTGTCATCCAGATCAGGGATTGGAATTTTAGAAAAGTCAAATTTATCGTGATCAAAAGTAACTTTTGGAACATCTTTATTCAACTGTTTAGCAGTAGGATCCCAAGTACGATGAGGAGGTTCAGGATAAATTGTCCAGTTATCTTTATTTTTAGGATTTTGGTCATCCCTTTGGAAAGAAGACCGTTGATATTGCTCACGCATTTTCAAACAAGCATCAACATCTTTCAATATTTCAATTAATTCTTTAGATACAGGCTCATCATCAGCATAATCAGAATCAATACTCTTATAATCAACTTTTTTAACATTACGTGTGTTAACAAGACTTCCTGGTAAAAGAGATGAAGGGTTAGAAGCTGCACTTGGCTTAGAATTATTAAATTCAACAGGTGATTTAAGAGAGATTGGAGACTTTGGTGGTGGTGGAGGCATATGATACTCTACAATTGATGAGCGTCTAGATGCTTTGCTGCTAGGTAAATTAGTAGAAGCAGTAATAGGAGAATTATTAAAAGCAGTAACTTTAGCATCATGATCTTGAATCATTTTTTCTTCATTATATGAATAATTTGCTGATAAAATATGATCAGTATCATCAACAAAAGAATGAGAAGGTGTTGTATTAATCTTCTTTGGAAATTGTTTACCTGATCTATTAATAACCTTTGGTTGAGAAACTTCAGCAAATCCCTGATTGCTATCCCATTCTTCTTCATCTTCTTCATCTTCAACTTCTAAAGTATGTCTTGCTGCCAGATAATTATCAACTTCATTATCTTCATCAAACATTAAAGACGAATTGTCTGGTCCTCCTAAAGAAACTCTATCAGGCATACTTTCTTGAATCTATCGCAAACTGGCTATCTCTGATGGTACAATGGGTAAACGTTGTTAAAACCAAGAACGCTATGCTAAAAAAATGAAAAAATAAAATACAGTTAAATAAACACCTAGAAACAACTATACTATGAAGAACTTGCGCTGATTGAATATTGTATTGCTCGCTATTCAATGGCTTGGGGGGCTCTCACTGGGTAGATGTATAGAGGTATTTGTATTAAAGAAAAAAGAAAAATCCAAAGAATTCCCGATTTTGAAACAAAAAGGACTTTAAATCTGCAAGGGCCGTCGCTTATCGGCACTGCACTCGACATAATGCCTTTCGCACACGGCAAATTGGAGCAGTATCCAAACTAATGGGTAAAAGTTTCCCCATCAGAATGGTAGGCTGGGCTCTGCTTGGGCGATTTCTGTGAGAGCGAGCGTTGGTTTACAGACAGACGGACTGCGCGTTTCATGTGGAGCTGGGGAGCCCATTACAGTAGGTTATATGTTCCATTCATTAATCATCAAAAAAGAGCGATGTATCTACCAACATCAACATGGTACTAGCAGCACATTATTGCGGCATGTTTGCAAACCAGAGAATCATGGCTGGCCTGGCTGGTTCTTTTTTATTTTTGAGGCGAGAGGGCTATCCAAGTTAAATGAATTACTGGCAGCACTAGAAGGCGGTGGTGCACTATTCAAATTACTGTTAGCTGCAGCTGCTGGTTTGAAAAGGGCAATAAGATCTTTAGCAGTTCTTGATAAAAGAGACATATCAGTTCTTAAACTTCTTAATTCTGGGAAATCATTCATAGTACTTTTAAATAATGCCAAAATTTGAATAACAGTGGTAATAAAACCATCGAAATCATTTAAAAAGATTCGTTTGTATTTCTCTTGCTCAATCATAAAACTATTAAACTGTTCTTCTGTTGAATGATCAAATGCACTTCTTGTCAATAAAACTAAAGCAGAGTCCAATTTTCTAGCATATTCTTGAGTTTGAGAACATTTTAAGAGTAACTCTTCAGCTCCAAAATGTCCCGCAAAATCTTTAGAATATTGCTTAGTCATTGTTTCAATGACAATTTTACAAACTCGCTGAGCTGTAGTAATTGCACTTCGTGAACTTGAATATAATTTTTCATCCTTTGGATCCACAACACTTATACGTGCCCCAGCCAATTGCGATTTTGAACTTGCAGTAGGAATTTGTAACTGTTTCGCAGCCAATGTCTTCAGAAGTGGTACTGAAATTTTAGGAATATCTGGTTTTTTAATTGCTAACTCTTTAATCCGATGTGATTCTTCAGTTACCAATACATTTGAAGCATTATATAATTCGTTAAAACAACCAAAAACTGATAAAAGTAATGCTCTTATAAAACATACATCTACCTTTTCACTAAAAAGTACAATATTGTCAGTGACATATTGTAACATTTCTTTACAAACTGAAATATTTTTACGGAAAACTTTATAAACAGCTTCCCTTGATCTTTGTTCTCCACTTGCATCAGTATCCCTATCCACATTTTCAAGAACTTCCACAAGATGATTAATTTGCCTCTTTGATCTTGAAAGCATTCCTGCCATTCTCTCCAGAACTGTTGGATCATTATCACCTATTGAATTAAACTTCTTTAATGCAGAATACATTTCACTAAATGCAAACAAGAGTTTTCTTGCAACATTAGTAATCTTTCCCCTCTGTTTGTATACTGGTGCTTTTTCGGGCAACGTAGATAGTCTCTTAAAGTATGCACTAGATTTATCAACATTTAAATCTCCATTATTACCAGATGACATATTACTAATGCTAGTACTGCTAGAAGAAGTAGATGAATTACCTAAAGATATTACTGCACTTCCACTGTGACTATGAACGTGTCCATGATTATGATTATGGCTCAGGGGTACATTGATTAAATTTGATTTACCTGATCCATTTGACCATCCAACAGTATTAGACCTTATACGTCTTGAAGTATATTCAGATTTTGGAGTAAATGTTTGTGGTAATGGTTGAATATCATCCTCTTTTATATCATCATGCTTGACTTCTGGAGGCACATTATTGTTACCAGATCCACCATTGGAAAATGAATCAGATTCATTATTAACAAATGGTTTACGTTTAGAAGATCTTGGTGGTACATATTGATGACTTTCCAAAGAAGAAATTTGACTTGTTGATGACACAGTACTCATAGTTAATGCTATTTTGTCCAGCGTTGTAAGCAAGTAACACTTACTTACTTACTCCCTGATACAGTAGCGGATCTGTTTTTTTCGCATACGTTTTTGGAGAGTTGCCCGGTGTGGTGCGAGCGGGCTTCCGTTTAGGGCTGCTTGATTTATTAGAGCGATGAGATGAATTTTTTTTCTTTTTTGAAGCTTTTCTTAGGGTGGACAACAAGCAGCAGAAGCCATGACAAGAGAAGATGATTTCTCCTCCAAAACGGAGGGATTTTTAAGCTGTCTCAGCAACAATGGAGTTACTATATCTCCTAAGATACAGATAGCAGATCTTCGTTTTAAAAATGAAGGAAGAGGAATATTAGCAGTGGAAGATATAGAAGACGGAGAGGTGCTTTTTAAGTTACCAAAAGATTCTATATTAAATTGTGAGACTTGTGAAGCCATTGAATCTCTTGGAGAGGAAAAGGCCAATAAAGTATTTGAGAAATATTCACAATGGGATGTTTTGGTTATGTGTATGTTTTATGAGATGTATGTTCTTGGAGAGAAGAGCAGATTCTATGGTTATTTCCAGATTTTACCAGAGACATTTGATAACTTAATATTTTGGACAGAAGAAGAATTAAAAGCGCTTGAACCATCATTGGTTGGTCTGCGTATTGGTAAACAGCAGTCTGAAGATATGTACCAAACTTTACTCAGTGAAGGTTTGGACGACTTGGGTCTCCAGCAGCACGCAGCGCAGTTCACAAAGGCTGTATTTCATAGATTGGCCTCGTTGATCCAGTCGTACTCTTTTGACGTTGACAAGGACTTGTACAGCGACAGCAAGCAGACCGAGGATGGCGATGACGACGAGCTAGAGGAGGAGCAGTTGAAGGCGATGGTGTGCTTAGCGGACACGCTTAACGCTGACACAAATCTTGTGAACGCCAACCTTGTGTACGAGGACAATGAGTTGGCAATGAAGGCGGTAAAGAGCATTAAGAAGGGTGAGCAAGTGTACAATACCTATGGCGAGCATCCAAATGCCGAGATATTGAGAAGATATGGGTATGTTGAGTGGTCGGGTTCTAAGCACGATTTTGGCGAAATACCTTTAGATTTAATTATTGATGCATCAGCTAGTAAATTTGGAGCAGATAAAAATGTTATCCAAGAGATTTTAAACATTGTTGGTCACGACTCTCAGTTTAATGAAGAGTTCGGTGACGAGGACCCTGAATCGTCCGATGAGTCGAATGGAATCATTGCTGACAGCTACGAGTGTTTCATCGACGGCGAGTTAACTGGCGAGTTTTACTTTTTGCTTCAAATAATTGCCAGTATTTTCTCTATTGAGCAGGGTAAAGAGGTGTATCAAACTACTTACAGCAGCTTGACCGATGCGTCTGAGCGCCAGAAGTTCATCAAGAGATTCACCAAGAAGATTCTCCAATTGGTCAACAGCAGCAAAATTACTGAAACATGCGAGGACTTGTTCCAGCATGTGTTGGACGCGCGAATTGGCCAGTATCCTGACAGTGCCAGAGACGCGAGCCTGGAGCTCCAGAAGCCGGCAGAGGTTGACAGAAAGACCATGGCAGACTGCGTGTTGCGCTGCGAAGTCCAGTCCATCAAGAACTGTAAGAACTTCTTCAAAAGTAAAAAGTTCACTATAATCAACGATGAAAAATTGAATAGAAACTTGATGAAGAAATATATCGTCTCAGAGGAACCAAAACGGTCCGTTAAAAGAAGAAGAACATAAGCTAATATACAGTTGTACGTTTACGAATATACAAAAAACTAATAAAAAATGTGAAAAAAAAAAAGAGTAGTCTTAAGCTAAAGATTTTGCCGGAGCATGAAGTACCAATATTATTAAAAAAATATTAATACGATAAAATCAGGCGGTTTGATCTCGGAGATTGTAAAAACTATTAGATCAGTGAGGTCGCAAAACTTTTCAAGAAAAAATCGGTAAAGAATCTCTTCTAAACCTATTCGAAGCTTTACTATAAAAGTCGAAATAATCCGCAGAACGCAGATATATCTCTATACTGCCTAATAGTATACGAAAATCCTTTGGTAACAAATGTGTTAAAGAAAGAACTTTTCATTTGATTTCTTGCAAACATTTCTATACTAAAGTTACCCTGTCCAGAAGTCCTGAGGGGGTTAACCTATTGGAGCGGTACCAGGGTTGAGTTCGCTTAGTTGCTTGGGGTATTTGAGACTATATGCTACCCTACGCGGTGAGACAATGTAATACTATAAAGAGACATGGAATTGCTGAATTTCCCATAGAATTAATTATTTTACAAGTTGAAATTTTAATAAAAATAAGATAAGAATGAATGTTCAACAAATCCAAAATTACGTTGTTAGATATGCTAAAAGATACGGCAAAAGATATATAATGAAGTTCATTAGAAGCAGAAAGGGTCAAGGGCAATAAGCGGCCAATTTCAGTTATGGCATCTGCTACATTCACCTAATAATGAGCTTGTACGTTTGAGTTTAGCAGTCAGACTACTTAACAAACACTTTTTGAGTGATTTGTCGCTAGTTTGAGCTGCTATTAATGCTGTGATAGTCATGGTTGGTTGTGGCAGAAGTGGGCTAGTTCTGGCCGCTGAAAATTACTATGCGTATACGCATATATATGTATTATCTATGGTCGCACGACCAGTTTATTTAGCTTAATTTTATGGTTTGGGTTTTATAACTTTGTAGCAAATGGTGACTAAGCACGATACGTGCTATAAATATAGGAATAGTCCATCTAGAAGTCGCGCAGCCTACGGATACGCTGGTGTGGACGTGCGACGCCATATCTGTGGATTCCGACGTACTTTGCACGTGCCAGACGAAGATGGCGGTGGGGGACTGAAAAAAGCAGACCGCTATCGACGGACTGTGCTACTGGCATGGCTACGTCTTTCAGGCCCGATGAGGAGCGCAACCCTGACGCAACTGTGTATGTAGGCAACTTGGATGAGAAGGCTGACGAGTCGCTTATACGGGAGCTTTTTTTACAGGCTGCTCCGGTGAAGAATGTTCGTTTACCGAGGGATAAGATTACTGGCTTACCACAAGGGTTTGCGTTTGTTGAGTTTAAGGATCCCAACGATGTGAACTATGTGACCAGCGTCATGGCGGGGGTTCCATTATATGGTAAATATTTACGTGTTCGCCGGGTGGATAGAAAATCTGCTTCAGTTTCTGGACAGGATGGGCCTACGTCGTTAGCTGATTTGGAGTCATTTTCGAGAGTGGTGGACGTTGGTACCAGATTATATGTTGGTAATCTTGATGAGTTGATTGATGAAGCATTTTTAGAGAAAACTATTTCCAAGTTTGGACCTATGGCAGGACCTGTTGTTATTCAACGGGATTCAGAGACTGGCTCACTGAAAGGGTACGCGTTTGTCTCATTCCAGGATTTTGATAGCAGTGATAAAGCAATTGCTGGATTAAATGGTCAGTATTTGATGAATAAAGAGGTTCGCGTTGATTATGCTTTTAAAAAGGGAAGTAAGACAGAGAAGCATGGTGATAGTGCTGAGCGTGAGTTAGCCAGCAGATCTAAGCGCAATACATAACTACAACAATTATAGAAAGAATGACTAGAGCATATTAGATAGCATATTAAAAAGAAGGGTTTTTATTAAAAAAAATTAAATATTAAGAAGAATTTTTTATTTACCAAATACGTTGCCAGATATTCTTTGGAGGGCCATGTTTATCAATACGTTCAACATTTGGTAATGATAACCAAACTCCAAGCATTAAAACAATAAGACCTGTAAAAATAGGATGTAAAATCCATGTCTTAAAATATTGTGACATTATACCTATTAAGAATGGGAATAAAGCACCACCACTTGAGCCAAATGCTGTCATAATAGTAATAGAAATAACTTGAACTTTTCTAGGTAAAATTCTAGAAACTAAACCAATCATTAAAGGATATGTTGGACCAAGGAAGAATCCCACAAGAGCTGCCATAAATCCTGCAGCCACAATATGGGTAATAAACCAAGAAAGTAAATCAAAAATAATTACTAAACCAGAAAGGATAATAATAGAACGACGATTACCAACATATTTAACACCTAATGGAGTTACTAAAAATCTACTAAGTGTAACACCTAACCAGAAACCAGAAGCAACATATCTACTGGACAGAGGTGCGTGACGATAATCCAATAAATATGTAACAAACCAAGAACCATATCCAACTTCAGCTCCTTGATAAAAGAATACAAAGAATGAGATTAACCATGTTCTAGCAAGTTTTATAGCAAGACTAAAATCAGAAGGTAATTTCTTTTCTTGCTCAGCTTCCAAGTCACTAGTTACTGGTGGTTGTGATGGTTCTGATCTACTAGTACTTGTACCAATGTTTTGAAGTTCAATAGAAGAAGTTGATCTATGAGCTTCTTTATTAATATCTTCTTGATTTTCAAATTCAGCAAAATCAGCATCACTAGTTTTATAAGCCCAATATAACATTCCACTATTTATGATAGCAATACCTAAAAGTACTAAGAAAAAATAATTCCAACGAATATTTGCAGATAACATTACTGTTGCAATTAATGGACCTATAGCAGCACCAATACCGTAAGCACCATGGAAAAATCCTAAGTAGACACTAGCCCTATCAAAACGAGTGATATAGTAGTTATGATTTGCTAAACCGCAAGCCAACGCGATACCACCAATGAAATAAGCGACCACAATAACTGGGAATTTTGTACCAGAAGAGACAATAGCAAATTGAAGTATTTGAAGCATGGCAGGGACAGTGATAAGAGTGTGGAGTGAAAGATGTTTATTAAGAAAGTGCGATGAGCAGGCCACTGAAATGAATCCAACACTATTACCTAACCAAATCATTGATACCACTGAGTAATTAATAGAATAGAATGCTTCAATATTTGGCAACAATGCACCAACACAACCGTCACTAAATCCACCTGCAAATGACCAACAGCAACTAGCAAAGAGTCGCCAACTATTCATTGGTGGATTTTTCAAAGTCATCATTTTTGGTTTATTACGATCTTCATGATCTGGTAAATTTGAAGATGAAGAATTATTACTAATAATAGTATTAACAACTACTTCACTATTATCAAAATAATCTTCATTTTCAATAGTTGCATGTTTCAGTCTAAATTTAACTGGTATCTCTGGTGATTTATGAATTTCCCCAGTAGGCAGTTGTTGAGTTGGAAAGTTAAGTCTAGTAGTACTATTAGAAAACATAGCACCACTACCAAGTTCAAGTCCAGGAGTTGTTGGTAATGAATCTGGAAGTATTGGAACATTAGCATTATCATTACCATTAAAAATAGTCAGAAAGTATCCAGCATTGAACAGTGGTCTTGCACCCCGTTTGATGAGGTAAGGGTCATCATGCTGCTTCCCATCTGATCCTATCAGATCTTTACCTTCTCCTTTCTTTGAAATCTCATTAATTTCATATGTCCCAGTTAAGCTGTTTCCTGACATTCTCGAACTTTATTTTAAATTCTTTCTATTATGGCAGTGTACTGTAACTGGAATCTCCACCAGCGAGGCCTCGGTGCTTAGTAAAAAAAAAAAAAAAGGAAAAAAAAATATTATGTGGGGGTGAGGGCATCGCTCTTGACTCGGGCACCTAGCCGACAGTCGATACGCATTCTGTACACTGAGGGTAATACGCTAATAAATCAGATGACTTGGTTATATTATAGAGCCGCCTGAAATACCACTAGAATTCCGTTTCCGGCTGTTCTTGCGGCCCGGTATCAAATCTCCGCTCTTTCGAGTAGGTCGCTGGCGTGGCCCGTCCGCGTAATGGGCTCCTAGATTGAGGCTACTTTTAGTTGCATGATACTTTCCGGGGTCTGGGGTGCACTGTGCGGCTGGTGGAGGGTCGTTGACGACCTTTGGTTTCTTTTTAGGGGTGTACTCATCTATAGACTTTCTTTTGATGGCTGATACACGCTTGCCCCTCACAATGTTGAATGGGTCGGCTGCTGTGCTGTGGGTCCGTCGCTTCAAGCTGTGGAGCACCGCCTTGCACCAGTGTCTAACATGCATACGGTCACTATCGCTACAGTTAGCAGTCAACGGCGTATCAAGAGCCCCCACTCTTGCGACGATTTGGCAGAGCTCGCCTGAACGTCCAGCGTCCGCAGCAGCCCGACCAAGCAAGTAGTCAATGAAGTTCTGCCAGCTGTGTACAGCCGTGAGCTCGTGGGTCCGCATCGTGCGCGATAACCCTTCAAGGAACTGCCTTTGCAAAGGCTCCATAGTACTATCCCACGGTCTCCAAAGAACCAAGAACATCTGAAATATCAAAGTGAAGACGTAGTCGATGCTGCTCGCTATTAGCTTCTCTGTGTCACCCAGGGAGCGTGAGTCTCTCTGCAGAGATCGCGCAGTCTTTAGCACTACCATCAGCAATGTAGCTAATAACCGAAGCACGTTCTTATTCACCTCAGCTTGTATTATCCCCGCATTCAGGTTCAGCAAAGCGCGGAATATAATTGCAAATAGTTGCTTGTTCATAAACGAGAAGAGACTCAACCTCTTCGCAGACAAGTATCTAAGCAAGAGCACATCGCTATCAACTTCTTTAAAGTGGGATAACCATTTAGAGAAAACTCCATTCGATAGCTTCTCCCAGAAATCACTTTCCTCACTCATTTGTAAGTATGTCTTTATGAGCGTCTTCTGGATCAACTGGTGGCCTCGCTCACCACACATTATCACAAGTATGGGATATAAGGCGTGTAATATTTTAAAGTGCTTGATCAAGTATCCAACAAGTTGTCCAATTAGGAGCTGTTTAAAGTACTGAGAGTGCATTCCATGGAAAACAGTGTACCAGTGCTCGACCCTACTAGGCGCAAACTTAGGACGCTTCTCTACTGCGCCATTGGATGATGCAGATGACAGCATGTCACTGTCCAGGAAGTCATCATCGAGTAAACTATCATTGATGTTGGATTCGGTTTGCGATAGGTCAATAGCATCGATGGGATCCTCAAATCCGAGACTATTGGTTGTGTGGAGCTGCGGTCCGTCAAGATTCTTACCATTCAAGACCATAGAAATGCCAATATGAAGACACGATATCTCTGATAGCTTACCTGTTTCACGGTACCCCATCTCTTCGAGCTTTGAAAGCAGTAAGCGAAAGGCCGAGAGAATCTCCAGAAGCCCATCATAACATTCTTCGGTCAACAACGGACGCATCAAGGTCCAGTGGTGGTATGATTCGGAGACACGGTCAGCACTTATTTCTGGAGAAGACCTTTGCTTTTTCTTGGTATTTGGCTTGGACACGAATTCGCGTTGCTCGCAGTAGTCGTCGTCGTCGTCGTCTGCTACGTCCTCCTCTGACCAGTCACTGTCGTCCTGGTCTTCACTTTCCGCACTGAGGTCGCTATCGCTGTTAATTGCGAAATTAAACTGTTTTCTATCACTTTCCACCTGTTTTCTCTCAAACTGTAGACAGTCCTCGTAAATCTTATTGAGCTTGGAAAGTGCACGAAGACCATCGTGGTCGGTCTCTGGTCGTGAGAGAATATGAGGGTACGCAGATACGTTCGCCTTGTAAATCAGCAAACGCGACACCAAAGGCCTCACAAATCTAACACATTTATCAATACTCCAGGTTTGCGCTCGATTACCACCTTTTCGCTGCTTCATTAACCTTCAAAAATATTGAATATTGGCTATTGTATAATGTAAACACGCAATGTTATGCGATATTCTGTATATATCATGTATCGCGTGTAACCCTCCGTATAGTAGGGACAGCTCCCTCATGAAAAATAAGAGGAGGAAAATTTTTTTTTTTCTTGTGGAAACTCTTACGTTTCATCTGAATCTAACAATGATAATTTTCAAGGATCTTTTCTCCGGTGACGAATTACTTTCTGACGCTTACGAGCCAAAATTGGTTGATGGTGTTGTTTACGAGGCTGATTGTTCTATGATCAATGTTAAGCCAGGTGCCGATGTTGATATTGGTGCTAACCCATCTGCTGAGGATGCTGAAGAGCAACTCGAAGATGGTGTTGAAACCGTTAACAACGTTGTTTACTCTTTCAGATTGCAATCCACTGGATTTGACAAGAAATCTTACTTGACTTATATTAAAGGTTACATGAAGGCTGTTAAGGCTAAATTGACTGACCCAGAAGAAATCAAAACTTTCGAAAAGGGAGCTGCTACTTATGTCAAGAAGATTATCTCATCTTTCAAGGACTGGGATTTCTACACTGGTGAATCTATGGACCCAGATGGAATGGTTGTCTTATTGAACTACCGTGAAGATGGTGTTACTCCATACGTTGTTATCTGGAAACACGGTCTTAACGAAGAGAAGATTTAAATCTACCAATTCGTTAATACTTGAGTTTACAATATTTTACCTAAGTAATTTATAATCAATGCATGAATAAATGCCACTCTATTGTAGAATATAATTAATATATATATTTATTTTATCATCTTGGGCTTTATTATTAAACAAACATTTTCTAAAGAAATATCCAGCTCAACATATCGGAACATCTCAGCATCGAATCCTCTCTTTTTAACAGAATATAACCTGGATTCATCGATAATTCTTCTTGCTTTCAAACCAAGCTGTTCCCTCTGCAATACTGTAAGATTAGAAGGATGATTATTGATGGCATCATCTTTTGTTCCAGGAATTCTACCACACGTGGCCCAAGGTGCCATCTTTACCAATGCCAGAAGTAATGAGCGTTGATCTATATCAACAAATATATTTTTTAGAAAATCTTTAGACTCCTCCATCAACATATCATAATTACAAACATGGCGACAGCACATTGCCACTATTAGCCCACCAAACTGTGATTCAAAAGTAGTGGAGTTTAGTATACACTGTAGCGTTAAATCTGTAGCACATCCACACAAGTGCTTAGATATTGCCACAACTTGCCGGTTTTTTGAGTCAAATTCTGGTACTTCCAATACCTTGTCAAGAACTAAGTCCTTAATATCCATCTTTAATCGCTTCACAAAAGGTCCAACAAGCTTAGACTTTACCTGGTAATCCTTTAAGAGCTCATCACTTATATCAATGAAATCTTTTTGAATCTTCGTATCCATTTTCATTCGCAGAGCAGATCTATCTATAAGCAAAAATCCTGGCATTTTTGGTACCTCATCTTCCTCATCACGCACACTCTTTAATGTCTCATACATCTGGTGCTTCGCTAGATATCTAGAGAGCTCTGCCCGTCCACATCCAAACTCGATATAGTTCACATTACTATTATACATTTTATTTTCAACCATATGACCAATTAGCGACGATTGCTGAATGATATGCTTTCTATTTTGTAGCTCATTGTATCGATTCTGCATTACATGCAGACTGGTGAGCTCCCTCAGAGCCAAGTTCCGTAATGGTAGCACCTCTTCCTCAAATGTGCCAATGATTTTCAGAAATCCCTTTTCAATAATATCTACCCAATATGAATAATATTTCTCATCATAAACTTCTTCCACATTTTCATTCTTTGTTTCTGGTGGTCTCTTACAGTTCACATCTTTATCAAACCAATCATCGAGTGCTCCACATTTCGCCATCATTTGCGTTTTACATTTCTTTAAATGATTTTCTAAATTTCTTTCCCAAATAGTATGTGAAGGATCTAATGGACAAGAAATTCTCTTGGCAATTGGATCATCAACTTTCAGATTCATTGCCAAATGTTCGGGACAGAACTCCACATCGGGCTTTCTTAGCATACGACATGTCCTATTCTTATTTACAAGAAAAAAATTACACTGTAATCCTTTTTTGGCATTCTTTACCTTTTGCTTCTTATTTGTATGCTCGCATATTTGCTCATCGTGTTTAACATTATCGCTAATCACCATCTGGCGCTTACTGTTCAAGGGCATCGATAAATTTTCACAGAGCGCATCGACTTGACAGTGTGCGCTTAGAACTACTTCGGTAGTAATCAGAGACAAAATAAACACTATTGTGTCTCCCCCACGCATATCTTCTATTGTACGAAGAAATTAACAGTAATAATCGAGATATATTACTTGAAAAGCGGATTGGAAATATCAGACTTTTTATATCTCAACATCACTGGACTTCTTTCAAGGTTTTATTAAGTTGAAATTTGGTACTATATACCTTAATATTAGGTATCATTCTGAGACTCTGCACTATTAATGACAAAAAAGTGATTATAGTTCCAATTAATTAGTTTATTTGGACAAAAAAGTTTATTTGATCTATAATGTCAAGTCAAACAGATTATAATAATGGTTATCTGTCCAAGATACTGAGCAGACTGGGAAGATCTTATAACCATGGCCCATCAGTTATTAATCAGCAAGGTAGAGTACTAGATAATTCACAAAGTAGATCAACAGATCTGAGCACTAATAATTCTTCAAATACTCGTGGCAAGTTATATTTGGATCGTAATAATATATCTTCTAGAAGATCAAGTCTTGCTTCAACTGGTTCTTCCCCGCATACTAGTATTATTGATAGTCGGAATATACTAATAGCAATTGAGAATGCCAAAATATACAGTTACAGTGCAAATGCTCCATCGCTGCTCCACAAGTCCTCATCAATTGACTCTTTATCAATGCATTCATTACATAAAGTGGATTCTATTGACTCTATACGGAGTAATATATCTGAAATTATAAATGAAGGTAATACAGAAGATGCCGATGATACCAACAGTATATCAAGTAAGAGTCGAGTTCCTAACTCAAAGGGTAGACTTATGGCACATGGAATACTTCAAATTTATGAAATTGAAGGCGGAATTGCTTATATATCTTGTGGTGGAAGTAGTAAGAGCACGAGAGAGACATTTGTCCATCCTTTACTCCCTAAGTTGAAAATCTTCAAAGTTAATAAGGTTACATTCATTTTAATGTTATCGCATCCTGAGAGATTTTGGAAAATTGTCTTCCAGGTAGGAGCACAAAATGACAGAACCCCAGATTTAATTACTAAACTCGAGAAAATATTTGTGCGATTATGCGTTTTTGTTGACTTGAATGTCATTTTGCCAGTGTCCGAACCAGCGACCAAACTTGAAAAGCCAGCCGTTATTAGTAAAGAAAGGCCTAATAAGAGCCTGATAGAACATAAGCAGGTGCTTGTGAAAGCAAATACAAATGCTGATTCTCAAAGACAGGCTGATTATAGAAAGGGAAAGATAGGAAATAGACTCAGCAAGTTCTTTAAGACCAAAAGCAAAATTAAGCAAGTGGATGAGAATATTTCTGAAGCTGATAGTTCACCATCGGTGCATAGTATACAACCTTCAATTGATATGGACGGTTCTGTTAGCTTGCAAAAAAGTTCTATTACTGACTCTGGCTCAACAAATGATTATAATGTGTTTATAAATAAAATCATTGAGCAGAAGGTAGAAGAGGAAGTAAGAACTAAATTAGAGAAAGAGAAGACAGCTATTGCTAAGAGCCTGCAAGCTCCGCTGAAAACTATTGAATCTAGAAGATCTTCAGATTCTTCTAATGATAGTGCTCTTCTTCATATAATCGAGGAGCATAAAGTGAATGAGGAAGATTTTGGTAATCCTAAATATTTGAGTGATTTTACAGAAAAGTTAAATAATGATGTCAGTGCGGATATTTTCCAGCAAAAAAGACTTTCTACCATAAGTCATTCAAATGATTTTGTTTCTCAGTTTCAAAATAATGCTCGGCCAGAAATTTCTATTAACGATAATATTAACAAAGCCACTGGTACTCCTAATAATACTGACACTGTTAAACGGAGATCTGTTTATGATAATACGAATAGTTGGATGGATCTTAATGACAAGGCCGTTAATGAGGTAGACGAAGACTTAGACTCAGAACTAATGATGATAGTGAAACCTAGTATTGAAAATCTAAAATATCTGAGAAATAAATTAGATATGAAATTTCAAGGTAATGGTACGAGCACAAGATTATCAAATTCTAGATCTTTTATTCAGTATACACCACACGCCAATCTTAATGAAGAAATTAAAAGTACAAGGTCTTATGCGTATCGTGGTAAAATGAGACGTGATAGTGTATATGGAAGTGTTAGAGGTAATGATGATAAGAGATCTGTATATTCATTAAGATATCATCAAAATGGTGGCCAAGGTTCAGAAGTATCATTTGCATCTAGAAAGACTTCAAAGGATAAAAATATTAACTCTCAAGAAATTTATGATATGATTATGGAAAAGAATAATACTCGTTCTAATAGGCCAAATCAATCCAATGAATCAAATAATACTGGTTTCATTTCCAAGATTTTTGGATGGTGATACATGATATAACGAGTATTATATATTTTAAAAAAGTTTACTGCATTTCTTTTTATTTGTTTTGTTTTAATTAGTTTAACACTGTGTCCTATGATTATTATTTTTTTTCACTCTTTTTAATTATCAAAGACAGGTCTTGTTAGTTATATTTACGATGTACATTAATATATTAATGCTGTAGTAGAGGCATACTTCGCAGTGTTAACCGGGTAAGTATCTGTTTAAAAACCAATAGAGATATATTGTAGAGAGGGTGCTGGACCAGCAAAATTGGGTATTTAATATAGACCTGAAGCGCTTGAAAGAAACAGTTATAGTTGATATTAAATATGAGTGCTGAGCTGGCCGCTAAAAGAACATTATTAGCTGTAATTGGCGATGAGGATACTATAACTGGTATGTTACTTGCTGGGATAGGACAGGTAGATAATGAAGCGGCAGAGGATTATAAGCAGAAGAACTTTTTCGTTGTTGATAATAAAGTTACTGATGAAGAAATTGGTAATTGGTTTGATTATTATACTACTAATAGAGATGATATTGCAATTTTATTAATAAACCAACATATTGCTGAACGTATTAGATTCAAGGTAGAGGATTATACTGCTGCTTTCCCAGCTGTATTAGAGATTCCTTCAAAGGACCATGCCTATGACCCAGAAAAAGATAGTGTATTAAGAAGAGTTAAGAGACTTTTTGGAGAGTAAATCTTTAGTAACTTAGCAATAAACAACATGATGGATATATAATTGTAGTAATTTTGCTTATTTATTAAAAAAAAAGAAAAGGTTCATTAATTAACTAAATGAATATATAAAGTCTTAATTATAATGAATATATAAATAAAGTCTTAATCATGATTAATTTCATCTGGAATTATCCAATCTTTTATTTCTTGACAACCAACTTCTGCTTTTAATGAGCAAAACATTATCTCAAAATCCCTATCTTCAAGATTAATATTCATTGAAAATGAACCAGGAATTTCATTGATAGAAGTAAACTTGAAATTTTTGTCAAACATTTTATTCTGTTTAACTAAATTGAATATTTCATTATCAGATATAAAGTCTTGTTTTGTAATCTTTATTTGTTTAATTTCATCTGTTTCTTCATTATAAGTACAGTCCAAATCTGCTGCTAATTGTCCTAGAGATACAATCTCTGGTAAAAAAGTTTGTGATTTTTTACGATTTGGAGCCAGTCCAGTACTGGTAATATACCGTTTAACTGTGTGTTTACTTAGTAAACTTTGATTCCCATTAGAAATTAGACTAGATAGTGACACGTTAGAGTCTGCTTTAATAACCAGTGTAGCTGATATATCATTAAATGACCCAGAGCTTCTTCTCTCAGAAACGATTTTACTATGTTGTGATAATACTAGATCTAATTTATTTCCCACTAATAACAATGGAGTTCTATTATCAAATGTCTGAAGAATGAGTCTTTTTAACATAAGCTTAGATTTTATAAATTCTTCTATTTGTATACTATTAGAATTTCGAGAAAAGTAACTAGAATAATCTAAAACGAATACAATTATGTTTATATTAGTTAAATCATGTTTAACATAATCATAGACAAGGTCCAAGTATCTTGGTTGGCCACTAAAGTCAACACTGAGCTGTTAATACTAATGAATCTGATAATATATACTAAGATTAAACTTACCAATTTACACTGAAACTCTTTATTCGCGATATCTGATGAAGATATTCGCTGGTGGGCACAGTGTTCTTATTGAATTGTTTGCCCTCTAAGAACCTCACTAAGCTTGATTTACCTGAACCAAAAGGCCCACAAAACACAGCAGTAATATCAGCTCCCGAGAAAAAATGATTACACCATTCATAAATAGGACTTAAACAGTTGGCCATTACAAGATTCTAGTCTTTATAAACACTGTACGTATTCACTACTGCACTAACATATATGTTGCGCAGATGAGCATCGTCTCCAGAGTCATTTGTTTTTCTATACCAATTCCGCCACATTGGTACATGGTTAGATAGATCAACAGGGGGGAGGCACTATTATAACTCCGATAATATTAAACAAAGTTAATAAAAGTAAATGTCTCAGTTTCTTTAATAATTTAAATTTAATACTCCGTGGTACTGGAATATATTGTTTTAACTATAGTTAGTTCCAGCTAAACTGTTCCTCTTAGCGGGTAAACAGTGATGGTGGAGGGAGACAGACCCCTTCTAGCGTGCATAGTCTAGGCAAAAATAGATACCAAATACAATATTCACACTAATTTATCGAAAATGAGGTTTTGATAAATTAAGCCAAGACTTGATTATTTATGTTTAATTAAATTTTTCATCAATATTTAGAATTCTTATCATTACTATTAATTTTATTCACAAGACATGTCATGAGCAAACCTTATAAGTGTTAGTTACCCCGGGTAAATTCGTAGTATCCTGTTACAGTTACAAAGAGCTTTTAGCATATATCAAAAACAAGACACAGGGTAAAAATTTATTAAGGTTGATATTTAGAAAATTTGTTAGTTAATATTATCAGCTAAATTCTAATATAAATTAAAGTTTTTATCATATACCTATAATTTATATTAGTTAGTTGAAATTTATACAATTGGATATGTCAAGCCCTTCATCAAGTTTACAACCTTCACTGGTTAAGTCGGCCGATGCTCTAAATAAAGCAATATCTCCAAAGAACAACAATGGAGTTTCTCTTATAGATCAAATGTTATCCTCGAGTGGTCTGAAAAAGAAGAAAAAGAAGAGACCAGTACCATTATATCGTAATATTGCGGTTAATAATACAAATCCTAAATTATTTTCTTCAAATCAAAGCATTGAACATGTCCGTCAATTAAGCCGTCCATATGAGTCTCGAGTTTCTTTTGATACTGTTAATATTGGAGTTTCACCAAGTGAAGGAGTAGATCCTGAAATTTATCCTGATTACTTTGGTATTGATCCTGAAAGTAGTTCAGTTTTAGGACGTCGCAAAGTACCCGAGCAATCCCCTGAACTATCTTCTTTTGAATTAGCAGCATTATCTGATCTGGATTATAGAAAATATAAAGAACAAGTAAGAAAAACTAGTGAAGATGTTCAAGCAATGCACAATCAAGTATGTTGTTATTCAAAACAACATAGACTTTTTAATAAAATTTATTGGAATTTTAATAATAGGGATCGTCGAACTTTAGGTCCTCATGATAAGATCCCTATATTTCCAAGAAGATCTATTTTAGTATATATATCTGGAAGAAAGCATACATGGGTTGCTCTTGATTGGGCTATTAAAAATTTATTAGTTGATGGTGATCATTTAGTTGTAGTTTCATCAATTTTCCCAGAACTTGCTGAAAAAATGAATAGTGGATTTGGGAGTGATACAAATTTATCAATTGGTTCAAATCGTGGTAGAACCAATAGATTCCAAAGTGAACTGCCAAGATCATTATCAAGAGAACGTTCTAGATCTAATATAAGATCAATTGAAAGACTGAATAGATTTGAAAGTTATAATATTGATACTCCAGCAGAGTATGAAAATGATGCCATTGGAGCTTTTGATAAGGATTTAAATATGTTTGATGTACGTAAAAAGGCTAAAAACATAATGAAATATATTATGGCAATTGCTGGACCTGAACTTATTGTTAAAATTACTATTGATTTATCAATTGGAGGTACTAAAGATGTTCTTAAAGATTCATATATTCTTTATACTCCAACTCTTATGGTATGTTCTGCTAAACCTAGAGAAGATTCTGCACCACTTCGAAGTTGGAAGAGTGCCAGATTAACTGATAGAGTAGTAAAGAATTTTACTATACCTGTTATTGTTGTCCCTGCTTTGAATATGGCAAAGTTTGAAGAAAAGTTATTTAATGGTTTATCAGAGAAAATGTTTCCTGTTGCTACTAATGAATCTGCCATTTTTGATAATGATCTGCAAAAGAAAGATTTAGCTAAAAAGGGAAAATGGAATTTTAGTGCTCCACCATCAGTTAGTATGTTCAAATTAAATAATGATACTAAAGATTCATCCAATTCATCTTCTACAATGCTGGCAGATAAAGTAGATGTGACAGTTCCATCATCTAAGCTAAGTGTCCCAACTTTTGGAATAAATGATGACGCAAGTTCTAATGGGTCAGCTATATCTGACTCTGAAGATGAAAGCAGCAGTTCAGAAAGTGAACCAGATAGTGATCAGGATGAAGACTCTGTTGGTTCTTTATCTAAACCAAATTCTCCTACTACAGCACAAAATTTAAATGTGGCTCATAATAGTGGTGACGCAGATGAAGAGCTGTCGGTAAGTCCAAGTCTAAAAGTGCCAACTAGAACTGCTTCAAAGAAGTATCAGTCTCGGCCAAAACTTTTGCGTATTAAGACTTTAATATCAGAAATGAATTATGAGACTGCCCCTGATTTATCAACTACTGAAAAAATTAGAGGATTTGTTAAGAAACAGGAAAAGATTTTAGGTAATAATTTAAGAAAAATACCTATTCTGTTAGATGATTCGTCAGATCTTTCAAGCATCCCGTCTGTTGACCCTGACTATTTCAAGCATCAATTGGAGCTCATTTCAGCAAGTTCCTTATATATTACGAAAAAGTTGAAGAGTCTTGATTTTTCGGAGGATACCGAAGGAGCTGAACTTGTCCACTCAATTACAGGAGATCCTACATTAACAAGACCAAAGAAATTTAAATCAATGTTATTAGATGATCCACCTAACCCTAATCGTCGGATCCCTGCCTCTGAATATAATATGAAAGCTAAGAAAGATTCATTTAATACTCAAAAGAAACCTACTTCTATAAAATTTGCAGTTCCAGCTAAATCTGAATCTTTAAAACAAATACCTGATATATCAATAGGATTTCATGATGTTAATACGGATGATTCAAAGTTAAGATTAACCAAAAGTAATGTGTTAGATGGTAAGAGCTCAACTGACCATGCAGAACATGATGTTCATCCAGGTACTTTAAGTAGATCTTCAACTGGAAGTGGTGGTAGAAGTCCTGCTGGAAGTAGAAGTAGAAGTAGAGCTCTGAGTCCTGAAGCAGGAGGCTCAATAAAGATTGGTTTTCTTAAAGCATTTGGAAAAAAGGGGAGAAGTACTGACAGAAGTAGAAGTGAAGAGCCTAGAGATGAATTAAGAGCAATTGTAAGTTCAGATAGTTACAATGGACCTGAATCACAAGAAAAGGGTAAGAAACAAAGAAGAAAATCTTTATTAACGAAATGGAAATGATTACTTTAAGTTATCTCAGCATACTATAAATACTAAGGAGAGTTCATGTTAATTTTGTAAACAATCTTTTCATATAAACAAATACTACAAAATTAATTGATTAACAGCAGCTTATTATTACTTCTTATAACTGTATATAAATAAATAAATAACATTCTTTTTTTTTTCAGTTCACTGTGTGAGTTTTTAAAATATATGTGCTTGTCAACAAATGAGCAAATAAAGTATAACTAACAATATAAAACTGTCACTATTTTTCAAGTTTAGTCTCTAATACACGAACATGTTCTTCTAATGAGCTAATTGTCTTTTCTAAAGCTAAAACATCACCAACAATTATTTTATTAGATGTTCTGTATTCATCAAGTAAGTAATAGTATGAACCAAATCCAGTAACACTTACACCCAATAAGAAACCTAAGAATCCACCTCTAAAAGCACCAACTTTTTTTGGTGGTTTAGTAGCAACTGGTTCAGCAGTACTATAAAGTCTTCTGGCAATTATTGATGATGATCTACTAAACATTTTTAAATTAATTTAAATCAATTGCTATTAACTTTTAATAACCTGGAGAAACTTAGGTTCGGGTATTTTTGCCTTACAATCAGTCAAATGGATCACCCGGTTAATAGACCTACGCAGCGCGCGTAGTACCCCTGTTAAAGTCGGAACTGCGATTATGCAACTGCCATCAGTAACTTTACATAGTGCTTATCACAGTGTCTAATCCGCACCCTATGACTATTTAATAAAAGTACACGGGTGTGCCCTATTTTAAGGTGAACATTGTTAATCTTATATTCTAAATTATTTTAGTTTCTATTAGAAATTTCCCTATTAATGGAAATATTCTTTTGATTCTTTAAATTTATAGATAGATCATCAATCCACTAACTCCCTAATATGACCAATTTCAATGCCCCAATGGGTTACGCAGGTAATCCTTTACTAGACTTACACAGTCTAATAGAGTATCCATCTCAAGATTCAAAATATCTTGATAACTCTTCATTTGCTATGAACGGAATGCCTACACTCTCATATACCAGTAGTTATCACTGGTCTAGCAATAATCTGAAAGTTGATAGTTATCAGTCATTTGCGTCAGATTTATCCTATATACAGACAAGTTTTGATATTATGAAACTTCCCTCTGAGATAATTACCTTGATATCTCATCACTTGAATCAAAATGACAGTTTGAGCTTAATGCAAACCTGCTCATCAATGTATCACTTGGTTAAGCCGAGGGTCTGGAATTATATAATCATAGATGCTGATTATAGTGAATTTAACATTGAAATGATCGAAATGGCTAATGGATATGCATATGGATATGCACCAACATTTATAAAGACAAGTTTTAGAATCAGATCACTATTCAATCTGTTAAGATCTGGTGACTCATTAAATGATAATCATAAACTCATCAAGAAGATACATTTCTCTAATATTCCTCAGGACTATTTAAACTATGAGTTAAAAAGTTTATTTACTCAAAAGACTCTACAACTTCTCGGATCAGTAACAGATCTACTTGTTAATACAAAACTCTCCTCATTATGTCTTGCTGATATTACCAATAATTTCGATAAAAATCGAATAAAGTCATTACTGTTATCTTTAAGTTTGTGTGATAGTGATGTTAGATTGTTTTCTTCTCCAAATTTACCTACTACGAAATACGCAGACCTATTCCCTTTCAGAAATTTGGAAAGCTTGAGTCTATCAATAAACTTTGATAATAACCATCATAACAGTTTAATTTTATTTTATATCATGAAAAGTATGATTTTATCTGGGAATAATATGCTGAATTTTAAAGTTTTAGATATTTGCAATAATTCTAATCTCTTTAACTCTGATACCACATTGTCGAATATTCTCATCAATGATATGCCTAGAGTATCAACTGGAAGTAATAATCTTATAGATGTGCATATTTTAAGCAACCTTTTCAGACCAATTCTTGAAGGAAAGCTTAGATTGGAAAGCTTGGTGAAACTCTCATTGAAGGGATTTTTAGTAGTTCCTAATCAAGCTTACTTGCTATTGAGATGCATTAACATGTCTTCTATCAAGATCCTTAAGTTACAAAAGATAGCTGAGTTCCAGGCAGTTAATTTGAGTACATCAAATGACTTCTTTGAGCTCAGTAGGGAGCTATTGATGTCGAAACTAGGTCCTGGCTTCTTGGATATTTTACTGCTGCTGGACAACAAGTTATGTAATATCCACTCTTTGATTATTGACTTTAAAGAATGTCTTAAAGATTCAGTTATTCCATTTTTACGGTCAATCGGGAAATTCAGAACATTAGAGAGTTTGAACTTGGTAATTCGTTGGAACATGAAATCATGCAGAATCAGTACTACTATTCAGCAGTATGTTGCGAACTTATTGAGTGAGTTGGGAAAAAATTATAATTCTTTACACACTTTATCTCTTGATATTAAGAGAGAGGTAAGACCCATGTTTGACAATCGTTCACTGACATTAACATCTTTTGACCAGGAGTTGATAGATAAGGATATGTTTTTACAGTATTTATCATTCTTTAACCAATTAGAAAGTCTTCGATTATTTTGCAACTCATTAGATGACTCATTTATTCATTACTTGTTGAGTAACGAACGTCTCGTTCTACTGAACTTGAAGTGCCTTGATATCTTTGGGCCTGGTGCTGGTGGAAGGCCTAACATGGCGTTGCAAGTCATGCATGCGGGAGTATTTGACAATTGGTATAAAGTGCAACATATAGCTATTCATTTATCGAAAAATAGTCTTCTGGGTCTCCGGTATGTCCGAATTAATGACTGCTTATTCGAGGTAAAGCGATGGGTCATGAAGCACAGCATGTCGTACCAGTCCGTACTACCTTCCAAGGACCTCGGTAACTCTGAAGATATTGAAGTGGTTCCTCGTGAGTCAAGTGGCGGATGGTTTGATGATATAACCAAGAGTGAGTATAACTTTCTCAAAACATAGATCTGTATATGCAATATACTACAAATTTGAATGCTAGTAACGTAATATAAATGGTAATGTTAAGGAGGAAATGAGAACTGAAGAAAATTTAGAGGAAAAATGAGTAATTAAATTATAGAAGAATTGAATGAAAGTTTAAGTCCATCAAGGATCAAACTATGGCAGATAGTATAAACAACCAGCAGCACAGACTCCATAAAGTACTGATAAACTAGTAACTTCCCAACACTGACTAACAGCATTAGAACCTATTCTGATTTGGTCACAAAGTTTTAAGCACGCACCAGTAGTTAATTTTCCATTAATAATTATGTCAATAATATCAGTTATTCCACGCTCATCTAATTCAGGTAAATTGTTTCTCTTAGCGAGTTCCTTAACTTTAGCAGATGTAACATCAGGAGTACCAGTAGCATTGTTATAAGCTTCTCTGAGCATATATAAATATTGAGCTTGCAATTCAGCATCTATATCAGCAAGCTGGTCAACTGGTTGATCAACAGGAGGTTGGGATGGATTAATAACAGTTTTACGAACAGTACCGAATGGACTAGAAATATTAAATGGTAAAGACCAGTTCCATAAGAATGACATACTTGGGAAAGTGAAGTTGAAAGTTGGGAAACTAACATTCCAAGCTGGTAAATTAACAGCAGGCCAATAAGTAGTAGTATTACCTGGTTGATCATATTGCATTCCATAACCACAAAGTTCTTGTCTAGCAGCTTGATACCAAAAGGTAGCATTTAATTGTTTATATTGTGGAGTTTGAGAAATACATTGACCAAGTTTCCAGAATCTATAAGTTGCAACATCACACATTCTATCAAATACACCATGATATTGTCTAACAACTTTTGGAGGTGGACCATCAACTTTCCAATCAGAAATATTAAATTTTGGAATAGAGAAAGATGGTAAACTAATATGTGGAACTGGGTTGACAGCTGTGTTAAAGTCACCACTAAATCCATCAAATTCATCGGCAATTCTTTCCTCAAGTTCATCAGGGGTCATCAGAGTACCAGCAAAAACACCACTAGCAGAGTGACTGGCAACTCCTACAATTGGTTCACTAGCATCGACATTAATCCCGTTAGTAGTAGTGCTTACTGGAGCAGCAGAAATGATAGAAGCCAAAGAAGCAGCAGTTAATAAAACAACAGAAGATCTCATTATAATAAAACTATTAAATAAAGAATTAATCTAAGAAGATAGAGATGAAAAAAAAAATCATACAGAAAGTCTCACTTATTTATACTTATATTAATGACAAGATTCCATCAGGGACAAATACTAACTGGAATGGTATTTGGAGGAGCCGCATCTTGTGCTGGGGACCCTTATGCACGGCGTCTTGCATAAGAAAATGTAATATTTTTATCCGGAGCCAAGCAGAAGTAACGGAGACTATCCACTCGAATGGCGATTTCATCATTTCTGTTACAAATTATACGGATCAGGGATTTTTGGTTCCCCCATCTCGTGTGATTTCTAGCTTTTTTTTTTTTCATGGCATTAAATAAACGAGTTTTCAATCATTGAATAAACGAATCTTAAGGCATGGCATAATGCATGAACTGATCCATTAGGAAAGAAGCCATTTTTTTGTTTTTTTGTTTAGCTAGATTAATCTATTTTTACATTGAGAAAATAAGATTTGTTATAATAATAATTAATAAGAAGAAAGTGAATAGAATAAATTTGAATAAAATAGCTAATAAATAGAAGAAGAATTCAATAATTTAATCGTAAGCATTCATATCTAGATGACTGCACATCCGACCTCACAAACTGCATAAACAACTGTCATTCCAATGACAGACCAGCAAAAGTGAAGTTGATCGGTACTTTTTTGAATAATATTACAAAGATTCATACATTGCAGCTTACCAAACTCACCACCAAAATCAATTCCACCATTATCTGCTCCGTCCGCTGGATTAGCACTGATTGATGAAGTATCATGGTCAACGGCCCAGTTGGTAAACGGTCTACCAAGAGTTTCCACTTTTTGATTTGATTTTTTCAAATCATATAAATATTGTGCTTCATATTCAGCAGTTGTATCATTTTGAGGCATATTTAATAATTGAACAGCATTAACAGGCTCTTCTGATGTTTCAATAAAGAAAGCATGATAATCTGACAGATTAGAACTGAATGGATTAACCAGACCACAAAGTTCTTGTTTAGCTGCTTGATACCAAAAAGTCGAATTTAAATGTTCAAAACCTGGTAATTGTGATACACAATCACCAAATTTCTTAAATCTTTTGGCTGCCTTCTCACATAAGGAACCAAATATTCCTTTATATTGAGCTTCAAAAACAGGTTGGCATTCAACAGCAGTGAAAATAGAAATGAAAACTAATAATATACTAAGATATTTCATTTCTAAATATTTAAATCAATTAATTAACTAATTAAGTTTATAATTTTAATATTATTTTTTTTTTTTTTTTTAATTTCCGGTTTTTCTCATGGATTTAAAAAGATTATAATGCCCAGGTGTAATAATAGGCACACTTCCCCTATTCTAATCCATGACGCACTTTATTTTATGGTCAAGAGATTCTTTGCATAACCTCACCTAAATATTATGTCCACTTTTTTTTTTTAAATGACACTGTTAACCGTTAAAGTTTTCTACACCATTCAACATACTCAAGTCACTAACCGCTAATGTACTATATGCATCGCGCCGTATCTGTCCAAAAACTTGGAAAATGACTATGCAAACTACTAATACTCTACAGTATTATCCTCACTAACAGCTAATATAGATAACCTTATCATCTTTCCTGATTACTATATTATTATCTATAGATTATTCAAGTTGTTATGGTGGGTTTATTCTACTTGATGTAAAGGTATATACATACTATTCTGAGCGATGCATGTTGGTCTACGGCTCAAATAAATTATACGTAAGGCTGCATCAAGCAGATGGCGTTGGTATAATCTAAAAGTGAAGCCCCGAGGTCTCTTAGACTGCTTTCTGCTGAGTTTTTTCGTAATTTAAAAATCGTCGGTATATAGTATATTACAAATTTGCGTTCGTAGTTATTTGGCTATTCTTTCACAATCTAAGTGTATGTCATATCTGAGATCTGTGTCTAAATAGCCAACCCTCACAGCCCTCCGCTCCGACCCTCTCATTTTTCTTGTAGACCACTCATCCGGCTCCGCCAATTAGTGCACCTCTTTACCCATCACCCATCATATAAGACCTTTAAACTAGGTGATTTAAACTTCCCTGGTATTGGCATGCCATTTTAAGTATCTGGTATTGTCAGGTTGATTTTTTTTTACTTTTCTCGCTTCATTTACGGTTGCGTGGTGGTGTGCCTTTGATTGCTCTATTGTGGAGGTATGGATGTACGTTAAGATGTGCAAGTAGCTAAGGAAAAAAAAACGATCTACACAAACAGATCCATCTCATTGACATTAGTTCGCTAGCAACACTAAGCTCAATTGCCAATTATGCTTGAGTCTTTGGTAGCTGGATTACTAAATAGGACATTGGTAAGTATATTTAATTGATTTAAGAATTATTTAAAGTAATTAGCTAACATATAAGGGAAATTATGTTGAAGACTTTGACCCTAAACAGTTAAATATTGGGATTTGGTCTGGTGATGTTACATTAAAGAATTTAAAGTTGAGAAAAGAAACATTAGATGGTTTAGAATTACCACTTGATGTGAAATATGGATTTTTAGGTCAGTTAACTCTTCAAATTCCATGGGCTAATTTGAGGGGCCAACCAGTGAAGGTCATCATTGAGGATGCATATCTTTTAGCTGTCCCTATTGCGATAGCAGAATATGATGAGGAGAAAATGTTAAATCGAGAAATTGCATTAAAGAGAAATAAATTAAAAGATCTTGATATGATTGAAGATAATAAGAATAAATTATCAAGAGAAGAAGCAAATGGTTTATCAGATGAGCAGTCTAAGAAACAAGAAAGTTTCTTAGAGAGTTTAATTACTAAAATTGTTGATAATTTACAAGTTACTATAAAGAATATTCATTTACGTTATGAAGATACTTCAGTTTTCACAAGTCTGCCTTATTCTGTAGGTGTGACCCTTGATGAATTATCTGCTGTTTCAACTGATGGTTCGTGGGTACCAAGTTTTGTATCATTAACCAATTCCTTTGCCAGAAAATTATTAACATTAAAATCACTAAGTGTTTATATGAATTCACAGCAAGAATCAATTGTTAAGAATATGGATACTTTAAGTGAAGATGAGTTACTTGAAAGGTTTAGACAACTAATTGCCACTGAAGATAACTTATCAGGTAATGCTGTTTTTAAAAATCATAACTTTATATTACAGCCTGTTACGGGTAGTGGTAAAGTCACTATTAATAAAATGGGTGCTACAGAGACTGATCCAAGAATCCTTTCTGAGTTATTCTTCAAAGAATTTGCGGTCAATCTTGATTCTAGTCAATATCGTGATATTTTAAATACTGCATCAAACTATCGGTTCCATTTAAAGACTTTTAGATTCAAAAAATTCAGACCATCTATAGACAAACTGCCTTCTGAGTACCCTAGAGAGTGGTTTAAATATGCTGCAACAGTTGTACTTGATGAGATTCATGAAAAGAATTATAAATGGAGTTGGGCTTACTTAAAAGCAAGACGAGATGACCGGAAAGAATACATCAAATATTATAAAATGAAGCTAGGCAGTACTGGTCCTGTTGATCAAGAAGTGAGTGACAATATCCAAAGGTTAGAGGATAAGATAGCTTATGAAGATATTAAATTCTATAGATCTTTGTCCAGAACTGAATTCAGAAAGGAAAAGGTATCTACAGTTAGTGCGAGCCAGAACTTAGATATCGTAATGCAAGAAGCTAGCCCTGATAAACAAGATACAGATCTGGAGGGACAGAATATCCAACAGCAAGATCCAAATGCAAACAAAGGATGGTTTGGTGGCTGGTGGGGCGCGTCTGATCCGGAAGCGAACAACTTGACTTCTGCTGATGGCCAATCTAAAGATGAAAATTTAGTAATGAGTGAAGAGCAAAAACAGGAACTTTTTGATGCTATAGAATTTGATGAGCAGCAGGTTCTAATAGATGCTATCGATATACCAAAGGATAGAGTAAAATTAAAATTATTTGCATCATTAGAGAAAGGTTCGTTCCGTATAAGGAATAACTACACAAATCTTGCAGAGATTATGTGGGAGGGTTGTGATTTTCAGTTTTTTGAGCGGCCTACTTCATTCCTCAGCAAATTCACCCTTCAAGAATTTAAAATTGAGGATGGTGATGATAGTGCATCACTCTATAAGCATATAGTAAGTATTAAGTCTATGCAGCAAAACATTTCATCAGATGAAAATTCTTCTAAATCTGAAGGAGATTCTAATGATTGTAAAGATCCTTTCTTTCAAGTATCTTTTGAATCGAATCCACTTGATGAAAGCGCAGATTCTAAATTAATGGCAAAATTGAAAAGTATGACTATTTTCTACCATGCTGCCTTCATTGAGAAGATTGTGAAGTTTTTCACTCCTCCAAAGCATCATCAAGATACCATTAGTGCTATCATGAATGCAGCAGAGGCCACTGTTGAAGGTTTGACTGCACAAACACGATTAGGACTACAATATGCATTAGAAGAACATAAAACCATGAATACCCAACTTGATTTACAGGCACCGCTCATAATTTTACCATTGGATCCACAGGATTGGAAATCTCCTTGTGGTATCATTGATGCTGGTCATATTAGCGTCATCAGCGATTTAATCGATCGTAACAAAGCTCTGGAGCTAAAGTCAAAATCAAATGTTCAAACTGATTTGGCTAGCTTAGCTGAACTCATGTATGATAAATTTAACTTACGTTTACATGATGCACAACTTTTGATAGGGCCAACGATCAAGGCCACTATTGAGCAACTTCATGATGATTCGTGGAATAGCCTGGGATCAGAAGTTCCGCCAGCTTTAATTTTGAAGAATTTTGATACTAATTTCTTGTTACAGGTTTCTATCTTACCACAGGCATATAACTTTTCAAGATTTAAGGTATCTGGTGAAGTTCCTCAAATAAAGGCTAGAGTTTCTGATTATCAGTATAAGGTGATTTTACAATTATTTAAAAAGATATTTCCTGAATTTGATGGAGTGGGTTATGTTGACGAACTAGCTACAGATGAATCTCCTGAAGCAGATACTGATTCTCTTCTTGAAGTATTCCAAAATGCTGGCAATGATAATGAATTCAGTGATGCTTTATCTTTCATAGACTCTGATGATGAGGAAGGAGAACAGAATCAATCTAAATCCACTATATATGATCATCCATTAACCCTGCCTCGTGAAAGTAAAGATGGAAATATATCTACTTTCCTGCGTCAAAACTCACCCCCAACTTCTGCGAATCCATTACAAGCTACACAGCATCAGTTTGATTTTGATTTCAAAGTTGGTGTTGTGAATCTTACCTTGTTAAAATGCGTTGACTCGCCTTCTGAACCTTCTAAACCTATTGTTCATTTAATTTGCGAGAGATTCAATATGTTTTTTGCAAAAACTATTCTGAATATTGTCGTTGATCTTTCATTATCGGATATTAATCTTATAGATGAAATTGGCAATTGTGGGCGTGAAGAATTCAAGAAAATTATATCCTCTAATAATTTCACTAGCCAAGATGAACCAGATTTGAGTGAAAAGAAAAAAGAAGATTTAGTGAAGGTGAAATACTCAAGAACTCAAAGACTTGTTGAGTTAAATGGTGAAGTTATCGAGCTTTATGACCTGGATGTAAATTTAAATATTGCAGCGGTCAAAGCTGTAGTGAACAGAAAGAATTTGTTGGTGATTTACACATTTATAATGACTACTTTTACTGATCCTAATCAATTGCAAACTTCTGCAGATCTTCTTCGCCACAATAGTGAAGAAAATTCAGAAAGCGCTCCACAAATGATGAATGTTACTATTGGTCTTGAAAGAATTATCTTAGTTTTAACAAATGACAACATAAAATTGGCTACTATGCAATTGAGAACTGGTGAGATCAATGTTTTGCTATTACCTGAGAAGATGAAGGTTAGATTCAAGCTTGGTGCTTTAACCTTGCATGATGAAGTCAACGAAGGATCACCTAGAGACTCTGTTTCTAGACGATTGGTGAGTATCGATGATGATGATTTAGCAGAATTCACCTATGAGACATATGATCTTTCTAAAAATACCAATTTATTCAACTCGCGAATAAAATTTAGATCTGGATCAATGAGAATTAACTTGGTTGAAGAACCTTGCAGAAACGTTTTAGGATATTTCATAAACTTTCTTAGAATGAAGGGATTGTTTGACTCTGCTAGAGATAAAAATTACAACAAGGTAGCTCCAAATGAAGCAGATGTGAATGACAATCGTATGTCTTATGATGTATTAGTTAAAACTCCTATTATTGTGTTTCCTAAACTTGATGGGTCTAACATAGAACACTATGATGTAATGACGGCCTATCTAGGAGAGTTTAGAGCGTCAAATAGTTTTATCAAGATACCTGAAATGAACAATGAGGTACTCTCTAAAATAACTGCTAGTATTACTTCAACTAGATTGACTTCAGATTTCTATTTTAATGGTAAAAAGCAATTTTTAGAGGTAATCAGTGGAATAGATATGTCTTTCGATATTGATAATGGCTATAAAGACCCTCATATAGATTTGTCCAGACCTTCTTCAATGATTAAAGGAAAAATGTCTGACTCAGAAATTAAACTTACAGAATATCAGCTCGAATATGTTTTAAGACTAGTTCAAAAAGTTCCCTCTGTATTCCAATATGATGGTGAGAATGAGATGTTACATGAATTGGAGAGTGATGCTGTAAAAGCTTCCATCACAATTTCGCCTGAACTGTTGGATACCGATGATAATAAGGACTCTCAAGAATTATTTCATGATGAGATCTCTGAGTCTCAAATGATGGACGCGGCGCATTTGAAGCTTGATTTTGTGTTCGATGTTGGAAATGTATCTTTATCAATATATAATGATACGAATGGAGTAATTGATATCCATGAGGTTGACAATAAGAGGCTATCTAGATTTTCTCTAAAAGATATTGGTTTCGAGTTTAAGTTGAGGGAAGATTCAAACTACAAGTCAGATTTGCAAATTAGATCATTTACTGTTGAGGATATCAGAGCAGATAAGGACAACAAATTCACTGAAATTATTCCAATTGTGAACTATGATGACTATCAATTTGTATGCAAAATTTTCACCAACACAGATGATTCGCCTGATCAGCTTACTTTCATGTTGACCATTGACAGTCCAAAAATGATTCTAGCTCTTGACTATATGTTCTCTCTTAGAGATTTTATTTATAAAGGGTTAAGGTTTGGTGAGTCAAACGACAATGAGCAGCACTCTGATGGTGAACTGGAACTCATTGTTAGTCACAATCAAGAACAATCTGCTGTTACAGCTCCTGTTACCACATCTAATGCCCCAGTGCGGAAAATTGCTTATAGTATAAATATAACTAACTTTTCTTTGATTTTATTATCAGACCCTACTATGGAAAACACTGAGGCAATCGTACTCAAATTGGAGCAATTGGTACTCTCTAGTCAAGCCACAACAATGATATTAGCCAATAATGTTGGTCTGTTTTTATGTCGCATGGACAATTTTGAGCATGGAAGATTGAGAATTATTAATGATTTTTCTGCTTCCTTCTCTTATGATTCTAGAGACTCAACACCATCAAACCTACTTGGAAAAGCTCTGATATCAGTTGAGCCATTACTTTTAAGACTCTCTTTGAGTGATATTCGTTTAGTGTTGACAATTATCAACAGGGCATATGAATTAGCTGGAATTACCTCAAAGGATATTAAAAGGTCAGAATCTGACGATAATGCGGGCTACACAGTTTTCACTAAAGAGTTTAAAAAGAAATTGACGAAAAGCTTTTACGCTGCGTCATATCACTCTGAGTCATCTGTGAAGTCAAACGTGAAAGAGTTAAAACCAACTTCCATGGTCAGAGCAGAATCATTGAATGCAGATTTTGATGGTCTAAGATTGGTTATTCTTGGTGATGTTCATGAATTACCAGTATTAGATATGAATATCAAGCCTTTCATAGTAAATGCCGAAAACTGGTCATCCAACTTCAGCTTGGATACACATATAGAATCATATGTTAATATCTTTAATTATGCACGTTCTTCGTGGGAACCTTTGGTTGAGCCGTGGACTGTGGGTATTAATGTATCCAAAGAGGTTGACAAGATAGGTGATACTCTCAAGGTAAATGTATTTTCTAGGGAGATTGCGGAATTGACATTGACTCTGAGATCTATTAAATTGCTTTCTCAGATGTACTCTTTGATTTCTTTGGATGCAAATATAGCTCCTAGAGGTGCGAACAGTCCATATACAATTATAAATCAAACAGGATATGATATTGATGTGTGGATTGATACTGAGGATAAACTGAAGCAGGAGAATCTTAAAAGAATCAAGCAAAATGAAACAACTTCCTGGCAGTTTGAGGACTGGACAGAAATTCGTGAGAAGTTAGATGTGGATAGTCAAAAGAACTCTATTTGTGTTAAACTTTTAGACTCACCTTACAAGATTGTTGAATCTGTATCCTTAGTCGGTGAAGGGGATGATATATTTATGATGAATCCTGCTATTCAAGGTGTTCATAATAGAATGGTCTGTTCAATTGTTTTGACTAAGGAAAATGTGAAAAAAGTAGTTTTAAGATCTACAGTGACTGTTGAGAATACGTCTGATACTGGAATATTGATTGGTGTTGGATTGTCTTCTGAACAAGGAGCTAATGAAATATATCCAATAGCTCTGGGTGAGAAATTTGCTCTCCCTATTGATAGAGTATATAAAGAACCATTTGCTATCAAACCAGATATTCCAGGAGACTCGTCTTATAATTGGTCCACCTCAAGAATACGCTGGAAATCGCTTTATGAGAAGCCTAGTCTAATGCAATGCATATCTACCAGCTCAGGAGACTCCTTTTACTTCCAGGTTGATGCTGAGAGATATAGTAAAAATACCAGAAAGATATATCCACATTTTAATATGGTCATTTCTTCTCCTTTAAAAATTCAGAATCTCTTGCCTTATGATTTTGAATATACTATTTATGATAAGACCATAAGAAAGAGAAATACTGTAACTCTTAAAAAGGGCCATTCCTCAAATTTTCATTTTGTCAATATTCGAAATCTCTTACTATTAAGTGTTAGACCACTTAATTGTGGCTATGATTCATCACAGTTTTCTATAATCAATGCGCCGGTTGATTCTGGCTTCCCCACTGATACTAGACTTGCATTGAAGCATAGAGATGGGCAAAAGTTGCAATTAAGTATTGAATACAATAGTTCAGATGACCTATTAGGTGGCTTAAATATTTCCATTTTCTCTCCTTATGTTATTCTTAATAGAACTGGCCAGAGCTTAATTCTTGGTGAAAACTATAATGCATTGCACTCTATCGCAACATCTAGTCTTGAGGATTCAAATAAGATGGAATCGTCTCAACCAAAAATGTTCTCATTCGAAAATGCAAATGACAGAAGAAACAGAGCTTTCATTTGTGTCAATAACTCGCACTGGAGTAGAGAAATCAGTTTGGATGCCATTGGTCAATTCTTTGATTTGTCAATGCCTCTGAATGAAAAGCGAACTGAGATTAATGTTGGTGTGGATATTAAGGAAGGTGAAGGAATTTATCAACATACGAAGGTTGTCACAATTTCGCCTAGATTTATTATCACTAACAACTTAAGTACAGACTTAAATATTAATGAAATAGGATCTTCAAGAGTTTTGACTATACCGTCACACGAATCATTACCGTTAAATGAAACGTGTATTGGTGAAGACAAAGAATTACGGATTAGGTATCTTGGGGCAAACTCGAAATGGTCGTCACCATTCAGTATTAAAGATATCGGTGAAATGTACTTGAAGATATTACGTCAAAACACTGGTCATGTCCTCTTAAAAGTTGTGGTTTTATTAGAAAACGCTACTTTATACATTCGTTTCGAAGACGCAGAAGACCACTGGCCATATTCTATCCGGAACTTCAGTAACACTGAATTTGTGTTCTATCAAAGTAATCCTTATGTTGATGAGCAAGGAAACTCTGTCAGAAATGAGGCTCACTTTAAACCTATTTTCTATAAGATACCTCCAAAAAGTGTTATGCCATATGCCTGGGATTATCCTGCTGGAGTTGTAAAAGAACTTGTTCTTAGATCACATGGAACAGATAAAAGTATTCAACTTGCAGAAATTGGTAATATAGGTGTTATGCAACTACCACAATTTAAAGATTTTGCTGGAACTGCCGTTGATATCAACATAGTCGCTGATGGGCCTACTCAAGCTTTGGTAATCAGTGACCTGGATCCAACAACCCTTTATCTTCAATCCAGAACAAGCTCTTCAACTGTTCTTGATACTGTTAGCAAAGTTGAAGCTAATGAGAATGAACACTATTCTATGAGAGTTGGAATTAACTTTAAAGGTATGGGAATTTCTCTTATAAACTCCCGACTTCAAGAGCTTTGTTATATTACATTTAGAGGACTTGAATTGAAATACAATGAATCTGAACTTTATCAAACATTGATTTGGAATTTGAAATGGGTACAAGTTGATAACCAATTATTTGGAGGTATGTTCCCTATAGTTATTTATCCATCAGTGGTTCCTCAATCTGGTCAGAATACTGTTTCAGCTCATCCAACATTTCATTTTGCAATTAGTCGCGTTAAAGATGATAGTCATGGTGTGCTTTTCATAAAATATGCTACTCTATTATTGCAAGAGATCACTTTTGATATTGATGAGGACTTCTTTTATGCTGTTATGGATTTCATTAACATTCCTTTGGGAGCTGTTGAAGAAGTTAAAGAGGATGTACTATGTGAAGAAGTAATTGAATTACCTAAACCTTCAAAAACTACTGTTGGTCAAGATATATACTTTGAGGCACTTCATTTACAACCTACACAGATTAATATTTCTTACCTTAGAACTGAAAGGGTTAATTCAGATAATAATAAACCAGACTCACAAAATACATTAATGTTTTTGATGAATATTTTGGGTATGGCGATTGGTAATATAAATGATGCACCAATTAAGTTAAATGCCTTATTCATTGAAAATATAAGAGTTCCATTACCTATATTATTTCACTCAATATCGACACATTATAGTCAAGATTTCTTATTTCAATTACATAAGGTTATTGGTTCTGCTGACTTTTTAGGTAACCCTGTTGGATTATTTAATAATATAAGTTCAGGTGTTATGGATATATTTTATGAACCTTATCAAGGATTAGTAATGAATGATAGACCACAAGAATTAGGAATTAGTATAGCTAAAGGAGGTTTAAGTTTCTTAAAGAAATCAGTATTTGGAGTTTCAGATAGTGTTGCTAGATTCACTGGATCTGTTGCTAAAGGATTATCTTTAGCTACATTAGATAAAGATTATCAGGATAGAAGAAGATATAATTTAAGAAGAAATAGACCAAAACATGCTTTAGTTGGATTTAAATCTGGAGCAACATCTTTCTTTGATTCAATTACTAGTGGTGTAAGTGGTATTGCATTAGCTCCAATTGAAGGTGCTTCTACTGAAGGAACAGCTGGATTTCTTAAAGGTATTGGTCGTGGAATTGTTGGTTTACCTACTAAAACTGCAATTGGTGTATTTGATTTAGCTTCTAATGTTAGTGAAGGAATTAGAAATACTACAACTACATTTGATAGTAATGCTTTAGAAAGAGTACGTTTACCAAGAACAGTAAACTACGATGGAATAATTCGTCCATATTCTAAAGAAGAATCTCAAGGTCAATATTGGTTAAAAACTATTAATGGTGGTGAATTTGCTACAACAGATCGTTATTTAGCTCATATGGTATTACATGGTGGTGAATTAGTATTTATGATGACATTCGATAAAATATTATTAATACATTTACCTCGTCAAGAAGTTAAATGGAAAATTAATTTTGAAGAAATTAAATCAATTGTTTTAGAAAAAACTGGTATTAATATAGCTTTGTTCGATAATCGTCCTGGACCATTTATCCCAATTCCCGACCTTCAATCAAAGAAATACTTGTACAACAGAATAGCTGTCGCTGTCAATCAGTACAATAGACACTGCCAATCTGAGCTATAATTAAATTTATGCGGTCGTCGTTAATCTATCTTGATCCGTCTCAATATATCTCAATATATCTCAATATATCTCAATATAATGCTCTCTCTAATATGACATACTAGAAGTCGTAGCGCGTCACGTGCGCCACAATAATAAATATTTTTCATATAATGAACGATGGCGACAAAAAGCAGTGTGGCGAAGAACGATATCCTGAGATGTCACTTAAATTACCGGGAGCTCCAACCTCTGGACTTTTCAAGCAGGGTTATCAGACGTATGCTAATGCTGATGGGGCATTTGGCAGAAATGTTGAGGCTTGTAAAGAGATTGCTTCTATGGTTTTAACCTCTGTTGGACCATGTGGAAGAAACAAGATAATTGTCAATCATTTACAAAAAGTTTTTATTACCAATGATGCTGCTGCTATGTTAAAAGAGTTAGATGTTGTTCATCCAGCTGTTAAGTTATTAGTTATGGCATCTGAGCAACAAGAATTGGAAATGGGAGACCAAACTAGTTTAGTTATTATATTAGCTGGTGAGTTATTGATCCAAGCTCAGAAATTAGTTACACTTGGTTTAACACCTACAGAAATTATTCAAGGTTATAATATGGCAAATACATATGCTTTAGAGTATATGGAAAAGAATTTAACTATTGATAAAGTTGATGATTTTTATAATAAGGAAAGTTTAGATAAGATCATTAAACCAGTATTAGCATCAAAACAATATGGATCAGAAGATATTTTATCTGAATTAGTAATTGAAGCTATTACACATGTTTTACCAAAGAAGAGTAGTACTCAAAATAGTATCTTAAAAAGTTTTAATGTTGATAGTATTAGAATTGTTAAAATTCTTGGATCATCTTTAGAGCATTCATATGTTATTAAGGGTATGGTTTTCCCAAGAGAACCAGAAGGTCAAATAAAGAATATTTCAACAAAATCAAAAGTTGCTGTATTTACTTGTCCAATTGATATTTCAACTACTGAAACTAAAGGAACTGTTTTATTACATAATGCTAAAGAAATGTTAGATTTTAATAAAGGTGAAGAAGAACAATTAGAACAAATTGTTAAAGAGATCCATGCTGCTGGTATTAAAGTTGTAATTGCTGGATCAACTGTTGGTGATCTTGTTCTTCATTATATGAATAGATATGGTATACTTTTATTAAAAGTATCTTCAAAGTTTGATCTTAGAAGAATTTGTCGTGTTTGTGGTGCTACTCCATTACCAAGATTAGGAGCACCATTACCTGAAGAAGCTGGTAGTATTGATATTGTTGAAACTAAAGAGATTGGTGGTGACAGAGTTACTGTTTTTACTCAGGATAGTGGATCTACAAGAACATCTACAATAATTTTACGTGGAGCTTCTCAAAATAATTTAGATGATGTTGAAAGAGCTATTGATGATGCAGTTAGTTCTATAAAGGGATTAACTAAAGATTCAAGATTAGTCCCAGGAGCTGGATCAACAGAAGCTGAATTACTTGATGCAGTAACTAAATATGGAGAAAAAACTCCTGGACTTTTACAGTTAGCTATAAAAAATTATGCTGAAGCTTTTGAAGTTATTCCAAGATCTTTAGCTGAAACTTCAGGTTTAAATTCAACAGAAGTTATTCCTAAATTATACGCTGCTCATACTAACAGTGGAGAGAATGGAAAATATTATGGTATTGATGTTGATAATGATGATGGAACAGGATTGATGGATATTAGACAAAAAATTGTTTATGATTTATTCATTAGTAAAAAATCTGCTATTAATTTAGCAACTGAAGCTGCCTGTACTATCTTATCAGTTGATCAAATTATTATGGCAAAGAGAGCTGGTGGACCAGTAATGCCTAAACAACCAAAACCAGGTAACTGGGATCAAGCCGATTAGTTATGTAAATTATAAATTATATATAATTACCGTTTTGTTATATTTGTAAATCTCCGTATTCAGTACTTTTTCCTTCTCCCGCGTTATTTCATATAGTTTGTCAGTATTACTATTCTTATTACCCGTGAAAATTGTGGTGCCATAAGCCATAATTTTTAACGTAATTTTTAGTGATGCTTACTAAGTGCAGAACGCGCAAAAAAATGAAAAAATGCATCAAAATGCACACAGCTTACTGACAGTATTATGTAATATATGCACGATAATTTTTAATACATTATACTCACATAAGTATATATATCTAGGGTCCCCCATAGATTCAAAAAAAAAAAAAAGAGTTAATGAAGATATACGAAAACAGAACTTACTTGCTTTCATTCTTAATATTAATAGTTTCGATTATATTTTACTCTGTATATTTGAAGAGTTCTACGATTAGCACAATTAGCACAATTAGCACAATTACTACTATTGATACAATGGCAACGACATCAAAATCATTACTCCCAGTATTCTTTTTATCCCATGGTGGTCCAACCTTCATGTATAATAATGATTTCGGTGGAAATTTAGGATGTTTTAAAACTATTAGAAGTATTGGTAAAGAAATCAAGAAGACTCTTAAACCTAAACTTATAATCTGTGTTACAGGTCATTGGGAAGCACATTCCAAAAATACTTTTGAGATTGGTATTCCTGATTTATCAACTATGTCAGCTGTTGACAATGAACTCAACGGATTTAAATCTAGAGCTGTTAGCACTTCTTTCTCAAAGAATCAAGAGATGGAAAAATTAGAACCTGAAGAGCATAGTTTGATTTATGATTTCTATGGATTCCCAGCTTCAATGTACCAAGAAAGATTTCATGTTAAGGGATCAATTGAAGCAGCTGAAAAAATTAAGAAACTTCTTGATAGTTCTAATGTTTCTTCTAAAATAGTTAAAAGAGGTCTTGATCATGGAGTATGGGTGCCATTAAAGCCAGCTTTCAGTGAAGGAGAATTAGTTCTAGATAGTGGTAAATTTGAATTAGATTGTCCTTTAGTTCAAATTTCATTATTAAAATCTGAAGATTTTGAAGCTCATTATAAATTAGGACAAGCATTAGCTAAACTTAGAGATGAAGGTGCTTTAATTATTGGCTCTGGATCATCTGTACATAACTTAAATGAAGTTCATATGTCTATGCTGACTGGTACTAAAAAGGTTGCATTCGCTGATGAGTTCAATGCAAAATTAACTGATATGGTTTCTGCTCATTCTGGTATGGATACTGTTAAACAATTTAATGAGTTAAAGAAAACTAATAGTAAATTATTATATCGTGCTCATCCTACTTTAGATCATTTAATGCCAATTCTTGTGGCTGCTGGTGCTGGTAATGGTACCGCTGCAAAACAAGTTTACAGTGATAGTTCATATTCATTAGGATGGAATGTTTACCGTTGGGATTAATTGGGTGGTCTTTACATAGTAGTTAAATAAATGCAAGAATATATATTAATTAAGAAAACCTTTACAACCTGGAGCACCGCATAGACAAGCAATACGCTCTTCATCATTTGTTTCTCTTTCAAATTTATAATCATAAGTCAACTCTTCATTAGCTTCGATATCTTTAAGTGCATAGATAACAATACGCTTTCTTCCATCAGCTTTGATAATTTTAGCAGTACAACTAGGAGTACAACAATGATTAATAAACCGAGCAATACCTCCCTTTTTGGTAGCATCAATTACTGCTTGCTCATCAATTCTGAACAAATAACTAGATCCTATTCCTGACTTAAGATATTGTTTCTCACGCAATTCAGCCACTTGTTGACGGATAGAATCACCAACATACTCAATGATCATCTCATTTGCAGCAATTGGCTCTAATGCATAAAGTCCCCAATTATGAATAGCTGATCTGGCAAAATTAACTGGCTTCTTTCTCTTATTTAATGAGTTCAATTTTAATATATCAATTTCTGATCCTAAAATCTGTTTTGTATCTGCAGCCAATCTTCTATTGTTTGCTCTATTCACTCTGGAACTTAAAGTCATTGAGTTTTTAGATGTAGTACTATTTTCTGCTTCATTATTGGTCTTGACAGTATTCAATGGTTCATGTCTATGTATCTTTCTTCTATGAGGTAAATATTCAGCTTTAAGAATATCTGGGATCTTTCTGTATCCCTGGCTTCTAAATGATCCTGTAGAATTGACTAAGCTTTTATCAACAAGTTCAAGATTAGAATCTTCAACCTGGATAGTTTTGCCAATTTGTACATTCCTCCAACATTTATACTCTACAACGTCACTCTTTTCTGTTGCTGGAATATCATTCAAGACCTCTCTAAAGAGATCCAAATCCTCTTGGTCTCTAATAATATTCCTTAATTTTTCGACATCTAAATACTCTGAAATACGAACTTCTGGATAAACAGTTGTACCAATGAAGTTGGACGGATCATAGATAGATGATGGGATTTCCTCCTCAATACCACTCGCAGTTTCTGAATCGTCATCCTTCTTTATGTCTGTCAATTCTGCCTTTGGTAATTTGTGTTTCAATTCATCTCCTTCTACTTCCTTCTGTAGTACGTCAATCGCATTCTCCATTTCTTCATCTTCATCCTCGCTAGATGAATAGTATGCCATTTTCCTTCCGAGTTTAGGTCTCTTAGCAGAGGGTTTAGAAATAAGCTTCTTTTGATGATGAGCCACTTGCACGCGTATTTCTTCCTGTTTGATCTCATTGTATTCTTTCTCCTTGTCTTCTTTTATTTTTTCTTCTTCCTCTTCTTCCTCTTCTTCTTCCTCCTCCTCCTCCTCCTCCTCATCTTCTTCTTCATCTTCATCCTCATCGTTGTCATTATCTTCATTATACTTACTATTATCTAACATTCTATCAAATGGAGTAACAATATTTTTCGCTCTACCATTATTCTTGCTCAATCTTCCTGTGGTATTTCCACCCTTCTTTCTAAAAGTTGGTAATTTCAATTTAGGCATCTCATCAAATCCTTTAACGCTGAAAATATCATCATGTGCAGAACTATCACCTTCTGTCCTTGGAGTTGCTGAAGAACGTTTCAGCTCTTCCTCTGACTTGACATCTTGGAATTTCTCTGAGTTTAGATACTCAATAACAGCCGGTCCTATGATTCTTTCTTTAATATCCTTCCGAAGCATATTTTCTAAATCCAATAAGATCTGGGATGCCGCCTGAATAACTGGATTCTCACCACCTTCTACTTTAACTTCATAAGAGGAGGTATCAAGACATAATGTAAATATAAACTTGTCATTTTGGAACATCTTGTTCTTTTGATCATTGTAGCAATGAATAGTGGACTTTTTATTGTTGAAGATTATGAAAAATCCGATATCTTCAACATCTAGAATCTTTATCCAATCATACTTCGATAACCTGGATTTCAAATCCTTTACAGGATGTGCACGAGTAGGAAACACAGAATTACTCAAAAATAAAAAGGGGCGACCATTAATAACCTTAGATGTATCTTTAGAAACTTGTATCTTATTGTTTGTTGAATTTTTTGAAGGCTGGTCACTTCCAGAACTCATAAAAAAGGCTGCAGAAAGTACACTAGATTCTGTACCATCTGTAATGACAGTTTGCATCTTACTAACAGATAATTTCGATTTAGCAGCTATTTCTTCTCTTAATTTCTCCTTCTTAATCTCTTCTTCTCTAGCTCTTTGCAAAAGCTGCTTCTCTTGCTCTTTCTTCATCTGTTCTACTTGCTTCATCTTTATCTTCTTCTCTTGAGCCTTCTTTCTCTCTTGGAAATGTCGTATGGCAATTGTCTGTCTCTCTTTCAAGAGATTTTTGTTCTCAGAATTCAATCCAGCTTTAATTCTTAATCCATCAATTACCATTTTCCCATTAGCCTCCTTCACTGCTGAAACGGCACTTCTATGAGCCTCAGAAACATATTTTCCATCTTTATCATCAAATTTAACTGAGCATAACCCAAGTGGCATACCTGATACAGGATCAGAAATCATATTAATACTCAATATCTTTCCAAATTTTTGGAAATTCGACCTTATAATATTAGCACCAACTTTATTTGGGAAACTCCAAACTACTATTTCAGCACTAGGAAGAGGCCCAACAGAATTCTTATCAAATGAGAAATTGGGTATTATTAGTGATCTATATTGTGTATGCTTTGACTTCTTTGATAAACAATATTTCACGTACTGCTCTTTAACTGAAATTCTAGGATCACTTAAAGGTTCAATGACACCTTGGCCCTTGAAGCGATAAATTACATTACTTCCCTTCTTTGCATCTTTCCCCAACTCAGGGTCATATATAGCTTTATAGCTAACTTTCTTAGTAACAACCAATGATGAATCATGATTCTTTGGAATGCACGAGAAAGGGTCCATCAAATGTAATTGTCCGTCATCAGTAGAATGTCTCTCTTCAATGTATGACTCTTTTAATTGGTTCCATTGTTCATCCCAATTTTTTTTATATTTAGTTTCATTATCAGATGATTTATGTTTAGCAGGTTGTGTTGGATATGAATATGAAGATCTATGCTTTTCTTTATCATAACCATTCTCATTGTATCTACTCCGCTCGCCATATCTATGATCACCATCGGTATGGGAATATCTTTTATCAGATAAGCCTCTGTTTCGCTCATCATATACACTATATTCTTTTCCATATGAATGATCTATACCATTCCTATTGTAATTCAGCCTGTAACGCGAATTATTATCATTCCTCGGATAGTTACCATAATTTGATCTTTCTCGTCTATCAAACTTGCCTTGTCCAGTATGATTATTATCTCTACTTCCTGACCTCCAGCTAGCTGGAGAAGTTGGGTATCCTGACTGTCTTGAAGACATCTTCAGTCCCAATATATATGTATACGTATTTGCTTGAACGCTAGCTGATGTAAGCAATTCGCGTACTGACCGATTAATCTATCTTAAGAAAATAGGAAATTTTACTGTTGTACGCACTACTTTTTTCCTTATTCTATCTTTACCTACTGCGCTAAAAGTCAATATATATAAATATATTATCATAATCTCTACATACCATTAAATATATAGATAAAATTACTAACATGCAGCCACTTGCTAAAACTAAAGCTTAAGTAATCTTAATTTGAAGATAGTCTTTTCAATTTCTTGATTCTCTTCGATAATGACCTTGTCGTCTGCGACATCTCCGTAAGTAGTAATGGAAGCTCTGCAAGTCTTCTCGACAATATCACCGTGTTTTTCAAGAATCTTATCTAAATTAATAGTATCTTCAATGATTTCATATTGAACAGAAACATCATCAGTTGCTTGTAATCCACCCTTCTTACGTAATCTTTGAACACGGTTAATAACTTCTCTGGCTAAACCTTCAGCCTTTAAGTCATCATAAATCTTAACATCTAAAATGATAAGAACATCATTATCAGAGTTACTTTCTTGACCTTCAGTAGCACTAGATTCTGGAAGAACTCTAGTAACCTTTAAGTCACCAGCAACAAGCTTGATACCTTCAATGTCAATTTCACCTGTCTCCAAATAATTCTGAACTTCCTTTGAAGTTAACTTAGGTAAAGCATTCTTAACAACACGCACACTATTCTTCAATTTCTTACCTAATACTGGCCATTCAGCGTTGGCAACATATTCAACGTTGTATTTAGCTTCATCAGAAGTAATAATTAAATCTCTAACATTCAATTCTTCAAGAATGTAAGATTCTAAAGCCTTAACATCCTTCAAATACTCGGGGTCAGAATGTAAAATAACTAATGATTTTAATGGTGTCTTCAAAGAAATAGTCTTTTTATCACGAATAACTCTACCTAACTCAATGACCTTTTGCATTCTGTTAACGGCAGTTTCAATCTTGGTATCAAATTTACTTCTGTCAACTTCTGGGTAACCTAAGAAATGAACAGACTTAGAGTTCTCACATAATGTTGATAAATATTCTTCAGAGAACAATGGTTTTAATTGAAGATAAATGTTATCAGCTAAAAATGGAGCAAATGGAGCCATAGCACGAGATAAAGTCAATAATGTAAGAGACAAAGTGTTCATAGCTTTCAAACCATCTTCAACACCACTTTCACACTTTAATCTCTTTCTGTTAAATCTGATATACCAATTAGTCAAGTTATCAATTAAATGTAACAATTTTGGAACAACAGTGTATAATCTGTATTCAGCCATCTCTTCATGAATGTATTCAATTAAAGATTGTAAAGAGGCAAGAATCCACTTGTCCATAACATTGGAACTCTCAAATTTAGGATCAAATTGGAACTTAATTCCATGTTCTTTCTCCAATAATCCAACTTGGCCTTCCAAAAACTTGAAGGAATTTAACCAAGGTAAAGAAACCTTGGAAATAACTTCCTTCACACCATCTTCACTGAATCTTAAAGATTCACCCTTAAGAACAGGAGAAGTAATCAAGTATAATCTTAAAGCATCAGCACCATACTTGTCCAAAATCAAATTTGGATCAGGATAGTTCTTTAATCTCTTAGACATTTTCTTACCGTCAGAAGCTAGCACAATACCATTAATAATGACATTCTTAAATGGACATGTCTTAAATAAAAGAGTACCTAACACAGTCAAGGTGTAAAACCAACCTCTTGTTTGATCCAAACCTTCAGCAATGAAATCAGCAGGGAATCCACTTTGGAAAGTCTCGAAATTCTCAAATGGATAATGCTTAGAAGCGTAAGGCATTGATCCGGACTCAAACCAACAGTCAAACACTTCTTCAATTCTGTGTAAATCTCCTTTACCCTTCTTAGATGGGATAGTAATATCATCAATGCTATCTCTGTGTAAATCAGTGATATCATCTCTACCAGATAATTTCTTCAATTCCTCAACAGAATTAATGCAAATAATTTCTTCATAATCCTCACTGGCCCATAATGGAATTGGTGTACCCCAGTATCTACTACGAGAGAAGTTCCAGTCTCTGGCATTGTTAATCCAACTTAAAAATCTGTTCTTAACAGTTAATGGAACCCATCTAGTTTGTTCAACATTATCTAACATTTCTGGAACATAATCTTTAACTTTAATGAACCAAGCTGGAATAGTTCTTTGAAGTAAAGGAGTATCAGATCTCCAACAGAATGGATAACTATGTCTCACTTGAGAGTTAACCAATAAATTTCCAGAAGCTGTTAAATCCTTAATAATCTTCTTATCAGCATCTTTAACATATAATCCAACATAATCTGTTACTTCACTTGTGAATCTTCCCTTATCATCAAGAGGACATGGAGGATGTCTAGTATCTGAAATAACACCATGAGCTTTACAAGCAATGTTATCATCCTCACCATGAGCTGGAGCTTGATGAACGATACCAGTACCACTCTCAGCACTAACATAATCAGCAGAAATAATTCTGAAAGCATGATCTTTAAATTCATCATAGAAATAATTGAATAAAGGCTTATATTTCTTTCCTACTAAATCTTTACCCTTAATTTTTTCCACTATTTTTAATTTTTCCTTCTTTGGCTTCTTGTACAAAGTAGTCAACAAAGACTCTAATAAAATAAAGTTTTTACCTTTAGTTTCATCAAAAACTTTAACATATTCAAAATCTTCATTTACACAAAGAGCTAAGTTAGTTGGTAATGTCCATGGGGTAGTAGTCCAGGCAACATAATAAGTACCTGGTTCATCAAGTGATTCAAAACCAACAGTTACTGCTGGATCAAGAACTTCTTTATAATTTTGTTGAGCTTCAAATGATGATAAAGGAGTAGTTAATCCTGTAGAGTATGGCATAACTCTAAATCCTCTATATACCAAATTTTTCTCAAATAATTGACCAAAGACCCACCATACAGATTCCATAAAAGTTGGATATAATGTTTTATAATCATTATCAAAATCAACCCATCTACCTAATCTATTAATAGTAGTTCTCCATTCACCAGCATATTGTTGAACAATTGCTCTACATTCATTGTTATAATTAGCAATACCCATCTTCATGACATCATCCTTACCAGTAATTCCAAATTTCTTGTCAATCTCATGTTCAACTGGAACACCATGAGTATCCCAACCAAATCTTCTTTCAACATAATTTCCTTTCATAGAATGATATCTTGGTACAACATCTTTAATAGTTGAAGCTAAGATATGACCATAATGAGGAGCACCAGTTGCGAATGGAGGACCATCATAAAATGCCCATTCAGGTTTATCCTTGTTCAATTCAATAGAAGTTTTGAAAGCATCAATTTCTTCCCAAAGTTTTCCAATCTTTTCCTCTTCTTTTGGAAAGGAAAATCCTTTAGGCCGTTCTTCTGACATGCTTACTTATTATTGATAGCTGCTGAAAAATCAACTCAAAAAAAAAAAACGTTCAACGACATTTTTTAAGTATCTGATATCGCCACCCGGACATGTCATGCATGAGTCACCAGCCACTGAAGATAACGAGAACATGGATTATCTAAGCACTTAAGGATGAAACCGCAGAGATCAGTCATAGTTACTACCACTTAAATTTGCGTAATAGCATCTCAAACGCAGATTGTGGCACACTCATTCCCCGGCGTGAAAGTGCTGGCCCATCTGTTACCAGACTTCAAGCTACAGCGAGGCTCTAATGTAAGGATCTCTCCAACAGAGGCTAGTAAACAATAAATTAAAATATATCATTTTGAATTAGATGACACTTTTGCAAGTGTCGTTATATTCATACTGTATAACGGTGGCTGTGGCGCTGTGCATTGATAAGAACTCCCGTATTGGGACGCAGACTATCTCCACAGCCAGTCTATCCCGTCGATTGTAAATATTATTACTATTTTTAATACTTTATATATATATATAATAGTTTGATTACTCTGTTGGTAATTAGTAGTGCTTATTTGTATTTTTTACTTCGTTTTTTGAAGATTTACACATTTTGACACTAAAAAGGACCCTTTGACTTACATTCACGATAATCGGCTAATATCATCACCAATATGACTATAAACCCTATAAATAACTGATTTTACACAAATATAGCCACTTTACTGATATGTAGTGCTATTTATTTGGGATTTATTAGGTAGCTACGACATTGTGGAGCCTAAAATATGTTGATTACAAAGTTCCGAGAGGGCTATATACGAGGATTTCTTGAAGTCAGACATTAAAACAGCAACATAGTAGTTCTACATAATTCTGTTTAAGCTAGAAATACGATTTTATGAGTATAGAAGTTTGTGGGGTATCATGTCTTGTAGGCAGTTTTGTAGTTACTTGGTATGTTGGCAGTTTTCCAATTTTAGATATTTCTGGAGATAATCTACGGTAGAGTTATGTATAATCTTAAAATAGAACATCCAGACTATGAGGTGAAATAATACACCCCACTGTTCCTGTTAGCCAAGCTATTAGTTGAATTTGGGTCGTTGTCAGTCTGGAGTATGGTAAGCAGTAGGTACCAACGACCAGGCGGAGAAATATGTAGTCGGACTTTTCAATATGGGTGAAATTTAAAATACTGAAAAAATAAATCGCTGAAAAAAGAGAAAGACTTGAGGAATTTCATTTAAAACTAATATAACTTAATGTCAACATGTCATTTTGTTATCTTAGCTACTTTTTAGTAGTCAATGGTGGCCCTGTAATGTTATGAGTGTACTATCGTACTTCTAGTGGGAGGGATAAAGTAGCTTTAGATTGTAAAATTCAACGATTCCATAATTAAATGCAGTATCTTATTCTTGGAAGCCGAGCCTTTTGCGATAATTAATTAGCAATATGTGTATTCGACAGTACTTCCCGTAGTTGCCGTAGTAGGTCTTGGCTTCTATGAAAAATGATCACTAATTTTAAAGTAGGTTTTATAATTGTGGGCTTACCAAAAGATTGAAAAATTATTGTAAGAAAATTATTATATGTTGTCAATTCAAAACTAGCTTTCATATGTGTGCGTGTACGTATTCTCACGGCAATATCCAACCATCGTAGCAAGCTATAGTAACCAAATAAAAGTTTAGATTTGTTATTGGAGTATTATTGTTGGATGTGATTTTTTCAAACCTTAAAAGGTACCGCATATTGGCTAATATTGGATATGTCAATGCGCTGAAGGTTTTTAGTGTGAGGCATCATACAGGAGATTCCCCTGGAATGTAAAATCCTAAAAATTTACTGGGGAAAATTAGCAGTATACATCATTGTAATTTCTATTGAGACATTCAGAAATCAATGTTTTATAAAATCTTATATAATTGTTAATATAATAATAATACATTTATAAAGATATTTAGATAAAGTATATTATGCACAATTAACTACATTCCTTCCGCTTTTGATTTTCAACATCGATTGGATGGAAGGTTGGTAAATGCAGTGACAGAATTAATGTATACACCTAAATTAAAATATAAAAATAGTTACTCAATAATAACTAAAGTTATGAAGGACCCTGCAATAAAAGGGATAATCGGACCCGTAGTTAAAATGCCGTATGTTAACAGTGAAATCTGTACCCATGAATAACATTAAATCGCACTCTTCCTGCAGATAACTACAGCGAGATTAAGATTTTCACATACAAAACGCACACTACGGACCTCTTGGCAAGGCCATCGTAGAAAAGGCTAAGAAATATGATAAGACTTTTCATTGATAAATGTTTACCAAGTAAATTCATAAGGTTTAACGCACTTTAAACATTGACGCCAATTCCAGTGATAACACCGTTAATTTTTTTATTATAAATAGGCTGGTAATCGTCTGACTTATATCTCTTTTTTTTTATTATCATCACTATTCAAACAAACACTTTTATTCACTTCTTGAATTCAATCTTCCTTTTATTTTAACAAATCTTTAACTTTTAATTCTCAAAATGAAATTTTCTACTGCCGCTTTAACTACTATTGCCATTGCCACTGTTGCTCAAGGTATGATCATTCCATCAGTTGACAGCACTGTTACTGCTGACTCTGTTGTTTTATCTGCTAGAGAAACTCCAAAGGTCAGAGTTATCATGGCTGATTCCGATGTTGCTGTTCCACACAAATATATCGTTGTCTTAAAGAACGGTGTTTCTCAAGACAAATATACCGCTCACGTTAAACAAATTAACCAAATCCAAGAGACTAAATTATCTGAAAGTCCAATTAAGCAACACTCATTCTCTGCTGCTGCTGGTGGAAGTGGTATTGTCAGTGAATTCGATATCAATGGATCTTTCAAGGGTTACACTGGTTACTTCACTGATGCCGCTATTGAAGAAATGAAGAACTCCAATGAAATTGAGTACATTGAACAAGATGCTAAGGTTCACGCTCTTGAAGCTTCTTCCCAAAAATCTGCTCCATGGGGTCTTTCAAGAATCTCTTCTAAGGTTTCAGTAAAGGGTGCTTCTAGCGGTACTTACCTTTACGATGATGAAGCTGGTGAAGGTGTTACCGCTTATGTTATTGACACTGGTGTCAATGTTGACCACGAAGAATTCGAAGGACGTGCTTCTTGGGGTAAAGTTTTCCCATCTGATGGTCAACAAGATGGTGTTGGTCACGGTACTCACTGTGCTGGTACTATTGGTGGTAAGACTTACGGTGTCGCTAAAAAGACTACTATTGTCGCTGTTAAGGTTCTCGGTAACAGTGGTTCTGGTACTAACGCTGATGTTATTAACGGTATGCAATGGGCTGCTAAGGCTCACAAGGCCAATGTTGGTAAGAAGGGTTACAAGGGTGCTGTTGGTAACATGAGTTTAGGTGGTGGTAAATCTGAATCTGTTAACAACGCTGCTAACTCCGCCGTTGCTTCTGGTTTATTCTTAGCTGTTGCCGCTGGTAACGAAAACCAAGATGCTTGTAACACTTCTCCAGCTTCCGCTGAAGATGTTCTTACTGTTGCTGCTTCTGACAACAAAGATGCTAGAGCTTACTTCTCTAACTACGGTTCTTGTGTTGATATTTTCGCTCCAGGTGTTGATATCTTATCTGCTTGGATTGGTTCTACTACTGCCACTAACACCATCTCTGGTACCTCTATGGCCACTCCACACATGGCTGGTTTGATGTCTTACTTCTTATCCTTAGCTCCATCTTCAAGCTCTACTTTCGCTTCTTCCTCTGACATTACCTTAGCTCAAATGAAGAAGGCTCTTGCTGCTTTCGGTACCCAAGATGTCATCACTGATGTTGCTGGTACTCCAAACATCCTTGGTTACAATGGTGCTGGTAGCGACTTATCCGACTTCTGGAAGGCTATGTAAGTATTCTTACACTTATAGCTATCGATTAGTTACGGTATATTCAATTCTTTTAAGCTAAGCTTCTTATTTTTTCTTATTTAGGCTTTTCAAATATTTTTCGGTTTCAAATAAAATGTAGATCTTCACTTACACAAACAATCTTTCCTACTACCATTAACTTTCTTATAACTCTAATGGTGCTTCGCATCTATAGATCTTATATATCGCCTTGAAATAGTACACACAGGCGGGTAACCGGAAATCATGTCAAATGTAAACAAAATTCTTAAACAGAGAATAACCACAAATAGTGTAATTTAGGAGTTTTTGAAATATTTTTGAAAGAATTAAATATCTTTTTTTTTTGTTTTATTTTAAAAAGAGTAGGTAGCGGCGAACTTGAATATTTTGAAGGTATTTATAGATGAATAGAAACAAGAGAGCCTATTTTTTAAAAAACTAGAACGCGTTATCGATGAGTAAAAGTACTTACGATTCTGATGAAGATCTGTTCTTCGAGCCACCAAAATTATCATCATATGGGTTGGCAATTTTAAATGATAATAAGGAGAATGTTTTGCCAGTGGATTATAATGGAGATTCAGAAATGAAAGCAGTTGAAAATGAGCAAGAAGTGGTTGTGGCGGAATCTGATATCGCAGATGCACTTTCTAATAGAAATGAGAATCTTGATAATAAGACTAATAGAAGAAAAAAGTCCAGTATTGGGATGTTCGGTAGAATACAAAATTCAATAGGGCATCCTCGAAGAGTTTCAAGCAGGAAAAGTAGTGGTGAGCAGCCTAATGAGCATGTACAGAGAGAAATCGATTATGAGGTGACGCGAGTGAGTTCACATTCTCAGGCCAGCCACGAAAAACCATCCAGTAATACAGCTACAGATGAGACAAGTATATATGATGAACAGATTGCTGAATTTAAAAGTGGCGAATCTCAGGAATATGTGAAGACAAATAATGCGACTGGCCATGAAACTAAACGAACAAAAGAAATATATTCTGTTCACAAGCTACAAACTCATAGTGAGTCCAACCATAGTTTTGTGAATGAAGATCAGCGAAACAATTCATTGAATGAAGAAGCTCTATATGAACAGCTTCGAAGAGAACGTATTATACAGGAAGAATTAGAGCGAGAAAAAGCTATCCAAGAGCAGATACGAAGGGAAGAAGAGGAGGCGGAATATCAAAGAAAATTGCTTGAACAGAGGGAGAAGCAGCAACGACTTGCAGCAGAACAAGCAGCCAAAGAAAAGCGTAAAAAGGCGTTTGAACAACGACGTCAGACGGCTATTGAGCAATATAGATCTGAACATCACGCCAGTGAGCGTCAAGACAATGCATTAGGGAACTATAAGTTAAACAGTAAACAATCACAGCGATCTTATTATAATGTGACGACGGAAAGAGCACCATTAAAACAGGAAACACACGATGACAAGTCGATGGTGGTGGTAAATAATATTCAATATGACATACTAGAGTTGATAGGGAAGGGAGGATCATCTAAAGTTTATAAAGTTAAAAACCGGAGCAACAACAAGATTTATGCTCTCAAGAAGGTACTTTTTGATGAGTTTGACGAGTCTAGTAGTGAGGACTTTAAGGGTGAAATTGAATTATTAGTAAAATTGCGAGATTCTAAAAGAGTGGTGAGACTTGTGGGATATTCCCTTGAGAATGGCTGTTTAATACTAGTTATGGAGTGTGGTGATGCTGACTTAGCAAAAATACTAGCTAACAGAGCAAAGCTACCACTTGATTTTGATTCAGTGAGATTTCATGCGAAAGAGATTTTAGAATGTGTACGCGAAGTTCATGCTGCTGATATTGTTCATTCTGATTTAAAGCCTGCCAACTTTTTATCTGTAAAGGGTGTATTGAAGCTTATTGATTTTGGTATATCCAATGCAGTGCCGGATCATACAGTAAATATTTATAGAGATTCTCAGATAGGTACCCCAAATTATATGGCACCAGAAGCTTTAGTGGTTAATAATGGGGCTACAAATACAAACACATGGAAAGTGGGTAAACCATCTGATGTATGGTCTTGTGGTTGTATAGTATATCAAATGGTATATGGTCGACCACCATATGGTCAATATTCTGGTCATCAGCGAATTCTTGCAATTATGAATCCTGAGGTTGAAATAGTATATCCTGACAGAGGAATGGGAAATTGCAGAGTTCCTTTTTCTGTCATTGAATTCATGAAATGCTGTCTTAAAAGAGATCCTAAAGATCGACTGACTATTGAAGAGCTATTAGAAGGACCATTTCTCAGTCCTAGAATAGTTACTGAACAGTTTTTAAATGATTTGATAGGATCAGCTGTTCAATATGGTGCTTCAAATGGTAATGCTTCAAATGAAGAAATTAGTGTTTTAGCTGCAGATGTTTGGAAGAAGATTGTAAATTTAAAGTATTAGCATAAGTAATAATTAGCCTAATGTATAATAAAATTAGTAAGGCTTACAGAGTTGTAGTTCATGAAATGACATCCATTAAGTATATTATACAGTTTTCATTAACCTAACAATATTAATATAAGTCAGCTTTTGAGAAATCACTAGTAAATCCACTTTGAAGAAATAGTTTAGAATCCGCACGTCCGTTAGCAATTCTTTCAGAATTAATCTTAGATATTTTAGCCTTTGCCTCAGCAAAATCAATTCTTTCAAATTCATTAAGATGATCATCTTCAGTGTCTAAATCTAATTCACCAAACATAACAACATTTTCACCTCTAATAAGAAAGTTATCTAACATGATATCACTGTATTTCTTTTCTTCAACCAAGTAAACTCTCTCAATAGTATCCTGTATGACAAGATTAGCATACTGATCAAATGTTCTAAGTATTCCAAATAAATTTCTTCCATCTCTAAGAAGAACAAATACTCTCTCTAAAAATAAAAATGTTAGAATAAATACAATACTAATTGAATTAACAACTAAACTTACTATTTAACGAACCAACAATGGCCGCCAGAGTGGTAAAAGAATATTGTTCAAGATATAAACTATCAACCTCTGATGTTATTTCATTGACAGCTAAATTGCTCTCTGTTGTAGAAGTAACAGGAGCAGACATTTGACGTTTTGTATAGGAGTTATCCGTCACTATCGCTGTCGAAATTTTAGTCGAGTCGTTGGTACCGTAACCCGGCCGACACTGGTTAGCACCGGAGGAATTGATGATGGCTATAGGTTCCGAAGGCATCCTATAAAATAGTTGAGTCATTGAAATATGCCATTAATGATTCGCACAGGTTTATTTCAGTGGAATCGAATAATGAGTCAGCTTGGATATGGTGGCGGACGCATTGGCTTAAGGACCACCCTTTTAGCAAGTGTGAACGTCTCACCATTTAGAGCTTATGGCATTAGTTCGATGAACTTGAATACTAGTCAACAGCCTGCTAATATACAAGGTAAGTTCCGCACAGCTCGTATTGACAGAAGCTTGTTTAACTTCAAGAGGTTTATTGGACATTCTAAAGGAGGATGTAGAAATAGATCTGGTAATTTTAGAAATAATAGAGGGTTCAGATTTACAGAGTTCGGAGGTGGTATATTAGTAAGATCAATAATATTATTAAGAAATATATGGTCTATGATTCCAGATGTTGTTAAGATATTTGTTGGTTTATTTATTGCTTCATATTTTATTGTATTTGTTGCATTACCTTTACTTTTCATTGGGTTACCAATCTTCTTTCTATTGGTCTTTTTATTTTCAAGGGCTAAGAAGTTGGTAGACAAGAAATTGGTTTCAGTATACGTTGATTACCTCAATAGTTCTATGTTAAAATTAAATGGTAAAAAAAATACAATTGGATTTAACAGTTTCAATAACGTTACTAAAATTCGCAGACTCCATTCTGCAGTAAATAACAGGATTGAATTAGCATATGAGTTTAATGAAGGAAATGTTAGAGAAAGATTGAATACCAAACTTATGAATAGTCAATTTATTGACCAGCGGCCTTATGAATCAAGATTTAGACTCAGTGATCCAGTTTATATTCACTCTGAGTCCCAGTTGTCGTTACAGACAAATGCCCCACAAGAAAAGAACCCATATCATTCAATATTCATTTATGAGTTTTATTTACTTGAAAGCCCTTATGAGGCACCTTCAAAGTTTATCAATAAGGTCGCAAAGGTGAATTTGGTTATTGGATATGAAAAGAATTATGACGGGGAGGAGGATCCTGAGCGTTATCTTGAAGAGTTATTTGAGACAAAGTTTGATAATAAAGATAATGATATTGAACAACCATATTTAATTGAGATTGCCCAAGTGGGTTTAAGATTTAATAGAATAATAATAAATACAGAAAGTGATCATAACACTCTGGATGCTCATAGAGTTATAACAATCAATAAATACAAAACAAAAAATTTGTGAATAGTCATCTTGTTAATAATATATTGGTACATCTATAGTTTAAATACTTGGTAGTTTAATTGCAAATGTAAGAAATGAAGTATGTGACTTAAATTCAGTTTCATCTAAAGAAACTTCTCTCCATTCATAATTTGGATCTCCTGGGGTAACTCTAGTACCTTTTCCGAATGGATTCAATCCATTCTTTTTTTTATTTACTTCTTCTGACTCTATATTTCCTTCAGCTGGTCTTTTCGTTCTACCTTCTTTAATCTCTCTAAGTTTTTCAAGACCTTCTCTTTTTCTAATTTGAATATCTTTGAGTCTGGCAAGAGCATCATCGACTTTTCTTACCATGTTTTTATGACTTTCCCATTTTCTATGATTTATTTCAATCATTTCTATCGATGTCCAATTATTTTTATGCAATGCCTGAATTGTCTTGTCAACTTGCTCAATACATGGACTGAAACAGCAAATTGTAGCCTTTCTATTTCCAGTGATAATCTTGTCAAGATTTGGTATGGCCACCCATGGTGCAGGTAAATCCAAAAATATAGCATCACAGTTAATAGCATGACCATCAACTTCAAACCCATTCTTACATACATCACGATGTGTCAAGGTTAAATTTCTCAACTTATGATCCTCAAATTCAGCTAAAGCTTGCTCATATCTAACCTGATGAAATTCATATGTAAATAATTTTCCCTTATCACCTATAGTTCTTGATAAAGAATGTGTAAAAGATCCAGATCCAGTTCCAGCTTCAATAACTGTAGATCCAGGAAGAATATCTAATTTTTGAGTAATAAAAGAACTATCTGGACTATATACAATTTGTGTTCTATGAGGTAATGATAATGTCCACATCTCTGGAGTTGGATGAAGTAAATAAATGAAACCTAAACCAGTTTTACTGGCTATTTGACTTCCGTACCTCTGTCCGATCATTAAGGTATGAGGGAATGAACCAAATCTGGTATTAAGAGTTTCCTTGGAATCTATACGAATTGGCTTTACCATTGCTCTACTTAACCAAGCAAACACAAGATCACCATCTTCTATTATATCCTTATAGTTATCAAATGACATTGTACCTCACTCACTAATGCTAATCAAGCTCAGCTTGAAATTTTTTTTCAATATACTCATCTAGTCCGTGGTGCGTAACCTGAATATTTGTACCATACAAACGGCGCTTTAACTGAGACTGTTCGAGCCGATCTCATCTCCACACCTGGTAAAATGACAGTGATCCATTATATAAATCAGAAATTTCGCACTTTAAAAAACTAATAAATATACAATTAATATATTTGTACATTGCTTTAAATCTTACAAAGTATAAATTTTACAAAAAAATATTTAATACAATTAACTACAATTAAGAATCTGTCAAAATATGTCAACTGACAAAGAGTTTGAGGATTTAGGGATCCCAATTTTTTTCAAGCATTATGTATCACCAAGAGGGCTTGAAACTATTAAAAAAGTAAAACATTTTGTGGAAACTGAATGTTTAACTCGCGATGAAATTTATTTAAATGAGGTAGAGGATAAAATTCCTGCAAGAAGATGGGATTCTATACCAGAAGTTATGCTTCAAGTTAAAGCAAAAGCTAAAAAGTTAGGATTATGGAATCTTTATTTATGTAAAAATTCAAATAATGGTGAACTTTATAATAAATTAAGTCCAGGATTTACTAATGTTGAATATGGATTAATGGCAAAATTTTTAGGTAAGAGTATTATTGCCCAAGAAGCTACTAATTGTAGTGCCCCTGACACAGGTAATATGGAACTTTTAATTCATTTTGGTAATGCTAATCAAAATAAGAAATATTTAGAAAGATTACTTAGTGGTGAATCTAGATCTGCTTTTGCTATGACTGATAAGAAAGTAGCATCCTCGAATGCTTTGAACATTTACTGTCACGCTGAGCAAGTTAATGGACAGTTCATTGTTAATGGAGTAAAATGGTTTATTTCAGGAGCTGGTGATCCTCGTTGTGATGTTTGGTTCTTATTGGTTAAGACTGGAAATAACCCAAAGACTCCATATAGAAACCACTCTATCTTAGTTGTTGATGTTAAAAAAGCATTACGCGAGCAACCAAACAATGTTAAAGTTGTTAGACATATGCCTTTATTTGGAACTGATGATGCACCACATGGTCATATGGAAATCAGTTTTGATAACTTTAAGTTACCAATTGAGCGTGATAATATCCTTGGTAGTATTGGTGACGGGTTCCCAATGATTCAAGCTAGATTGGGTCCTGGTAGAATACATCACTGTATGAGATTAATTGGTGTCGCTGAGGAGTCTTTAAATCTTGCAATTAATCGTGCCCACAACAGATTAATCAATGACAAAACTAGATTATCTGATGTGGAGTCCTTTAGAGTTGAATTGGTAAGAAATCAAATCGATCTTGAAAATTTGAAATTTGCAGTTTTAGGAGCAGCATTTGCCATTGATCATAAAGGTTCTAAGAATGCTAAGAAAGAGATAGCATACGCAAAGATTTTGGTTCCTAAGAAAACTTGTGAAATTATCGATTGGGCGATTCAACAATATGGTGGTGTTGGATTAACCAATGACTTCCCACTTGCAAGATACTATATCAATGCAAGAACATTAAGATACGCTGACGGACCTGATGAAACCCATTTAAAACAGTTGATAAAATATGAGGCAAAGAAATTCTCGCAAGTCGATGAATATTTTGCTGCTATTGATAAGATTAAAGAAGATATTGGAAATCCTTATAAATCTTCTACTATCTTACCATCAAAATTATGAAGTAGCTCTGTAATTGACGTTGGTTTTCTAGAAATATTGTAGAACAGCTGATTATCGCAGCACCATTGATTATTATAGCATCATTGATTATCTTATGTGGAAATTATTCATATTGGTTTCGTAGGGCAGGAAGCATTGAGTACGAGCCCCGAGCTCATCATGAAGAAAAAAAATTTTTTTTTTTAGGGAAGACCAAGCTCACTAATACTATACCAAAATGCCATCTAAGAACGGGTTTAATAAACAAACATACGGAATATCACAGGCCAAGAAGGCCGCTAAGGCAGCTAAGAAGTCCAGACTTCACACTTTCCAGCCTAAACCAAGTTCTGCTGAACTCTACAAGTCATCAATGATTGATAAGAAAGCTACTGTAACGAATAAGAAACATAACTTGACTACTGTAACATTATCAAATAAAAAGCTTAAAAAGATTGAAAGAAATTTAAAGCATTTAAAAAACAATGGTATTGAGAGTAAGATCCTTATAGATCTTGAACGTAAGAAAGAAGCAGAAATGGATACTGAGGAACCTGAAGATGATCAGTTGAATTCATTGAAAGATCAAGTAAATTTTGTTAGAGAAGCTTTATGGAGTGTTTTAGAAGATCAGAAAGCGCATGGTATCACTATTGATCTGGAGAGTGAGGGAACTACTTTAGGCCATGCTGGATTTTACTAAATATTTTTATGGACTATTGATTGGGCATTCTATTTTTTTTTTATTTATAATTAATTCTTCTGTTCTGAAGGAAATACATCATTTTTTTTTCGTATAAATTGTATAATTACATCAATTACTCTTCAGTGTATAAACCTCTAAGCTTCAAGTTCTTGTTGACTTCTTCCTTAAAGTACAGGATTAACTCATCAGGTTTACTAGCAGTAAAACAAGAAGTACCTGCAACAATAACATTAGCTCCCGCAGCAGCGGCAGGTACAACAGTAGCTTTACCTAATCCACCATCTACTTGAATATTCAATTGTGGAAACTTTTGTCTTAATTTTTCCACTTTTGGCATCATACTTTCCATAAATTTTTGACCTCCAAAACCTGGTTCAACAGTCATAACTAAAGCCATATCTAATTTATCACCAATATCATATAAAACATCAACATCAGTTCCTGGTTTAATAGCACATGCAGCTTTAAGACCATGCTTCTTGATTAATTCAATTAACTTAACTGGTTCCTTTGTTGATTCATAATGGAAAGTATACTGGTCACCTCCAGCTTTAGCAATTTCTTCAACCCATTTTTCTGGTTCACTAACCATCATATGACAGTCAAAGAACTTAATATTCTCATTCTTATCATTATATTCTTTTGGAATTGCTTTACGTAAAGAAGCAATAATTGGCATACCAAGTGAGATGTTTGGAACGAAATGTCCATCCATAACATCAACATGTAACCAGTCAGCATCATTAGCAAACATTTTCTTACATTGACATCCTAAATCAGCAAAGTCACTTGCAAGAATAGATGGCGCAACAATTCCCTTTACCATATCTTATTGTAATGTACTAGAATATATCTATTCAAATAGTTGCGCTGCTTATAACACTTTAATCGACAGCTTGCGGATCGGTTAATTGTTGCAAGTATTCCCTCCACCCATTGAAACCAAGGCTCGTAATTCGGTAGGCTACACAGTATTAGATTAACATGCTTTTATTATCATTAAATTTTCCCAGTAAAGTTTTATTATATAGAACAATAAGATATTCAAGAGTTTTTCACTCTTTTGAATTTTTATTTTTATTTTTATTTTTATTTTTATTTTTATAGTTTTTATATTGAGATATTAGAATTCCCTTTTGGTAACCATATGGAGAGGAAGCTGTTCACCGTGAATAGCATCCGCAAGTAAATGTATTGGGTCAATTTCGATCTTCTGAACGGCTTTACTTTCTTTTGTAATTTGACTGTGCTCTATTTTCTCCATTTTCATTTCAATAACCATACCATGATTTCCATTCGTCATAGAAATAGCTTGGTGGTGCTCTTTATGGCATGGAGGAATCGGAGACCCAAATACCTGAACAGCTCCTATTAAAGCAAACACTGAAACAAAGGTAGAAAATTGCATCTTTGAAATTAACTATTTGAATATATTAATAATTATTGTAATTACAAAATTTTAAAATAAAGGGAATCGATGATTTATGTACTATTGGGCCAGTTGCATACTGAAGTGCGGAATCTCCAAGTATTAATGACATGCACAATGCACAATTGGGTATTAGCCAATATCTTACTTAAAAGGAGATTTTTAACATTCCATTGTCTTAATGCTTTAACTATCCAGAGCCCGTAATGTGTAATTAAAACATTCAAACAGGAGACATATTTATCATCGTAAAGAGGGGAACAGTTATTGTCGTCCCATAGATCAGTGTAGGCAGTGTAGGCAGTGTAGGCAGTGTGATGTCTCTACAAGGATAAAGGAATGACGCTTATTATTTTTGAACTATTAACACATTAATTTTGTTTATACTCATTAAGTTCATGACCTTCAAAATCTGGAAGTTTGGTATACTTATTCTTATTACCTTTTGATAAAAGACGTTTTGGTTTCCCTAATACTTTATGAAATTTGCTCTTATAATATTTACGTCTGATACTAGCAACATCTCTATCACCAGAACATAATTGAGTTAAGAAATACATTATACAACATGCAATAACAACAACAGTTGGCATAGTCATAAGAATAATATATTTACTTTCATTTTCTCCAACACCTCCTTCATCTTCAATTGCTAATTCTTCTTTTGATTTCTTATATACGGTAGCACCTTTCCTTATTGCAACTAAAACACCATTTGAAAGTAAATCAAAATCTTCATCATCAATAGTATCTGGTTGTAATGTAATAATTACTTGTTTATTATATTTTCCTTTTAACCATTTACCATCAATTTTAAGAGGATAATAACCTGAATTTACAGTAACCCATTCTGAACTGAAAAATGCTAAATCAGTACCTGATGGTAAAGTAACACCTTCTCGTTTCTCTAAACTAATTTCATCTTCAAGTTCACGTTTACGCATATCTTTATCATGAGATTTTTCTTTAACATAAGCAAGATGAAGTCTAAGTTTAGTAGCACCCTCAAAATAACGACTATACCAAGTAACAAAATATGTTTTGTCCTTATCTAAATTAGAATTCTCTCTTGGTGTACAAAATGGTTCACTTGAAATATCTTTAGCTAATCCCTTATCAAAATATCTATCAGGTGTACAACGAATAATTGGATTTAATTCTAAATATGGATCATCCTCTTCAATCCATTTAACTTCATTAAAAGTTTCATCCTCTCCTAAATTATGAGCTTTTAAGTCCTTGTTATCGTGAATAATAGTAGTAACAGTCTTGAAAAATGTACCATAATCAGGTTTAAGATTCTTGGTAGCACCATTCTTAACCTTTGGATAAATTGTTTTTGGTACACCTTCATTATTAAGCGAAACCCAAGGCTCCGGACCATCATATGTTGTTGGTCTTGCACTGAATGTTACACCAGCGATGATAGTTGGATGAACTACCTCAACAATTGTAGATGAAATTGTACGAATCCAAGATTCTGGAGCGATACTCTCAGTAGTAGTAGTACGCGGCACAATAACATTACGATATCTCTTTTTAAGCTCAACTGTATCAGTAACAGAGCTAATGGTGGACGTTGGAGTCTCAACGATTGCCGGGATGGCCGGCAGGACCGTCATGGCACCAATTGAAACCACGAGTAAGTTTATCAAAAGAGCAGCCTGAATCATAGTACAATAGTCAATCAGCTATAATGATGGCACCCTAAAAATGAATATGTAAAGTTTTCAGGGATAAATCAATAAGGAAACGAAAAGTTGCAACCTCTAACTCCTGTGTCGCTTTGAAAAGGGTTCGCGAAAAAAAAAAAAAAAAAACACAATAGATCAAATCACATGGGGCTACATATTATAATCTCTACACAGGGATTTTCTCAATAATTAATTAATTTGACGAAGTGAAGCAATTTTTTTTATTATAGGAATATTTCTCCTTTAAATAGCAGCAATTGGCTGTCTATGCGGCCTTGAGTTTGCGCTCAGCTCTTTGCTTCATGCGCTTCTCTCAGCTCTTTGCTTCATGCGCTTCTCTCTGTTTGCCTTGGCGGTAGGGCCGGATTCGGTATCTAAGAAGTAGTCCCACCATCTGAAAGACGAGGCATAGTTTCCGATAAAGTAATGGTGATGCAAGTCATGGTGTTCGGCTCCTGCCCAGAATGGGAGAAACTTGTTGAGAGACCAAGGGAAATCGTAGCCTGAGTGGGAGTCCACAGCTTGAAATAAACGGAGAACAATCCATAAGCAAACAGTGAATAAATGTAAGTCATCAAATAATGATGCATAGATAATTGGGAAACCAACAGTACCAAATCCTAGCGCCATTACTTCTATTGGATGAGCATACTCTGCGGCTAAGCCAAATGGAGCAGCGTATTTATGATGTTGCTTATGAATATATTTATAGAAAATACCATAATGGAAAAGACGATGAAAAACATAATGCCATAAATCTTCTAAAAAGAAAAATATAGTAATTTGTTTAAGCATAGCAGTATAAGCTGGAAATGGTACAGTAACTGATATACCAAGTTTCATACACATTGGATGAAATGTCCAAATTGGTAAAGCTTCAACAATAAAATGAGATTTTAATACAGATTTAAGACATTCCCATTGTTCTTTATCACTTGGAATAACATTTGGTTGAATTTTATATTGACGAAATAATCCAAATTTATCAATAATATACCAAGGTACACATCTTCCAAAATACATAATTTCATGAAGTAAGAAAAACATCAAACCAGTTGCAAGAACATCATTTTTCATATATACATACCATGATGCCCATAATCTTTCCATAATATTAAGTTGAGATTGTTGAGCTGAAATTGCATGAAATATATCAGTATAAGATGTACCACTAATTTGTGCAATTGTTTGATTATCAGGGAAAACCTGAGATGTCACCGAAGTGATTGCACCAATCTTAGAGAGAAAGGCACCAGCGTTAGAATTCATTATTAATAAAGTTTTATCCTGTGGTTGAGCACAAAGAATTATTTTAATTATTATTAGTAAAAAAGAAAACTAATATATATAGCTAGACGCTATTCTTTTAGAGGACTAAATCAGGTACATATATATATATATATATTCCATGATACGTTTTTATACTATTACAGATATAAGAGATCGGTACGAGGTATATGGTGTGATTTTTCAAGTATCTCTAACGATTTAATACGAAAAAATACTAATAATATACGAACTATACGAAATAAACGAGATTGATGCGCGGGAACGAACCTTGTATCTACGCGTACAACCAGTATAATGGTACTCATTAAAAACGAAGCTAGGAACGACATAAAAAATCAGGCGGTTATGTTGAATATGCTCTTACAGGTCAGACCTAGAAAAAGCACTAAATTGACATAACCAAAATTAACCCGGACATAATAATTTTTTTTTTTTTTTTTTTTTTTTTTTTTCAGAGCTTAAAATTTTTTATGCCTTCTACTGCAACCCCTAAGCAGTTTAAAATCGGGGCTGCGATGCCGTGCCAAGTAACTGCACAATGATTAGATTGATTAGATTGGCTTTTACAGTATCCTGAAAAATAATGTAGTAAAAGTTAATTACTAGGGTCGAAATGATTTATAAAATTATATAGAAAAAAAAAAGATGCCAAAAAATTAGATAACAAGAGTTAAGATAATTAGAACTGAATTTATATACAATCTCTTTAAGCCTTGACTTCAGTAGCTACTGGTTTTTCAGCAGTAACAGCTTCTTTATCAACAGTATCAATTTGTTCATCATCATCAACTATTTGTTCACCTTTGTCATTGTATCTAACTTTTCCAGCTTTTCTCATTAAATCTTGAACTTCAGCTTCAGTCATTTCAGCATCATCTCTCTTAGATTTCTTAACGTAGTACATTGGGTTCAATTGTCTCAACTTAAGGTTCTTGCAGAATGGTAAGTGTGAGAATCTCTCTTCGTACCACATTAAACTCAAAACAATAATCATAACGAGCCAGTAGACATTGTAACAAACAACAGAACTCAAGTAACCAGTGTTTTGCCATCCAAGAATAGCGTTAAAGATATCCCAACCATTGTCAATTTCTGGGTTACAGCAGTTAATGTGGTAAACGGTCTTACTGATATCGTAAGAACCTGGACCAGAACCGGATTCTGAAGCATCACCACCAGTTTTCTTGTTGTATTGGTAGTTAGTAAAGAACCAGGCAGCACGAGAGAAAAGACCAGCAGAAATCAAGTAAAGAATAGCAGTAGAAGCGATAAGGAAAATTTGCATTGATGAAGATTTACCACCATAGAATAAAATAAGACCAACAAGGATACCACAAACTAAACCAACGAAAACAGGTAATGGGAAACCACTTGCTTTATTAGAACCGGTAAGACCGACACCACCAACAAACACAACAGCTTCAAGACCTTCACGAAGACATGTAATGAATGGTAAAAGAAACATAACATATTTCTTTGAATAATGTCCAAAGTTAAAACAAGTACCTTTCTTATTTTTTGGTTTAGCAATTAAAGCTTTTGCTAACTTTATACGCCATTTATCTTGCATCTTTTGAATACGAAGCATAGGAATTCCCATTAAAGAAATAACAATTGTAGCGATTAAACAGAAAACACCTTCCCAAAGATCTTCAGATTTTGCCCAAATATCACGACCAAGAGTATAGAAAGTACCAATGAATGCACCACCAATAACTAAACAAACAAATATACCAAGTCCCATACCTAACCACACTTGACGACGTAATGATTTATAAACTTTTTTATCAGCATCTGGTGTATCAAATGATCTTTCAAGGAAAGCAAGAAGAACAGAACACACAATAATAGCTTCAAGAGATTCTCTAAAAACGATGAAGAAAACTTCAACGTTAAAAACGTCAGATACAGCCATTTTGTTTTAAAATAAAAATTTAGTTATTTATATTTATTTCCAATGGTAATAATTGCTCAAATAAATCACTTGGCTAAGATAATTTAAAAAATTATTTATTGTACCTGTCAAGTAATGGAGAAAATATAACTAAAACTGGACTAACTAGATGAGCAATTTTTGCCCGAGGTATCAGTAGCTTATATATTAATAAAAATTAATTTGGTGGATATTAAAATTTTTGTCCAATATTATCCATCTTAGCAGTAAGTCACAGTAGGGGCCTGCATTAAGAGGTGCCGTGCAGAGAAAAATGCATTGTTTAAACATTATTGAGTTCAAATGAAGGGGTGTACTTGAGAGAGATATACCATTTACTTTAGGCTAGAATAAGGAGATTTCATTAATATTAATTTATATATATTTATATATTTATATTATTTTATAGTAAAAATTGACCTTATTATAAAGCTTAATATTAAGCAATTTTTTTAGATTATATTTTGAAAATTTTTTTTTGATTTAATTGTAAAAGAAGGAAATTTTTATTTAAATTGTCTTATTATTATATGTGGAGGTGCAGTCATCTGCAAATTAAGCTATAATTCAAGGTGATTCATACTTGCAATTTTTATTCACCCTCTATTTGATATGGCATTATCGAAATGATCAGTGATCGATCGCACCGGGTGTGCACTATTTATGCATTATTTACTATAGGGTAAATAAAGCTGCATAGCTGCCATATATTAACTGCTGCCCAAGGCTAGTTAAACATCGTTTGGACTCGGCAACCGTCCTATACATGCAGTAGATTAATATGATAGTGCCGTATAAACTATACTAGTTAGCATTGAATTTTAACTGCTAGGTTAAAATATTTGTATAAATTTTTTTTCATCTACCTATTAAATAAACAAACATATGCACAGCTGGGTAACCGCAGTGGTTATGGGGTGTGTATTATATTTTTTTTTTCGCCTGAAGTTTAATTTTTTTTACTTTACTAAAAGGATTTATTTACTACTTAATAGGGTAAGCCATAATATAAGTTATAATACTTTTGACATAATATATTCAATTGGTTATTTCTCAACGTAATTATATCGTTGTTTTACCTTATTTAGGTGTTTTTATATTTTTGTATACTGGTACTACAGATGTATATATACAGGGATAAGCTCCTCAACGGTGTGAGTTTAATGTGAACCCCTCCGCTGGAACAATATTTTGTAAATTTCTTACCCGGGTGGGAGATATATGATTCACTATGCAATGGTATGGAGGAACCAGTAGTTTGGAATTTAGCCAAGCCAGGGTGGGAAAGGTGTCAAAGCGAATAAGGTGGAATGATTTATTTGTTTATGTTCGTGAAAGTTACATAGTACTGTGAACAGTAAAATAATAAAAAAAAAAGTGAACGTTTATATACTTATATGGATGATAGAAATAGCGATAATTTCATTGGGCTTAGACTCTTCGTTTTCCAGATAACCGTATCGAGCGAGAATCAAAGAGAAAAATCACACGCTATTATGACTCGTTCGTTAATCAGAAGATATTTATCATAATCTTCATTTCATAATATATCTAACTTAAATAGTTTGTGTTTAAGGAGTGTCCTCTAATTCTAGAGCTTTCTGGTTCTCAGCTTCAGCTGCAGCTGCGACGGCATCTTTCTTATGAGACCAAGAGAAAGATTTTGGAACATGAACTTTAGTGTTACGTCCAATGACACTTCCCAAGTATAAAGGAGGAACAAGGCAATAAGATGCCAATAAAAGCATTAATCCGTCAAGAACAAAAAGGTAAATTTCATGAGAAATTAAATAACCACTCCAACCTTGAGATAATTCAACCACACGATAAATACAACGAGTGTAAATTGCAAGAGTACCAAAAAGTACAGTAACAGGGAACCATTTAAATGACCATTTACGACGAATATGAGCAAATTTTGGATCAAAAAGTTCATCTTTAAATCCAAGACTAAATGGATTCTTTGGTTTTGAATCTAATTTATATTGTTCTAATTCCTTATTTGAACCAATATAAACATTATAAAAGAAACTTAACCAAAATATAAGGAACATTGTCATTGTGAAAACTTGGAATGCAAGACCAGCAATCATTATATGAGTACCTGGAGTAGTATCTTCATTAGCTTCTAAAGCTGTTGCAGCAATACCACCACCAGCTGCTTGTAAAATTAATGATATAATATCACAACAAATAAATATATATGAATATTGAATTGGAGGAAGTAAAGAATATTTAGGATTAAGTAAAATTACCATTTTACCTAATAAATAATAATATCCTCCCATAATAAAACATGGTGCAATAGTTAAACAAATAATTTGCATAAGGAAATCATTTTCATCATTTGCCTTAGTGTGAGCATCTGCTCTAGCTGCGTAACCAACAACTTCAAGTCCTAATCCAAAGAAAAAAGTAACTGTTATCCAACGTTGTTTATACCATATACCTATTAATACTTGAAATATAAAAATAATTCCAAAAAGAATTGCAAACGCCATATTTCCTGATCTTGATGGTATATCACCGTACAAAGAGTCACTATCATAGTCATGGCCAGCCAACTGACTTGTCGTCAGATTGACGGCGGATAATGTTAAGCTTGTTGCATCGCTTATCAACAGACTAATAGTAGGTGAGGATGTGACAACAGACAGTAACGTTGTACTCATTGCTCAAGATATCTTACTATTCTGCGGGTGTGTGTGTTGCTTCTTTTGCTGCTGTTATTATATGATAAATCGTTAATACAGAACTGCTATGTTCTTAAAATATAATATTATTAACGGTTATATAAATATGAATACAAGCCCCTTTCACAGTTTTCCTCAATAATTTATCTAGTATAAATGAAATTTTTTTTGAGCGGATATTGGGGCATCCGACATATTTATATTTTCATATTTACAGTTTGCCATGCATAAAGTCATAAATAGCCATAATGGTGGCTGTAACAACAACCGCAGAACACGGTGATAAGCACTATGATCCGTAAATAAAGAACTAGTTAAGCCTCGGTACCAGCCTCGCCCCCCCCCCCCTTAATATTAAAATTTGAGGCACACAGATTCCGTCATTTCGGGTAAACAATTCAGTTGATTCTTAAGCATAACGGTTGTTCCGCGGAAATTGCGGACAAATCGGAGTAATGTTCTTCATCTAAACAAGAAAATTGTAATCTACAAAATACCTATATATCAATAAATTATTATATATATTAATAAATATAATATTTGTTATATTCTTTTTTTTTACATTGCTATATTAAATAATAAGTACCCATAGACTTCCATAGCCTTCTCATTTGTTGATACCCTCATTTTTGACTAAAGGCTATGCTTACTTGTATAAGCGGCCGTTAGGTACAAATCCGCGCAAATCCGCAAATTTCCGCAAGCGACCTCAATTCAAACCGTCCCGCGCGCCAGTAATGCCCATTGTAGATGCGCGCTTAGTCATACACATTTAATGTATTTCTGGCTAATGGCCGTTAGGGATTGATTGAGGATCTATAGATAAGGCTGTGCATGCATATTAATATTCCTAGTGGGGATATAATGCTGTTAACTCGATTACACCCTGACTTACCAGAGTTCTTAAATGGTTATCTACCAAAGAATGTAAAGGACTCAGAGTATCCATTTGTTACATTAACATGGGCTCAATCAATTGACTCAAGAATAGCTGCTAGGCCAGGAACTCAAACGAAAATATCTTCATCGCAAACTAAGACAATGACACACTATTTAAGGAGTAAGCACTCAGCCATCTTGGTTGGCGTTGGTACTTTCCTTGCTGATGATCCGGGGCTTAATTGTAGATATCCTGATGTATCAGCTAATTCTATTCGCCCTATAATTGTTGATCCAAATTTTCGTTGCAAGTCAAAGTTACTTAATCTGAGACTTCTTAATCAAGTTAAATCTGGAACAGGTGAAATACCAATTATTTTAGTTTCCGATTCTTTACTGCAAGATCCTCAGACTCAGCAGATAATTTCGGAATGCTCAGGATTAGCAGAGTTTCTGTTTTTACCAAAATCCTCAAAGGATAATAAATTCTCATGGCCAAATTTATTAAAAGTACTTTATAAAGACTTTAGTCTAGATTCAGTAATGATAGAAGGTGGCGCAGTTATCATAAATGATTTATTAAGCGAAACAATACAGAATAGTAAATGCCAAGATGTTCCTCTTGTGAATTCTCTAATTATAACTATTGGTCCAGTCTTTCTAGGTCAAGGGGGTGTATTAGTTAGTCCTCTAAATCCAGAAAGTTGCTCAAATATTAACTGGTGGAGTAGTGATTATGGTGATACAGTGATGGCCGCTACTCTTACAAAAAAATCTACATTAAATTAAAACTAATTAAAGTCTTATAATAATATTTTTATTATGCTAATTCTTGTTTATGGCTTGTACTAATTTCATTGCAAGTTCGTCTTCTTCATCATGGGAATCTGCTTTTTCATCTCCCTCATCGTCATCATCTTCATCATTATCTTCATCGTCTTCCTCCGCACCGTCTTCATAATTATACACATTATCATATTCTGTTTCGTCTCCATGTCCCAGATCTTCATCCTCCTCGTCTTCCCCCTCATCTTCCGCATAATCTTTTACTATACTATCGCCTCCGATATTACCTGTTCCATACAGTTGATAGAGCATTGCTGCCATCTGATTTGCTGCCATTTGACGAGCATATGCACTATCATCTAATCTGCGGTGTTTGACTCCAGTTCCATTTTCATGATTATTACTGTAAATGTCATTGCCGTCGTGCTCCTCTTCATTGTCCTCGTCATTATTATCACCATAGTTACTCGCATACTCGTCATCACTCTCAGCAATCTCATCAGAATGTGCAGGTTGGTATGTGGTATCCTCTTGATCACTTACCTCATCAGCTTCATCTTCTTGAGGATAGTGATCCTTATGTTTCACTAAGTTTTGACAGTAACTACATCCACGAGTATATTGTGTAACAGCTTCTTTAATCTTACTCCAATGATACATCTCGGTAATAGTTGCAACAGTACGATTAATACCTGAATGTTGTGTAGCTATATGCGCCTTTTGAATAATCCTAGCTTGCTGATGTGGATCCATAACCACTTCACGACCTTTTAACATTAATTTATTATCAATAACATTATATATTTTAGAACCCATTCGAATTTTGGATCTTTCAGCTCTATCTGTTCCTGTAGGATATTCTCTAGTTATAATATAATCTTTAATTCTCTTCCATCTTTCAATATCTGCCGTACTAATAGTAAGAGTAATAGGTGAACCATTATCTTGTCCCAAAGATATCGTCACCAGAGGACCTCCACGCTTACCTGAGCTATCTTTCTTGTTCCGCTTCGAGCTATTCAGCTGTGTTCCTGAACTGTCGTCACTTGTAGCTTGTGGGCCTCTTCTAAATACAACCATATCTCCATCCACTTCAATCTTTGTAGCATCTACTCGCGTAACAACAGCTCTACCATGTTCATCCACTAAAAATTTATCAAATATATGAATATCAACAGGTTTAGTAGATAATTTAGAATCTTTTTTCAGAATATTAGAATTTCTAGCTCGTTTATTCTGTTGAACTTTAATTGATCTAGACCAACTAACCATTGTTTCCTTCCCTATTAAATCTTTATTTTTATTATCATTAATTATATTTAAAGGTGCACCTCCATCTTGAATAATACCAATTTTTTGAAATCCTCCCCATTGTAATACATTATTCATTGCAATATTATCCAGATATACTAAATCAAAATAAGCTTTCATAAAACCTAATTGAGCTGCCCATAATTGAAAAGTTTCTAATAAAACTTTCCCAACTCCTTTACCTCTAACTCCTGCATTAACAATAAATACACCAGAACAAATATGTCCACTTCTTCCTGGAAAATGTGGTCTAACTGTAAATGATCCTAAACATTGTTTATCCCATGGATATGCTGGATCTCTACTTAATCTATGAGTATCTCCAAGAACTACAACACCACATAAATTTGAAAACCAATAATGTTCAAATATTTCTTTTGACATCATCAGTACAAAAGGAAATCCACTTGTTAAATTACTATTTATTTCAGCATTTAACTCATCACGTAGAAATTCTCGTAATCCTGGTGGAACTTCATCAATCAGATAAACTGGATGAACTGTAGCCGTAGTAACATTATCTCGTAATAAAAGACTAAAAACATCAGGCTGATTCGCTTCAAACATCGCCTGTCCTACAATCACCGCAACGCGCTCAAATCGGCCCCCATCGCTTCCCGTATTTATATTTCTTCAACTATCTTACACTACACGTGATGGAGTAAATACGGTAAGAATTCTTTAAAAAAATCATTGTCCGGGGAAGGTTCATCTGGGTACAGAAAATATGTAGTTTTCTGCGCTTGTCATACCATAATGTCTCCCTTCCTCCAGGGTGGTGGTGTGGTGGGCCCGGAGGTGTGACATGCAATATATAATTTAATTAGTCGGCCCCCACCCCCTATATAATATATATAAAAGCTGTCAGTTGCTATCGGTGTCACTTTATCAATTGATTTCTTATTAAACCAATTTTATTAATTAAATTAAGATATATTACCAAGATGTCTCTTTCTAACAAACTTTCTGTTTCCGATTTAAGTATTGCTGGTAAGCGTGTATTCATTCGTGTGGACTTTAATGTTCCTCTTGATGGTAAGACTATTACCAATAATCAAAGAATTGTTGCTGCTTTACCAACAATTGAATATGTTCTTAAGCAAGAGCCAAAAGTTGTTGTCTTAGCTTCTCATTTAGGTAGACCAAATGGTGAAGCCAATGATAAATTTTCTCTTAAACCAGTTGCTGATGAATTATCAAAGTTATTAGAAAAGAAAGTTATTTTCCTTGATGATTGTGTTGGACCAAAAGTAGAAGAATCTGTTAATAGTGCTCCAGCTGGATCTGTTGTTCTTTTAGAAAATTTACGTTTCCATATTGAAGAAGAAGGTTCTAAAAAAGTTGATGGACAAAAAGTTAAAGCTGATAAAGAAAGTGTTGAAAAATTTAGAAAACAATTGACTTCTCTTGCTGATGTTTATGTTAATGATGCTTTTGGTACTGCTCATCGTGCTCATTCTTCAATGGTTGGTCTTGATTTACCACAACGTGCTTCTGGTTTCCTTATGTCAAAAGAATTAACTTATTTTGCAAAAGCTTTAGAAAATCCAGTTAGACCATTTTTAGCTATTTTAGGTGGTGCTAAAGTTTCTGATAAAATTCAATTAATTGATAATTTATTAGATAAAGTTGATATGTTAATTATTGGTGGTGGTATGGCTTTTACATTTAAAAAAGTAATTGATAATACTAAAATTGGTACATCTTTATTTGATGAAGCTGGTTCTAAAATTGTACCAGATTTAGTTGCTAAAGCTAAAAAGAATAATGTTAAAATTATTTTACCTGTTGATTTTGTTATTGCTGATAAATTTGATAAGGATGCAAAATCTGATGTTGTTACTGCTGAAAGTGGTATTCCTGATGAATGGATGGGTCTTGATGCTGGTCCAGCATCTAGAAAACTTTTTGCTGATGCTGTTGCTGAAGCTAAGACCATTGTATGGAATGGACCACCAGGTGTCTTTGAATTTGAAAAATTCAGTACTGGTACTAAATCTTTATTAGATGCTACTGTTGAAAGTTGCGCTAAAGGTAATACTGTCATTATTGGTGGTGGTGATACTGCTACTGTTGCTAAGAAATTTGGTGTAACTGACAAATTATCTCATGTCTCTACTGGAGGTGGTGCTTCTTTAGAATTATTAGAAGGTAAGACCTTACCTGGTGTTGCTGCTTTGTCTGACAAAGAGTAATAATTCCAATATTGGACCTTTTCAGTAATCAATGTATGCGCTTATTTTTAAATGAAGTTTATTAATATTGTAGACTACGTAAAATTCTAGTATACATGAATGTCATTAATTAACGAATTGTGAATCCTGAAAAATTCACTATGATACCTAAAAATATTTTCTTTCTCTTTTTTTTCGGCAAATAACATAAATGAATAGCAGGTAATGAAGCTATGAAGAAACTAAACTTTTGTTTTCCTTTTGTTTCCTTTTAATGAAATGAATATATTTATTTACTTGGATCATTCTTCATGTAGAAGAGATATCCTCCAACTTTATGGTCTGGTAACATCTCAAGATATTTTTCAGCAAGTGGTTTACAGTCTTCTAACTGATTAACTCCACTAACACGATAACATTTTTCAAGAGCTCTTCTAACAGTCTTAAGAGCAGATACACGAATCCATTGTTCACGAAGCATAGAGTCCTTAGCAAGCTTCAACTGTTCAGCATCAGAATAGTCTACTGTATCAAAAGATACATTCTTTGATCTAATATGTTCTAGATATTGTTAGTAATTTGTTAACAAAAAGAAAAAGAAAGAAAGAAAGAAAAACGTTGAATTAGAGAAACAGTATAAGCATCACCTCCACTACCTAGCTGAATTAAAAAATGATAAGGAAGAAAACCTCAACAAACTCGACAATATCTCAATATCTCAATATCTCATCCATATAAAAAGTTGGCACTCTCCTTAAACTGTACCAATCCATTCAGCGTTATTTGGTATGCTGCTACTCACCTGGCATTATTAGTATTTAGTATAGTAGGCCTATGATGTATTATTTTTTTTGGCTTATTTTATTAAAAAAGAGAGTTTTTTACTGGCTGCGTCCGTCATGGTTACAGAGATTGGGTGTTCCGACAGGGCATCGTAACCGACTTTTGAAATATGTGGTTAGGGGTAGTTAGTACAGATGTTACAGTTCGCTGGACATAGTTAAATATGGAAAGCAAGCAACAGCACCAACAGGTGCTAATAAGCTTTAATGCAAAATATATTGCAATTTTGCATAGTATATTTGCTTATCTGGCATTTTTACTGGCTTTAGCAATTGCATGTTATATGCATTATCAAAAGATTGTCGAAAATGAATTTTATAAATACCCTGATGAATGGTTTCCAAGTGTTAGTGCTTCAATTGGTGATTGGTATCCAGAAAGATCAGTTTTTCAAATTCTTATTGCTTTAACTGCTGGTCCTCGTTTTCTTCTTATTTTATTAAGTTATTTAAGATATCAACGTCCAGGTTCAATCGTACCATTTGTCGCTTTGGTAACTGGTATCATTCGTACATTTACTTGTGGAGGATGGGTTTATATAACATCTACTGATGATCATGATTGGCATGATATTTTTATGATTTCTTATATGGTACTTACAATTCCATGGGATGTTTGTGTTATTAAACTTACTCCAAGTTCTTCTCGTCTTCGTACTTATCGTACTTATACAAGTGCTGCGTTCTTCTTAACAATAGTTCCTTTAATTTACTTATTTATTCAACATAAAGTTCATCGTGTTGCTGGAGCATATTCATATTATTCTTATTGTGAATGGGCTTTAATCTTATTAGATATTGGTTTTGATTCATGGGCTGTATGTGATTTGAATGATTTGCAAATTACTTTATCTCCAGATGGAGAAAACTCATTAAAATTAGGCTTTTTCAAAAGTGTAAGCTTTAATGAAGAACTTAATCCTAATGCAAAAGATATTAAGATTGCTACTAATTTAGATAAATCTATCTCACGTCATGATAAATTTAGTAAAATCAAATCATTTGAAGATTTATTTAGTTATAAGTATATGGCTGTTCATACTATTAATGCTTTAACTTTTTGGACTAATTTTACTGGTCTTTTAGCTATGATTTGGTATTTCCCATTATGGAGTATGGGTATTTCTGGTTATGAAGCTTGTATTACAGGTGTATTTTTAACAATTATTTTAGCAATTCCACCTATTAGATCAGTATTTGCTTCTTATCCACAATTTCCTCGTTTCTTAGCTGCAGTTTTTGGTATTGGATCATATATTGTTGATGCTCCAGAATATAGATTACTTACTTGTGCTTCTGGAACTGCTCTTAGTGCCATTAGTTTAGCAAATGAGACTTGGTTTATTAACAATATTGGTGCTACTGTGAGCTCTTCTTCTTCTTCTGCATCAGGTAAGGCTAAAGCTCAAGATGACGATGAGACTGTGAATGAGGAAATCCTTAAGACTCTTGCCACAGAATTAAGTAAATTTTATACTACTTTCTTCTCCTTGGGACTTTTATTATCTTCAATTATCAAGTTTGGATTCACTACCAATAATCCTCTTTGGCCAATTATGCATAAAGAGAATGGAGGCTGGAATAACACTGGATTGGCAATCACCGCAGTTGCCGCATTATTTACTCCAAATTATAAAAGTATCAGTCAATCTTTAAATATTAATAGTGCTTTTAAATCTACTGATACTTCACCAGCTCTGGCAAAAGTTGCTTCTGGTAAAGAATCTTTGATTTTTACCGCCTTGAGTTTTGGATCCTTCCTCTTCCTTGTCCATGCTTTGCTTACCGACTCTTCTACTATCATAACATGGGTTTGGGATGGGTACCCTGTAAAGGGACCTTTACCAGTTCCCCATGGTGCGGTATCCTTAACGGTAGTCGCGGCTGGTATCTATTATGGTTTGGCTGCGCCAAAATCTGCCTTAACCAGTCTTAAGTATTATAGCTTGTGCGTCGTTGGTTTTGCATTATTATACTTATTCAATGGATGGATTGGATATGCTGGAGGTCTCATATTCTCCTTTTACATAGTTTCGATTGTTCCAGTGATTTTAGGAAATACTGGTCGTTTCAACCCTGGTTTCAGTTTTACTGTTGGCTTTATTGTTTACATTTTATTGATTCTTGCAAGTGCTTGGATCGTTGCTTATGCTTTTGTTCCTGGTGGACCATTGCTTCGTGAACGTACTGATATTGTATATGGAATTCCTGTGGCTCTTCTCAGTTTAGGAATTGTCGAAGGTCGTTTTTCCAAAACTCAATCTCTGGAATCTATCTCTGATAAATCTGTTAACAAAATCTCCAAGACTTTAGGTTCTATCAAAAAGAAATTCCAAAATTTATTAATTCTTTTTGTTGTCATCAGCTCTATAATTACATTTGTTCGTTTCCCTTACAGCGACCCTAAACCATTCAGACCAGAGACCAAGTCTTTTACTGCTGGTATCTGGACTATTCACTTTGGACTTGATAATGATCTTTGGGCATCTGAAGATCGTATGAGAGACCTTATGGTAGATTTAGAAGTTGATATTATGGGATTCTTGGAAAGTGATACTCAAAGAATTATTATGGGTAATAGAGATATAACTCAAAAGATTGCTCAAGATTTAGGATATTACACTGATTTTGGACCTGGACCTAATAAGCATACCTGGGGATGTGCACTTTTCTCCAAGTTTCCTATTATTAACTCAACTCATCATTTACTTCCATCTCCAGTTGGTGAACTTGCCCCTGCAATTCATGCTACTCTTGATATTTATGGTGAATATGTTGATATTTTCGTTTTCCACTCTGGTCAAGAAGAAGATGTTGAGGATCGTCGTCTTCAAACTTTATACCTTAGTGAATTAATGGGCTCGTCACCTCGTCCTTCAATTCTTTTAAGTTACTTAGTTACTGAACCACTCACGGGTAATTATAATGTTCATGTCAGTGAGAGATCTGGTATGCATGATATTGATCCAACTGATGATGATAGATGGTGTGAATATATCCTTTTCAAAAAGATTAAGAGAATAGGTTATGCTCGGGTTAGTAGATCAACAATTACTGACACTGAAGTTCAAGTTGGTAAGTTCATGCTTGCGGACAAAGGACATGATGAAAGCTCACTTTACACCAATAACAGAATCAGTGAAACTCAAGTACCTTCTCAATTACGCTTCCCTGCTATGTTCTACGGTGATGGTGTACGTGGTCATAGATATCATGTATTTGATGAACCTCGTTATTTTGATTAGTAAAAATCTACATAAATTTAAAGACATTCATCATGTATATGAATATTTATAAAAGAATTGTAACTATTAACAAAAAAAAGCCATCAAATTTACATTATAACAGGAAAGGATATTCAACTGAGTCACCTTTCCGTTTCCATATCTTCTTCTTTTTCCCTGTTGTAACATGAGTAACGAAAACTGATTCACAATACTCTTTCTTAAATTTTCTAATAAAACGAGGATCCCATAATTCAGAACCAATTCCTAAATCTTTACAACAACGCATTAATGCATTACTTTTGCAACCTTCAGTAGCGGTAGGTATACCCTGCTCATTGAAATAATCTTGTTCACCACGAGCTACACTTATAAGTCTTCCTCTAGATACTAATGCGTACTCTCTAGTAATTAATTTGGGAGTAATAATAGTTTCAGATCGTGGAATTAATCCCCAGGCACCTGGCCCTAATGAACGATTCAAAATTCTCCGATACTTGATTTCAGGAAGATAAATGAGCCCATCTGGTTTAATTTCAATATCATCAGGATTAAGTTCCCCTAGTAATATATCAATCTGTCTTTGATTAAGCTCTGTTGTACCAATTCCATGAAAAGAATTTAACCAGTCTACCCCAGGGACGCCTGGCTCACTATTAGATAGCTCATCGGGAACCGATGGTGAGTCTTGTAAAGTTTTCTGAAACACTTGATCCATAGTTTTAGCATTGAAACCAGAAGTTTTCTGTATTGGACTAATCTCTACTATAGGATTAGGAGTAGGTTGCTTCGCAGGAGCTGATTGAACTTGTTGAGGTTGAACAACCAGAGAGCTACTGCTGGTAGGAGCTGCAACTGATACTTTCTTTACCTTTATAGGTGGTCTGACAACCTTTTTCACAATAGGTCTAGCTGTTGACGCGTATCCTCTCTGAAACTCAATAAATAGTTTCAGAGTAAAAGAGCGCTGATACGCTACTGATGAGCCAAAAACCATTAGAAGTATTAAGAACCGATGCCGTCCTCCATTTATTTAACTTTTTGCAGTCTTGACGCGGTTTGGGCACACAACCCTATTGATAATAGATAACTTACAAGTATTTAAGAACTTAACAAAATAAATTAAAATAAATTATATTCCCAGTTATAGAATAATACACAATATATAAGAAATTGACACAATTTTATATAATTAGTCCTTTTTTTCGAAATAGTCGGTCATTTCTTGATCCAACTCCTCCATAGTCTTCTTGGTCTTCTTGACAGGTTTCTTAGCCTTTGGCTTACCACCTTTAGCAGCAGCTGGCTTAGTCTGCTTGTTAGCAGCTGGCTTGTTAGAAACTGGTTTGTTGGCTTTGATTACCAATTTTCTTGGGATAGCCTTAATTCTGTTGGTCAATGGCTTCTTGGTAGGATCTAAGATTAATTCGATTTTCAAATTAGTCTTTCCACCATCAATTGGAGCACCATTGTACTTGGTAACAGCCTTTTGAGCGAATTGAGCATTCTTAAAAATAATTGTGGCAATACCCTTTGAGTGTCCTCTCTCATTATAACTCAAAGCAACAGAAGCGACACCGCCGACTTGACTTTGGAAAAATTCCTAAAATATGTTAGAATTACTCTATTTAATAACTAATGATGATAACTAGGTAAGAAATTTCTTAAAATCACCAAGCTTAGTGAAAATAAAACAAAAATAAAACAGGCAATTAAATTTAATTTGTCGTGAAGGAATAACAGACAGGGCAAACAAACCTGATTTAAGCGATGAGAATTCACTTTTCATCAGTAAAATATTGCAGCAAGTCATAAATTTGTCAGCATTGAACCATAGGATTAAGTTATCAAAACGTAATAGATAAATTATTGAAACTCAAATTAATTTTTTCCCATTCATACCTGATCAAATTTTATTCCGTTTAATTCTAGCTTTGGTGATTTCAAAGATATTCACCTAGTTTAACAATATACATACTCTCACAGAGTCTTGCTTGATATCCTTTGGCTGTAAGTGATGTTAGTATTATTGTTGAACTAGAATTATGACTTTATCAGTCAATGAAATGAAAAATGCAAAAAAAAGTGGGACAGTAATTCGATTACTGTCATGCTATGGATTGTATCCCTAGAGCCAGCTCCAGGAGTAATCCTACGATGTTTATTAAATTTTCTGGCGCGCATTGAGAATGGCAGTGAATGCAGCAGAACGCTTTGCAAAGATCATCGATAGCTTCAGTTAAGTCAAGCTGATAACTCGAAGTCGCAGAGGATAAAATAAAAGCAGTACTGAAAAATAAAAATTTTGGCGAATCGACAATTTATCACTTTTTAGCCATATACCTGCAAGATAGGAGTAGGGCGAATAAAAGGAACAAAATAGCGTCTGCTGCTCACTTATCACATTCGACCAACATTAGAATGCACACAGCAAAAAAATCAAATGATTAAAATACCAATGAATATCATACTATATATCCTGAATGGATAATTGTTTTCAAAGCAAACTCATAGTATATGGACGCCAGAAAAAAATAATAAACATAATCTATTTATACTTAATGAAATCACATAATAGTGAATTATTAAATATTTTCTTAATAAACACATACTAAACCGTAAATAACAGCTTTAGAAGCAGAAGAAAGATCAATAACCCTGTCATGAGCGATTGGAATGGTACTCTTGACACCAGCTCTTGGCTTATGTGGTGCCTTTCCAACCTTTCCAACCTTTCCAACTTTACCAAGTTTGCTAGCCTTTCCAGCAATCTTCTTTGGCTTGAAATTCTTCTTTGGGCCTTGCTTACCAGCAATAATTTCGTCAAGAGATTTATCTAAAGAGGCAGACATATTTAAGTATGGTAATATAGAGTATTAAAACTAGTAAAGATTCTTTACTTTCGCGTTATTCTGAATAAATTAGTCGAGTTTTTCATCCTCGTTTTTCTATAGAATAAGTGGCAAAACTAGGTGGCTGAACCATTACCCGGAATTACTGCAGACGAGTTATGGGCATGCAGGTAGTGTCTGAAGCTCTCAAGAACTGCAGAGTCCCAATGGATTGTCACAGAAGCGTATAATAATAGTAAGCACCTCGGAATTAAATTATAAGATGTATATATCCATCATATAATAATATACTTTAATACAGCTACTTTATTAGCTGAAAAACATTTTAAAGAATGTCCACAAATGATGTAAATTATTCATATATGAGTAAGTAGTTATCAAGAGATAAAATGACATTATAATACTAATGCTATTATAATATGAATGCCATAATAATACCAATATCATTATAAAACTAACAATTTAAGCAAAAATATTCTATATTCTGATAGTCGGAATTGCAATGGCATGTGCATTCATTATGCTTTGGGTAATATTAGATTCTCTTGGGCTTGGAAGACCAACGACTATAATTGGTTTACCTGAGATCCCAGGGATACCTATAATTGGTAATATGCATCAACTTCTCTATAATCCATCTGTTGTATATTCTAGATGGGCTGAAAAATATGGTGATGTATACCAGACTCGTATGGGAACTAGACAAATTGTTGTAGCTAACAGTTATGATTCTGTCAAAGAGCTTTGGTTAGATAATAGAAGTAAAAATAAATCTAGGCCAACATTTTTTACGTTTCATAATATTGTATCTAGGACTCAGGGATTCACTATAGGTACAACTCCATGGTGTGAATCTTATAAGAAAAAAAGAAAATTTGTTGCAACTCATTTGAATAAACAAAATATTTGCAGTATGAGTGAAATTATAGATAAAGAATCTTCTGATACAATCAATAGAATTCAAAAGTTAATAATAGACTCTGAAAGTAATGATATTCAACTTTTAAGAAGTTTTCAAGGGCTTCATTTAAAAATTGCCCTTATTATAACTTATGGATATTATATTGATTATAATTCACCATTGGGAAACTATTTATTAGATGAAATAACTTTTGTTGAAAATCAAATTACTAGATTACGTTCACATACGTCACATTTGCAAGACTATATTCCAATATTAAGGTTTATAGCTCCAAAGCTTGACTCAGCAGAAGAATTTCGAATCAGACGTGATAAGTATTTAGATTATTTGAAAACACAGCATCTTGAAAAATTAAAAAATGGTAAATCAACAGACTGTTTACTAAGCGAGGCTTTATCAATGAAGGATAATTGCAAAGGATTGACCCAATCAGAATTAAAAAGTGTTTGTCTATCAATGGTATCTGCGGGACTCGATAACATTCCATTAAATCTATCATACTGTATAGGTTTATTGAGTAACTCTGAATTCGGATATAATATTCAAAATATTGCTGAAAGAGAGATACTAAGTCATTTTGGAACTTTGGAAAACGCATGGGAGCAGGTAGCGAATGATAATTTTCAAGTTCACTATGTAGTTGCAATTATCAATGAGACATTAAGGTATATGACAGTTTTGCCATTAAGTTTACCTAGAGAAACAACTGAGAACATATGTTTCAGAAATACAGTTATCCCCAAGCACACCATCTTATTTATGAATGCTGCATCTGCCAATAATGATCCAAACTATTTCCCAGATCCAAGAACATTCAAGCCAGAAAGATGGTTAGATGACAATATGAAATTATTGCCTGCAGGAACACTCACACATTTTACTTTTGGATTAGGCAGTCGAATGTGTGCTGGTTCACACTTGGCCATGAAGGAAATGTATGTACTCCTCATTAAGATATTGATCAAATTCCAAATAAGAGAGCCTGACTCTATTGAAATGCGGATGATATTAGATCCATTTGAGATAAATGAGCATCCTGAATCAATTGCAATCGAACCAAAAAAATATCTAGTAAAGTTAGTGCCAAAAGATACCGATAGTCTGGTTGATACATGACTCAATTAGTTTGTCTAATAATCTGGGAATCATTGGGAAAATCATAGAAACTGTCATAAATGGACCAGCTCGATAAAATATAGATTCAAGTATAGAATTAGAAATCTTAAGATGTCCAATAAATTTATTATTACTCTTTAATGAATTGTAGTTTTGATCATTGAAAATATAACGAGCAGAGAGTTTAAATATATGTTTAACAGTATAAGTTGGTATTGCAAGTGTAGCTACTAAATGAAAAAATGATCTCTCAATAAATACTCGGATAGTATTAGTCTGTTTTCGATTATCAATAGCATTGGTACTAGTATATTCTTTATAAGTACTGTTAGTAATATCACCAATAATATACAGCCATGATAAAACTGTACATATTCTAACAATCCTTTGTCTTCTTTTATGACGAGCAATTTTTCTTTCTTCTTCAGTTAGCTTCTTAGATGATCCTGAAAAGTCGTAGAACATTTCTTGGATATCAACAGCACGTCGTGTTAGACCACTTGCTGTTTTTGCCCTCTTTATAACTGGATTAACGACATGACTAGATTTGACTACCGCAGAAGTTGTCTCCTTGGCGGCTACCGGTATTTTCGTTCTAATTGAATTTGCGTATGACTGTCGCCAGGCATTAAGATCTATGACCCCCAAAGACTTGGTCTTAGAGACTGCATTTATAGGTTTTGCTAACTTGGCAGTTGAGTTTGCAGCTTTCAGCAGCTTTGCCACCTCCTTTGATATCAGTGCATACTTTTTAGCATCCAATGGATAGTTTAGGACATATTTTCTATAACTTTCAATAAATTGCTGATTGATGTTAGCCATATATACATATTGGTTCATTAATTGCTAAACATACCTTTAAACGCAGACCATACCCGACAAAACGAAGACCTTTCTCATCATCACTGTCACCTCTGTCTTTCATATCCTGCGTTACTGTAATTCCTTTGTCAATGTTAGAATCATTATTCATATCGCGCCGCTGCACCAGGCTGTAAGATCCTCTTAGTTTTATGTGATTAGATAATATCTTGCAGAATATGTGAGTCGCGGGGCATATAACGGTTACTACAGATTATTTATGTGAATTAACTAACCTACATTAAAATAATCGTTTTCATAGATTTATGATAATTAAGAACATACAACAATGATTAGGAATTAGCTTAGTCAAATAAACCGAAACCCATGTCATCATCAGACTCTTCTTCTTCTTCAGCTGGAGCTTCTTCTTCAGCAGCTTCCTCAGAGGCAGCAGCGGCACCACTAGCACCACCAGCAGCGGCACCTCCAGTTGGGACAGTAGATAATTTCTCAATACCTTCAGCGATTAATTCTTCAGCATTCTTACCAGAGATTTCAGCAATTAATTTATCGAGCTTTTCAGATTCAACTTCAATTCCGACTGACTCCAAAACCTTGGTTACGTCAGCAGCAGTTGGTTCAGCATTACCAGCTTGAACAAGTAACAAGTAAGCAGCCAAGTATTTCATCTATAAATGTTAGTAACACATTATTTAACAAAACAACAAAAATAAAACATTCCTAATGGGTCTAATTATATTTCACTTCAGTATGCTAAAATACGATCGATTTGTTGCAGTTCATTTTCTCTAGTTTAAAACTCCCTAACATTGTCAGATCACGATTATTAGATACGCATATAAACTTCTTTCTCTATTGCTAGAAGATAATAATATAATAAAAATAATAAAATTCGCATATAATTATATAGGGTATTTCAGTATGATATGTGATGCTGCCTCATACACTATAGTATCTAACCATTTAAAGATACACCCTTATATTGCCCAATGGTCATATTTCCCTCCAAGTAACACGAAATCGATCCCACACTAACATACTTAAATTGTCTAATAAAAATTTCCAACAGAAACGGTTCACCCTACTTACCTTGTTGTCTATATAGTATGTTCAATATAGCCGTCAATCCAACCTATTGCCAAAAATCACCGTGAAAAAATCTGACGGGCTCGCAACCACACGGTCACTAACGAGCCCTGTAGATCAGGTGGTTAGTTCTACGATAATGCGCCCTAATCAGCGGACCATGACTCGCAACCAGCGCAGGAACGACGTTGGTGGCATTTAACTATATTTGGCAGGGAGCTTGACAATAGCGTGGTATTTACTAATATATATTCAATTGAGAATCTATAAGCATTGAATAAACTAATTGAAAATTAGTAATTTATTCAATAATAAATTTGCATATTGAAATTTTGTCACTGAATTTCCTTTTTTGGTCATAACTGTTTGTTTATTTATAGTTTATATACCCTGCTGGACCTCATCATTTAAGTGCTCATTTCATTTCAACTCATTCGTTAAACATGAGTGATGATGTTCATAAAGAGACAGTAATTAATCAAGGTAGACCACATATTCAATATGTTCCTAAATATTCATATGATGATGGATCTGTGCTTGATTCTCCAAACTCTGCTAACATGCCAATAAATCTGGATGCGAATACAGCAAGTACACCAACTGGAAATTCAAAAATGTTAGGTGGATTTCTGACACCAAATGGATATGATACTGGTTCACCTTTAAAATCTGAAGCTTCTGTACAATATTCATCTAATAGAAATAGTTTAGCTGGTGGTAGTTATAAATCAGGGAGACGTCAACGTCCAAAGTCATTATACGCTGACTTAGATACATATATCAATAATACTGCACCTTCATTGGTTATGAAGAACTCTCATGAATCTTTAAATTCAAATACAGATTCAAATTCCATCAATAATGGCCAGAAATTACCATCTTTAAATTCTTTGGCTGCTCAGCCGGATTCTGCATTTCATCTTTCACCACCAACAAATAGTTACTCAAATAAGCCAGGTAATAGATCAAGTTTACATTCCTCAAGCTCTAATAATTCTCTCAAATTCACTCATACTTTATCACCACCAACTTTTGGAGCAACAATGTCAAGAAGTGGCTCAAGATCAGAATATGATAACATAAATGGTACAAATGGTAGTGAAGCATTTTATCTGTCAAGATCTGGCTCACCAGTTAGAAGTAATAGTCCTAGAAGAAAAGATTCTAGTTCTTCCCATATTAATCCTTTCAATTATTCATCAATAACAATGACAAATCAAAATATACTTCAGAAACCTGCTCATAGAAGAGGTCATAGATATAAGCATTCCTCGGTTTCTATGAATCTTTTCCAAGAACCAAAAAAGCGAGCCCGTTTAAATATTCCTTCTTCATTACCTATTCCATCAGTTAGAGATTTCTTTGAATCTTGTACCTATACTCAGAAATCAAAGTTATTCTTTTGTGCGTTCCATTTAGCATATGCTTCAATTGTATTTCTAGCTGGATTTCAATATTCATTAGCTACTCTCACTACTTTATCACATTTGGTATTTTTTGATGCTGTTAATAATTTCTTAGTGGTAATTGTGGAGATATTCAAGAATTTTGAAGTCTGGAACAAATCTTCTATTAAACTACCATTTGGTTTAAGCAGATTAGAGATATTATTTGGATTCGCGTTAAGCGTATCTTTATTCTATTTGGGGTTTGATTTGATTACACATTCCTTAGAGGAGTTTGTCATCAGTTTGGTAGATCAAGACTTAAATCATGACAATCATCATAATCACCATAATAATGATGAACATAAACAGTTATCAGAAACAATGTTTTTCTGCTTGATAGTGTTGGGTTTTACTCTCACTTTAATATCAAATAAGATTTTAAAAGCAAGCAGTGATACATTTGACGAAACTGATATGGCAGCTCCCGAGGGAAAGATTCGTTATAAACACTCAAATCTTGATCTTTTGGATGATGCTTCAGAAAAGAAATCTTCTTCTAAACAACTAGGAATGACTGGTTTTATTAAAGGTAGATTTGATATTCTTATTCATGCTATTTTACATATAGTAAGAAACAACAGTATTGTTACAAACCCCATTAAGCTATTGACATTAATTTTTTTGGGTTACCTTTCATTAGATCCTTTTATCTCTAAAATTAATATTGATTTAAAGATTAATGAACTACAGACATTTTTCATGTCTTCTTTAATTCTATATTTTGCATTCTCTATGATGAAAAAATTGTCTTTATTGATTCTTATTTCATTTCCTTACGATTCGAAAATATTCAAAGATACTAAAAAAGAGATCAATAAGAAGTTACTTAACTTGACATCATTTAAATCTACTTATAAAGTGAAAAAGATAATTATATCCAAGGTCAATCATCAACTTTTTATTGTTTTAGTTAAGATTAAAATGATTGGAGGTTCTGATAATGAGGAGTACTTGTTAAGAAACGATGTTGTTCTGGTTATTAAATCTGTTTTATATGACCAAAGTAGTCGTAATGAGAAATTAGAGTTTGATATTACTCTTGATATTGACCGTATGTGATTTGCTCATAGTTCATTTGTTAATATTCGCTTTTAATATAAATTTTCACCTATGCATAGTATGTTCTCGTAGCTACAGGTTTAAAATTATCTTTATTTCATATGTTACAATACTATATTATGAAAATATTTAAACGCATTATCGATACTCAGGACTTTTCAGGGGCACGAATTACCAATTGGTTAAATTTGGATTCACCCTCACTTATATACTTATCCTCGAGTCCGTTCTTCCACCCAAATTCCCCATCGATTATCTTCTTCTTGAAATGTTCAACACGTTGACCATGATGAATAGATTTCTCATCAACTGGTTTGCTGAATACTGAATATCTTGTATATTCATCACAAGATCCCACTTCAAAAGTTAACTTATAGTCATCTTTACTGATATTCATCTTCATCTTGGTGCTAGAGTATCCGTCAATCAGTGGACCTTTATCACCATCCTCGCCAGTCAGATCATCGCGGTCATCATTCAACTCAGCTGCTGCATTCAAAAGCATCAATGATGACTTAACGTATGGGATATTTATCTTCGAAATTGGAACACCTTCAGTTGGATGACTCATTAAGTAACTCGTCAAATAATAGTTATACTGCTCATCTGGAGTCCTCTTATCTTTCAATGTCAAATCGTCCAAAGCAACAAACTGAATATTAACAAAGTCTTCCGCTTCATTAAACTCAATACGGAACATATTTTCTTCCAGATTCATAAGTTGACGAACTCTCATTCTGTAGATAATTTGTTTCTTTGTAGTAGTATTTGTCTGTATACGATCTTGTTCAAAAAGAAGAATCATCTCTGTAGTCTTAGTATCAGAAGTAATATTGTGCATATGTTTCACAAGTCCCTGTACAACCTTATCAACTGTGAACAACTTGAAAGCTCTATTTCTGTAAGCCTGTCTTAAGGATTCTTCAAACCATTGGTGTTCAATATCACCTTCAATCAACTTATGCGATAAACTCAATACTTGTTTATAACATTCACTACCTGAAATACTTATACCCATCTCTTCTAATTGATGAGATAACAAACCTAAATCTTTAGAGAATGGAACCTCTGATCTATTACTGATTTCGCCAGCAACCTCATCATCAATATCCTTCAATTCCAATAATCTGTAATAAAGGACCTGAAGGTAACGGAAAAACACATAAATGGTTGTGTTACCAAATAAATTATAAAGTGATCTTCTGCTACCAATATTTCCTAATAGTACAGAATCATCAGGCTCCATGACAGAATCATCCTTTGAAATGGTCTCAATCCAAGATTCTCCAGCTCTTGAAACATGTTCAGAAACTTCATCTTCAACATTTTGCTTACTATCTGACAAGCCTTCAGAATCTTCCTTTCCTGAACCGTCCTTTTTAACATTTAACCGTTTGTTTCTTTTCAATACATCTTTCAATAAATCAGGCTCTCTGTGTCTCTTTCTGTGACTCTGGCTTCCATTGGTCTCAGCAGTGATCTTTTTAGGTGATTTGTTAACATCCTCATTTTCAGCAATTTCAGCACTTTCTGATAACTTAGTTAACTTGGACACAACATCATCATCTAAATTAAAGAAGAGAATAATGAAAGAATTGAAAAAATCTGCCAATTTCAATTTATCATTAGATGAATAAGCACTAACATTAATCCAGCACATAACCAAACTACTAATATCCTGAAGTACTTCTTTATCTGCGAATGAGTAAGACAACAGTTCTTTAGGTTTTGGAGCCAAAGGAATAAGACGCTTATTATTATTACCATGACCATGATTTGAACCAGAAGAATTGTCAATCTTTATGGTACTCAATTCAGAGATCAATTGTTTAGTTGTCAATAATTTCTTATCTGTCTGTTTGAAAGTTAACCCAACATGATCCAAAGACTTGAAAAAGATCTTAAGCTCTTGTTCACGCCAATAAGAACACCATTCACGATGTGACTTTCTCCATTCTTCATCCTTCTGCTTCAATCTTCCCAATACTATAGGAACTGCAATCTCAGGTGTTTCGTGCAAAGCATCAATCACTTTAAATCCTTTTTCAGAGCCATATACCTTTCTGATGATTTTCTTATAAATTGTTTTGGATGTATGACCTAATCCTTCCTTCAATTTAAAAGTACTCTTTTCTTCTGGAGTCATTGTCGATAGACGATGAGCAATAGCCTCCAAAGTTTGTATGGTTCTTGTATTGTTCTCCATATAAAAGTCAAATTCATGACGCTCTTCTTCAATTCTAAATAAGTTATCCTCATATTGATTCTTTCTGTGAGCAATGTAACCACTTTCCTCGGAGTCCCAAGTAGGATGGCCAACCCATTCATCATTTAAAACTTCCCAGCACATTTCATCCCGTCCAGAACATGGCATATACGTCTCGGCCTTTGGCAATTGACGATAAGACGCGCCATATCTTTTACACAAGCCAAGTTCTAATCTGTGCTTCTTAAATTCCAGGATATTTTCAATGTGATATGGAATATCTTTGAATCCAATAAAATTTTTAAACCAAGAAAATAACTCCAGAGAATCACCAATATAATGTTCAACCCTCTCAATTAACTGACGCTTGTTGATAATTTCACCAGAATACAAAGAAAGAATCTTGAGAAAATTGTTATAAGTATTTTTGTTTCCAATATGTTTCTTCACCTTGTCAAAGAAATTTAATTCATCGTCTAAACTGGATTTTGGTGGAAGTGTATCAACAGTATTTGAGTACTGTTCATTTAAAACTGTAACCGGAGTTTGAAGTGGATATTCGGTCTTTAACGTTTCCCTCTCTGAAGAATAACCCGTCTCATAAGGTGCTTGATTCACAGATACCGGAGCTCTATTTGGAGGAAGAAAGTTCCCATATGGAGGTAGTTGCGCTTCATTCTGCTGATTGTGATAAGCTTGTGGCGGGTACTCATTTTTTGAGAAAGTCAGAGGCATTGGTGGTAAATGATGTTGCATATTTGAAATACCTACTTGAGGTGATTGATGTGATTGTTGATCAAATGAATGTTGTCCATTTTGATAAGATTCAGTAGTAATATGATTTGTTATTGGTGCAACTGGTTCATTTAAAGTCTCAGGATCCGGTAAAAATTTCTTAAAATCAGCTAATAAATCAGGAGCTGATTGAAATAAAGTTGCAACTTGTTGATAAACTTCTTGAATAGGTCTTTGTTCCCTTCTATATGTTTGAAGTAAATCTAAGAAATTTTTATAAATATGAGGTTCATTAGTAAAACGTACTTTAATTTTATTAACATAACCAATAGCATCATCCATTTCTATTGGTACTTGATCATTTCTAATTTCATCATTATTATTATTTATTATTTGAGAATTAAATGGTGGTGCTGAATTATTACCATTAACATAAAATGTTGAAGGAGGTGGAGGTAAATGACGCAGACTAAAAGATCTATCTGGACCAGTAGTAATAGTACCATTTGGTGTAGTTACTTTAATTGGATTTGGATCATTTGGATCTGAAGTACATTCTATTCTATAACCAGGTGGTAAAAAAGTATTAAATCCTTCAACTAAAACTGGATGACCTTCAAAAAGATCAGAAACACGTTCAATAACTCCTGGAGTATCAATTCTTTGAGTATTGAAATCCTTCATAATATCTAAAAAATTATTATAAACATTTGGTTTATTTTGAAACTGAGATTTAACTTGATCAAGATATGAAAGCGCATCTTCAATATTTAATCTTCTTCCTCCATAAACTGTAGAATCACTACCTGATGAAGTAGGAGGCTTGTGAGTAGGAGGAGCAATTGGCTGCGGTTGATGAGCCGCTAATGACTGAGTTCGATAATTATCTGACATATTAAATCTTATTAAAAGTAAATCTTATAAATTAATATTAACTTTATAAATTAGAATTAATAGTGATTATTATTTTTATTAATATGTACTTGTTTAAACTTCAGACAACAAACAGACCTGTGTATGAACTTTCCAAACATATACTATTCCAGTCACCCGGAACTCATATCAAGTTACCCCATGAGCTCAGGTACCATTACAGCGGGAGATACAGTAGATAATATTTAGATTTAGAAGTGTATTTCTGTAGAGGTAAGTTTAATGATAAAAAAAAAAGTAAAATAAAATAAAAATAAAAATAAAATATAAAAATAAAAAGTTAAATCAAATGTAAAAAAAAAATAAATAAATAAAAAAAGATAATGCTATTGGTAGTATAAAAATTTAGATTTGCTAGTAAAGACATTGTGAGAATTGAAATGGTGAAAAGCCAGTATTTTGGCCTTCGGGGTGCTTTGATCTTAAGCAGGTTAAATGCATATCTAAAAGAATTGAACAGGAATGCATAGGATTCCTTGAACTATTATACAACAAAGAAATGGGTGTTATGAAAACTTTCTTTGTGAACAGGCATTGTGCGCTTGAATTGATTTAATTCAACTTTAATATGTTCTATTAAAACTGGAGTTAAAAATGCGCAAGTATTGCTGTCATCGGTCTGTCTATCATATGCAGACTTTGACCAAGTTTTTGATACATGAACTTTATTATCAAACATCACTTTGTTAGTTTGACTAGAAAGTGAATTATCTGATGAATTGACTGGTTTTTTCATTGCAGACTTTAAAAGTGAATTTGGAGTTGAGAACACAGTAATTGGTGACTCTTGATTATTTCTTGGAGAATTTGAAGCAGAGGAACCATCTTCAGTTGAGTTACTAGAACCTAAAGAAGGTAATGAAGCAGCATCATTGTTTTGTTGAACCTCAATAATATCTTGTAAGTAATCAAAACCTTCAGTATTAAATTCGAAAGGAGTTTCCATTCCATTAACACTTTTTCTATTATTTGATAACATAGAAAATCTATTTTGTCTCTTTGGAGAAAGTAAAGTTTGACCAACAGGAGATTTCATACCAGCTAAATAGAAACTATCTCTCTTAAAGTTAGCATAAGTATAACCATCAGCATCTTTTCCATCCTCTCTTGGGAATTCTGAAAAGTCACCTAATAAGAGATCATCAAATTCCAGATCAAGAACTGGGGACATGAAATCATCATATTTACCAATTTCTTGAAATGGAGATTCACTGGTTGGTTCAGATGTGGATTTATTCTTAAATTTAAGGAAATTCTCTTTCATATTCTTCTTCATTGATGGAATCATAGATTTATAAGATTTACCAAGAGAAGGAACACTAATCTTTAAAGATTTTCTAGATAAACAATCTGGTGTTGATTCAATTTCTTTAGTTTCACTAATTGGAGCATGATCATTCTTAGATTTAGAGAATGAAGTATCAACAGATTTAAGTGGGAAAGCATCAAACATTTTCTTAACATTAAAAATATTCTTAGTAGGAGCTTCAGAAGTGTTTGAGATAATATTTTTATCATTAATCTCAAATTCTGCTTCCTCTTCATCGTCAGATCTATCATCAATATCTTCCCAGTCATCATCATTGTCATCAACATCTGCTGGTAGTGGAGCATTGGTAATAATGGTAGCAGACAGTCTACCGCTTGGAGGAGGCTTCTTGTATGAAGATTTAGCACTAGGTTGATTTGGAGCCTCAATAACAGAGCAGACTGAGTTGTGGCCATTGGCTGAGCTGTAAAATGATGAGGCTTGAGCACTACCCTTTGGATCATTTGGTGAGTTTACTTTTTCCAAGGTTCTATTTGATGGAGTGGATATCATTTGTGGCTTAGGAATGTTTGGGAGTGATTTTTGGAACGCCTGGCTACTGATTTCAGCTGCTAACATCTCTGAAACTGAAATCTCAGCGAAAGCGGTAAGATTTTTGGCTGACATAGCTTTCTTGCTCTTCTTCTTAGTAACAGCGATGGAATCGCGCTGTAATGTTGGCTCTGGCTTGAATGTGTGCTTGAAGCTGAAAGCTTGGAGCTCTGAAGCTTCTCTGGCAGCGGCTTCTCTAGCAACAGCCTCTCTAGCAACAGCCTCTCTGGCAGCAGCCTCTCTGGCAGCAGCCTCTCTGGCAGCAACCTCTCTGGCAGCAGCCTCTCTGGCAGCAACCTCTCTGGCAGCAGCCTCTCTGGCAGCAGCCTCTCTGGCAGCAGCCTCTCTGGCAGCAGCCTCTCTGGCAGCAGCCTCTCTGGCAGCAGCTTCTCTGGCAGCAGCTTCTCTGGCAGCAGCTTCTCTGGCAGCAGCCTCTCTGGCAGCAGCTTCTCTGGCAGCAGCCTCTCTGGCAGCAGCTTCTCTGGCAGCAGCTTCTCTGGCAGCAGCTTCTCTGTAAGCAGCCTCTCTGGCAGCAGCCTCTTTGGCAGCAGCTTCTCTGATTGCTACTTCCCTTTCAGCTGTCTCTCTTGCAATTGTCTGTCTAATGGCTGCTTCTCTGGCGGCGGCCTCTCTTGCAGCCGCTTTTTTGACAGCTGCCTCTCTTGCGGCGGCCTCTCTGGCAGCTGCATCGCTAGCAACCGCTTTTCTAGCGGCATCAGCCTTCTCCATTTGTTTCTTCTGGGCCTCTTCCCGGTGGGCCTTATCGTATGCCTCCTGTCTACCCTGCTCGCTGACAATAACCTCCGGTGACAACCGCATACTTTGAATACGCTGAGCTTTTTCTAATTTTCTCTTTTGCTCTGCCTCATTCATTTGTTGTTGTTGCACAAATGCCTCATTTTGCATTTTGCGCTTCTCAGAGTCTTGGAATGCCTTTTGCGCTAACTCTTCAGCTTGTTTGGCAAGTAACTGCGCCTTTCTCAACTGCTCCTTGAGCTCCTCATCCGGAGTTTCCGTAGTCTCAAAGCAGAAACTGTGAGGAGACGAAGCAGAGGCAACACCACTGCTACTGGTTAAAGAGTTGTGACGTGATGCAGGCCGTGAACCAGTCCGGGAGCCTCTCAAAGAACTGTTTCTAGAACCTCTAATGGCGTATACTGGTCTTGGATGCATGGCGGCCGGTGGACGCGGGCCTGCGTGGGCCATAGGCATGTTTGGGTGCATAACACTACTACCGCTGCCATTAGGTCTAGCATTGCCCTTCATGGATGGCTGTCTGTTAACTCTTCTTTCAGTCATTGGAGGGGCAACACGACCATTATATCCTTGATGCTTTCTTACTGGTCCATTGAATGCTTTTCTATTTGGTAGTTGAGTAGGACGAAATCTTGACTCTAATGAGTAATTAATGTCATTATCCCGCGCAAGAAACCTGCTGTCAATAGATGAAGACATTTAATCAATACAAATAAAAAAAATTCAATAAATTAATCAATTTGAACAATTAATAATTCATATAAACTTAATAAAAAATATGTAATAATAAAATTTTGGACAGCTCGGCAATATAGCTCTTATATATTCTACTTAACAGTTTCTGGTATCTCCAAAGGTAGGTTGGATTGTGCAGATAAACCTGCAGACAGCACAGCGGATAATTTGGGGGTATTGCACCACTTTATTACCTGCACGGACACGTACCAGAAATTTACAACTTAGGTACAAGGGGCCGGCCCATGGCTATCAGATTTGGTATTAAGGGTTAACTATTATAACTAACGGCATAACTGTCATTTGAAAAACAATGGTAAGTTAAACGATAAATAAAATTTCTTAATTCTACTTTTAATTTCTATTGTTTAAATAGATTGTAACTAACTAATAAAATTTTAGAGCACATCAAAGTTTTCAAGAATCAAAAAGAGATTAAATCCCAATACATCGACTGACTTGACAATTAATACAATTGATAATCTGTCTCCTAGGACTATTTCTTCACAATCATCAGATAAGATACTAAATGATGAAGATTATATTCAAACAAATGCTATTTCTCCAATAAATAATGGAACAAGTTCAAGATCTTCTTTGATTCAAGCTAGTAATGATTATATATTTCTTGATATAACTGAAGGTGATGAAGATAATGGATCTTATAGTGTTAGTACAAAAGGAATAAGTGATCCAGTTCTGAAAATTTTACAATCATCAATTAGTTCACCTAATTCTATAGATTATGATATACTGCCAAATTCACAATTAGCTGATATGCTGATTGGTGATGGATCTTCAACTGGTTCATTTGAAAATAAGAGAGGTTTATTCACAAAATTAAAAGTTTATGATGATTCTGATAGTGATATTCAAAGTTTATCAAAATCTAATAAGCATATGCTGATACCTCTGGTTAATATTGAAAAAGAACTGGAAATTATTAATGAGCCAATAGAAGTTAATAATTCTATTATAGGGGATGGAAAAATTAGTGGATCTTCTATTAATAGTCCTTTGAGTTTATATAGTCAAAGTATTGATCATTCACATAGTCTTCTGATTATTGGAAGTCCACAAGAAGTTAGATCTAGAGAAAGTAATTTAACATTAAGATTAACAAAATCAAATAATTCATCAGCTTCATCAATTCGTCGTGTACAGCATATGTTTAACACTGATACAAATGTCTCTACTCTGAATCTTTCCCACGATGCCCTCTCGGTTGCTTCAGATGCGCCTTATAAAAGACCTAATAATCGTTTTGATGTTTCATCAATGAAAACAGCACAATCAAATTCTGGTAGAAATCCTACTGTTTGCTTCATTCAAGATTTTAATAAGCATATTAATAACCAGTTAATATTAACTGCTGGTCAGTATCATAAAATTATAGGTGGTGGTGGTTCAATACCCACTCAAGATGAATCTTCTATTAATCAACTAGATATTCGTGAATATTCAGATCTTGATAAATTCAAAGATATTTTTATATCAAATAATGAACTCAAATTCTTTCAACATAATATTCCACCAACTGACAAAATTTTACATCTGAAATACTTTTTATTTAAAATTATAAATTCCAGAAGACGATGCATTGTTGTTGAGACACCCTCGCATGAAAAGACATTCAAGATCTATGGTGAATTTGTGTCAAAAAATGTATTTTTGTCTAAGAGTTGTTGGACATTACCATTCTTAATAATTAAAGACTGTAAAATTAAAGAAAATATTATCAGTGAATTAGTGAATTTCTTGCATAACTTTAATAGTGACCTTATAGCGCAACATGATTTAAACTTGGGTCAAATAGATGCTTCATTAATTTATTATAAAAAAATATTATCAGCATTTAATGTCTATGATCTGGAATCTATAAATGGTTCTAAAGGTGATGGTTTAGATTCATTTGCTTGGAGTACTAGCAGTTTGGATGTACGTGAAGTGCAAACTCCCTTTTCCCCTTATTCAGAAAGTGGACAATCTAATGGACTGCTTCAAAGCTTAACAACAAGTTTATCTAGAAGTGGATCAATATTAAAATCACCAAACACTATATCTAATAAAGCTTCTAATGCTTCGATTCAAACGAGTCGTAACTCGTCCACATCTAAACATCGTCGTTTCCCTTCTTTTAGTTTTCATAGAAAGAAGTCAAAACTTAAACATAAGAGAAGTAATTACAGTATTAGCTCATCAACAGTAAATCTGGGATTTTCTCCTAATGAAAGTGATACAATGACAGTTTCTCACAGTAAAGAGAATATTGCTATCCATAATGATGAGGTCAAATCTTTAGGTAGTGAACTCACTAGAGTTCTTTCTACCAGTCAATCCGTTCTTTCAGTTAATGGTAATACCAACTCAGAATCAGTTAATTCATCGGATAAGGATGAAAAAGTAGAATATATGAAAGTTTTGGAACAGTTATTTGAAGTTGTTGCAAGACTAACAAATTACACAATGCACTTAAAATTCCTAATTGAATATTCACGTTCCCAAGATCAATCCTTATTATTACAGTTTGACATTGCATCAAAAATATTACTCTTTACTGCTAAATATGTAATAAGATTTATACTTATTGATTCAAAAAATTTAATAAAAGATTACATGCGGTTATCATCAGAGTTTTTAAAGAGTGGAATGCTTACAGATGAATTAGATAATGTTATGAATGGATAAGACTATATTCAACAATAAAAAAGAAAAATAGAGTACTAATAAAACACATACTAATCATAATAAATTCATAAAAGCCCCTAATTTGGAATAATTAATATTAAATATGCCTGTTGGCTTAATTGAGGATGTTTTAAAATAGCCTACATCTTTCAATAGGACATCATGATATCAAAATCATGATTCTATCCCTTTTTCTAAAATAATAATAAATAATATTTGGTGTTTTTTTTTTCATAATAATAAATATTTGTTCTGTTCTAATTAATACTGTATTATAAGAAAAGACTACAATGAAATATTGTCAATAATTTATACATACAAGTTCTATAATAACACTATTTATCATTAAATTTACCTCTTTTCATACTTCCATGCTGAGTACTGTTTAAGTTCACTTTTTAATATTGGCAGATGCTTTCTTGCAACCTGCTTTATCTTGGATTTGGCCATTTCATCACCAATAGTTTCAGCATAAGCATATATTCTTTTAAGGTAATAGAAGGACCAATCAAATTGATTCTCCGTAGAAATAACAATATTAAGAGCATCATCAAGTAATCCATTAGCTAAAAGTGCACGAATCATTTCTCTAGCAAATTCAAAATCAAGTTCATTCTTGGATTTTATAGACAAGTTCTTAAACTTCGAAGTCTTTCTAAACTTTCCTCTTTCAATCCATATCTTCTCCATGAACTCCAAATCTTTGAATTCACGACTTGCAACAAGAGCAAGTTTATAAAATGCATTGTTTCTAGGAATCTTTAGCTTCTTTTGTGACTCCTTGGCTAACTTAATACTAAGAGGCTCTTCCTTAATACTTGCTACACTCTTGTCTTCGGTATTTTCAACAACAGTAGCATTCTCAGATTCGGCCACCACATCATCATCTTCAAATATATTGTCCTCAAAAGAAATATTTCCTGGCTTACTCTTGTGGCCTCTCATTATGTGGTCGAAATCAATATTCTCATGGTCGAAATACGTGAGCAAATCAAACTTCTCAACAAAATCAGTAATAGACTCACAATGATTCAACGATATTTTAAGGTAAGAACTCACATTGTAAGCATTAGCAAAATGAGGATATTTTAAGAGCATGAAAGACCATATAGCACGACTCTCTTCAAGAACTTCCATTGAGCTAATTAAATCATATTTAGGTAACATTGGTGGAAGTTCCATTGATGAAGTATCTTTCATAATGTTCTCATCTTTATCTAAGCTGGAATATATATTGTTGAAGTCAGTATTTTGAATCAAATTTTGACGAAGAAGTCTGGTTTTCTCATTGGCCAACATCACCAGAACGCGGGGCTGTCTTGGATCATAATTCTTATAAGTCTCAAATAACAAGTTAAAAAATTCTGGACCAACTGTGACTCCACTAGAAAGAAACTTTTTAAATACATGTAAGAAGAATATTCTAGTAAGTACTAAGTCAGCATCCTTAGATGTCAATAACATCATAATCTCCACAACACGTTTAGTGAATGATACCTCCTTATCAGAGTCCAAATATTTCAAAATGAAATCCCAAGCCTTGGCTAAATATTTATCATTTATAGCACAGGCTTGCGCCATAATTAAATAAGTATCTCCATTTGGTTTGACATGCTCATCAATCATTTCTTGGTAAAGGTCCAAACATCTCTCTAAGCTATCTTGCTTGATCTCCACTAATAACATAGAATTGTAGATATTTGAATCTAATTTAAGACCATTAAATTTACAAGAGTCAAATATCAGGGCTGCCTGTTTTAAATCACCTAAAATAACACATGTTTGAAGTGTTGTGGTATAGATAACTATGTTTGGAGTAAGTTTTTGTAGCTTCATTAGCCGTAAAAAATGATTCATCTTATTTAAATATGCATTTTTATGTTGCATCAACTCCTTAAATGGCATAGTATTAGATTTAAAATCAAGGAAATTATTTGATACTTTTCCAATTGCTTTAAAAATATTTCCATAAGTATGTATAGAAGGTTTCATTCTTTGTGATAGAATTTCAGAATATATATCCTCAACTTCTGTTATATCTTTACAATCACTAGCAATAGCACCTAAATATAAATCATAAATATATCTAGTAGGTTTTATTCCACAATTATTTAATAATTCTTTAATATCATCTAAACATTCACGTCTATCTTTCAATGGTATAACTGAGATAAAATTCTCAACATCGCGCTGTGGAACTTTAAAGAATAACTTGGGCTGTGACTTAACTAGATCCTTAACGAGGCCACTCCAGTTCGAGTTAAATTTTGAAGGAAGATAAGTATTAATGTCAGGAAGTTTTGAAATAATACTATTAGGAATTTTTGAGTTATATGGTGATAATTTCAAATGTTTTGATGAATGGCTTGGTAACGATCTTTGATCATTAAGTACTTTCTCCGATGCACCAGATAATTGTTTATATATTTGTTCAGAATCTCTATCTTCTAATTGTGCATTCATGGGTTGTTTAAGCTTCTCATTAAGTACTTTCCCAGATTCTGTCTCATTATACTTCAGTCTGAGCTCTTTTGTTAATGCCTTTAACTTCTTCAACTTTTCAGTAACTTGCTTTTCACTGTCATTCTCACTTATCATATCAATAGATAGAGGAGAATCAGCTCCAACTTCTATTTTTGAAGTTCTAGGTCCTCGTCTATTTGATCTTGAATATATATGGACATGTCGTCTAGCAATATTTCTAACTGTTTCGCGATACATTTGAGACCTCACACTCTCACCTTCCTATCTCTCACCTTGTGCATCCAAGAAAAAAATTTGAAAATTTTCGTTACCTCATCGAGCAGCGCCATATCCGCAGAAATGGTACATGTCAGTAACCAGAAAGAACTTCAAAAGAGATGAACCCACGAGCAGGGTTCATCAGTGAAACATGTACAGTTAATCCCTAAATGGCTGATTTTACACACTGTTATCTGTCAATACCCAGCTTATACCAAATATCAAGCAGACCTGATCCCCAGCCTTTCAGAAGAAGTAGGTTCTTAACATGGTCAGTTGATGCTGAACAATAAATCATTATATGGTCTGTCATGTATTTATACTATAAGAATCTCATTAGAATTTTCATAGTTCCTTAATATTTCTATATTTTGTGCTTTCTGAAATGACGTGTGAACGCTAAGTACAATAATTATTAGCTAATACAATATTAAAACATTTATTAATATAATTACATGATTAAAATGCAAGTCTTTAAGTTTGTCTTTAAAATCAGTGGACTATTTGGAACTCTCTGTTTCGGCAATCCAATGGTGTCCCAATCGTATGCACATAATGTAGCATATCAAAGACAACATGCATAATCCCAGTAGCAATGTGTATGCTCCGCCAACAGTCAATGATGTCTCCATTCTAGATAATGCAGAAACACCACAAGCAGCTAACAAGCATCTACAAAAGTTTATAGCTGCTACAGAAACTGCTCCCTGTTCAGGAAATAAGTCCATGAATACTGCCACTGGTACTGATACTACGTTGGTTATACCAATAGAGCTGATGAACAACGCTATTAATACAGAAACCAACGGCTGTTTCTTTCCAATGCACCAGCCAAAGATTAAGAATCCAATGGTAGATAAAACACAAAATGGGAAAATTGGAAAAATTCTAGCTCTAAAAGAGTTATAAATTGGTTTTTGATGTAAATCTTTTTCAGTATCTGATAACTTAGACCAGTTAGAAAGAGAATCTTGGAATTTAATATTATATCTAGAATGCTCTTTATCAATAATATAACCACATAAAAAAGAACCAGCAACACCAGCTATTCCCAGAGATAGGTAACAAAGACCTATATGAAGTACTGAATAATGATAGTCATTTGAAAGTGTGTTAGTGAGCGTTGTGAGCATCATACTCCACACTGCAAAAAATAAAGAAGATGGTATCAACATAACTATTACTTCTTTTTTTATTAATAATTTAGGGCATTCTATTACTGTTTTCAAAACATTAAATAATTTGAAAGGTTCTGGTGTCAATTTTTCTGATCTCAAGCGTTTCCTAAAATGAGGTATGAGCCAAAAAGGTGATTTATTAACTAACCTTTTTGGAGGATAAGAGCAGTCTCCAACAAAAGTAGTTCTTGTTTCTGGTAATAAAAATATTATTAAAATTGTTGAAGTACCGCCACCAATTGCCATAAACCAAAATATACCACGCCAGGTAAATCTATGTACTAAGAGACCACCAATAAGTCCAGCTAAAGCATTCGCAGCTAAAGGTACTCCAGTTAAAATAGCAACATATTTCCCACGTTCATGTCTTTCAATTAAGTCACCAGTAACAGCTGAATTTATAGGAAAAGTTGAAGCTATTCCAGCTGCTTGAAGACATCTTAAAAATAATAATACACCATAACTATGACATTCAGCTAGAGCTATATTTGCAATAACAAACAATAAACCACAAAAAATTAATATTGGTCTTCTACCTAAATTATCAGCTAAAGATCCAGTAAACATAGGAGCAACACCTTGAAATATATAATACATCACAACTGATATATTTGCTAATTCTGTTGAAACATTAAAATCTTTCTTTATTTCTGGAAGTGCTGGAAAAAATATAGGAGCTCCTATACTAGACCACATTACTAATAAACTGCATAATAATGTTAAACCCATCTTCTCTTTTCGAGTGAAGATTGATTTGGCACTACTATTGTTTTTTGCAACTTGAGTTTTGGTATTAACCACCTCACCCTCCATATTCAGTAACTCATGATGCTCTTTCGGAAGGCTCATGAGTATTTAATAAGGTTTATTTGATACTGCTGGTTCACTATAAAAAGAATATATACGCGATACTAGGTGAAAATAATATCCTTAATCAAATCTATACAATATTCTCACTTGGAGTACGAAGACCGTGGCTTCCCAGAGAGAATAGAGAATGATAGACTTCGGGAAACGGAAGGAAAAACGCTGGATATTTATGGGAATATGACGATCGACAAGGGTAAACACAGTGATATCGTTATCATGCATGATACCAGCACCAGCAGCAAGAACATTTGTCTGAGTGTCTATATGGATGTTGAGTAGCTGGAGGTTCGCGAATTTGACTTTATTGTCCCAATTCGCTCTGCAGCCAAGCAAATGCGAGTGCATTACTAGAACAAAGAATGTGCTAGCATTGATCATCGACCAAGTAGGCTGGGACCGAGGACGCCGCGGCTACACAAGGATCCCAGAAGTTAAAGAATAAACTAAGTAGTTGAGATACAGGACGAGAAAGCACTGGTGAAATATGTGGTGGTGATGCTACAGATCATGGTAGTCGTTAATATCTAAATAGTGGTCGTACTCCCCTAGATCCAAATCTAATATTTCTGTTTTCTCGATATATTTCTTGTTCTCAAAATCAATCATTTTGTATACTTTGCAATTGTTGGAGAGATGATCTTTGATGTATTTGATATTTCCCTTGTTACAAGTTTTGTAGGCAGCATTGACCATATTGTCCTCTAGAATATTTTTCCTGTTTATTGGCTTTAGACAGTCTAAACTTAGCTCACTGTAAATATACGATTCTATGCTATGGATATTCGAAACATCTTTTAAAGTTATTTTGTCATTAATCTCACAATTTAAAGCTAGACTTGTAAAAGTTATAGGCTGACAGAAAATGTCAATGTTTAGGAATTCGTTCTTATGCATATATGGCTTATCAATCTTGACAGGGAACCAATGTATCGGATAGTTAAGCTTAAATTCTATATCTAGACCAAGATAGTTAGGAAAATTATATATGCTTATTAGCATTTTAGTATATCCTGAAATTTTAGGATTTTCTATTTTCTTAAACAAATCTTCATTTTTCTTTAAGGTGCAAAGATAAGTAGCTATTTCGTTCAAATCATTTCTATAGCATATTTTTTTCCAACATATCATCTGATATATTATATAATTTATTTGATATATTATTTAATTGCTCGACTAGCTCATTCCCATGTAGTTTCATGTCCCACTCTCCATTTAAGATACTGCAGGCAGCGATGTCGTTTCTATAATTTTCATCAATAAAGTCTATATTCTTTTTACAAAAATGGAAGAACTCGTTACTAATTTTGCAGCCATGGGGAATATAGTATATTATAGTGTCCCTGAAACTTGATATAATGTCGTTCGATACGATTTCTCTAAACAACCCAGTTTCTCCTAGGTAACTGTAGACATGAGCATATAGGATAGTGTCCTCATTGAACTCCAAATCTTTTTCAGAATAAATCATTTTGATTTGCTCTCGTAGGTTCGCTTCACATAGTCTCGAATAGCTAGTGATCAGACTGCTATTGAGAGCTGATGTATTTCTGAAAGAAAGTATGGAGTGGTTATGATTTTCAGAACTCTGACGATGGCCCTCGAAAACAGTAGTGCGCGCTCTGCGAAATTTTATTTCGCGTCGCGGTGCTTGGAGACCGCCAGGTAGAAAGAGATACACAGCAAGAGAGATACACAGCAGATATGTCATTGTGGGTGGATAAATACAGACCAAAGTCATTGGATACTATTGATTATCATACTGATATTTCCAAACGTTTAAAATCTTTAGCTTCATCAGGGGACTTTCCTCATTTATTAGTTTATGGTCCATCTGGAGCTGGAAAGAAGACTAGAATATTAGCTACTCTTCATGAATTATATGGATCAGGAATTGAAAAAATGAAGATTGATGTTAGAACTTTTAAAACTCCATATGGTAAAAAAATTGAGTTTAATATTGTTTCAAGTCCTTATCATATTGAAATTACACCAAGTGATTTAGGTAATAATGACCGTATTATAATTCAAGATTTATTAAAGGAAATTGGTCAAACTGAACAAATAGATTTTCAAAGTGGTAAACATGGTTTTAAAATTGTGATCATTAATGAAGCTGATTCATTATCAAGAGATGCTCAAGCAGCTTTAAGAAGAACAATGGAAAAATATTCTACAAATATTAGATTGATATTAATAGCAAATTCAACATCTAATATAATACCTCCAATTAAAAGTAGAACATTATTAATTAGAGTTTCATTACCAACATTAGAGCAGGTAGCTAATGTATTATCAGGTATCGCAGATAAAGAAAATATCTCATTACCTTCAGATGAAAATAGTAAACAAAAAGCTTTAATTAGAATAGCAGAACATTCAGATAGAAATTTAAGAAAGGCTATATTATCATTTGAAGCTTTAGCAATGACTAGTGACTCAATTACTGTATCCTCTAAACTAGTTGAACTAGATTGGGAGAATGTAATTATGGTCTTGAGTAAAAACATTGTTAAGGATAGATCTGTTAGAAATCTATATCAATCTAGAAGTTCTTTATATGAGTTATTAAGTCATTGTATTCCTGCTAAAATAATTCTTAAAGAAATTTTATTCAATTTAGTGACTGATCTCAGAATTGATGATTCAAAAAAATATCAAATTGTGGATTCAAGTTCATTATTTGATGAACGTTTAAGTTTAGGAAGTAAAGATATATTTCATTTAGAAGGTTTTTTAGCTAGAGTTATGGTAATTTTAGAAACTAAATAATTTACAAAAAAAAAAAATATTGATAGCTAACATATATTTACAAGCTTAAAACGATTTAATATTTTAACGTCCTCTGTAGAGTCTATATTCTGGAGATTTAGCTTTTAATTCATTAGCCATTTTCTTATTTGGTGATTTTTCTAATTCTTCAAGAACATTCTTCTTCGGCTGTACTCTACCAAAAGTTGATAATCCAACTCTTGGAACAGCACCTCTTTTAATAACTTCATAAACCCCTGGTAATTTCTCAGCAGCTTTTCTAAAAATATCTCTAATAATTTTTTCATGTAAATCAGGACCAGCAGAGACTTCAAATAAAATTTTACCAGTTGGAACTCTTACTGCCCAATAATCAAATCCACCTTTTCCCTTACCCATACGAGTTTCATTACCTTTTGTACATACAGCAATTGAAGTAACAAATCTAGTATAGAGCTTGCCCCCTGATCCTCTAATTCCTCTCATAATTGCATTATCAGCTTCTTGTAGCTGTTTAGCTGAAAGTCTAACACCCTCAGTTTTTAATCTTAAACCATAATCACCATGTACAATTGTTGAACCTTTAATTGACCCACCAGTACGAACAGGTACTCTTCCTTTATGAGCTTTCTTAACATCGGAAAAACGTGGAGCATATTCATGAGAATAACGCTTCGCGATAAACCCAGTTAAGTTAGAAAGTGGCTTAAACCGTATATTTGTCTTAAGACTATTTGTCACAAGGTTCATCATCGATGGTGGGTTGTAAGCGCCGACAATCAACGAATCAACTTTTTTCTAACATTTTTCACGCATGGTGCACGGATGTTTCACTATTGGATGGTATGATATAGCGACGGGATTATACTCACTTTCCACCACTCTGACCTGAGGCACTAATTCAGAATGCTTTATAGAAGGGTTATTCTGAGCAATTTTATTGTCAGGAACAGACTCAATTTGTTTGCCAGAGCTTATAGTGTGGTCAAGACCGATGATTCTATAAGCATTGATGGTGAAAAATATCAATCTGATGAGTGGACCAATGTTCCACAGTCTATTTTGAATCTTACTGAGCGTAAATTGCATTTAAATGATAACCATCCTGTTGGGATATTGTTAGAATTGATTAAAAAGAAATTTGACCCAAAAGATTATACTTTTTATGATAATTTTAAGCCAGTTGTCAGTACTTTTGAGAACTTCGATGTGCTTGATTTTCCAAAAGATCATGTTGGCAGATCTAAATCTGACACTTATTACATTAACAAGGATCATTTATTGAGAACACACACTTCAGCACATGAATATGAATGTTTTAAAACGACTAAGACAGCTGGGTACTTTATTGCAGCTGATGTTTACAGAAGAGACGAAATTGACAGAACACATTACCCAGCATTCCACCAGTTGGAAGGTGCTAGAATATGGAAAAAGGGAGATATTGAACAGATTAAGAAAGATTTAGAAGCTATTCCTCCAGTTGATTTAATTGTTGAAGATGTGAAGAGACCTTTTGACAGTGTAGAGAATCCAAAGCAAAGTTATATGACTGATATTGAGGCTGATTTAGTTGGTCAACATTTAAGAAGAACTTGTGAAGTTATTGTGGATACAGTCTTTAAAGAAGCTAAATTAGCTGGTAAATTAGCTGGTAGTACTGATCCTTTCTTGAATGAGCCGTTAAAGGTTAGATGGGTAGAGGCTTATTTCCCATGGACAGCTCCAAGTTGGGAGATTGAAGTTTGGTGGAAAGGTGAATGGTTAGAATGTTTAGGATGTGGTGCTGTTAGAAAAGTTGTTTTAGATAATGCTGGTATTGATAATTCTATTGGTTGGGCTTTTGGTGTAGGTCTTGATAGAATTGCTATGTTATTATTTGGAATTCCTGATATTAGACTTTTTTGGTCTTTAGATGAAAGATTTTTAAATCAATTTAAGAAAGGTAAAATTACTAATTTTGTACCATATTCTAAATATCCAAGTACTCAAAGAGATATAAGTTTTTGGTTACCAAAAGATAATGAATTTCATGAAAATGATTTTTTTGAAGTTGCAAGAGAATTTGGTGGTGATTTAATTGAGAATATATCATGTGTTGATGAATTTACTCATCCAAAGACTGGAAGAACTAGTAAATGTTTTAGAGTAACATATCAATCAATGGATAGAACTCTTACAAACGAACAAGTCAATGAAATCAATGAAAAAATTAGAAGCACAATTTCTTCTAAATATAATTTAGAATTACGTTAAGTATCTAATTTCAATAAAAATTTTGTAAATAGCTATAGATATGTAGACTCATATTCATGTGCCAAAACTGTGGGTGAGATGCACATTACAGAAAAAAAAGGTCATGTTCATACTCTCTCTCTCTCTTCTCTGGTCTTAACCTTGCCACTTGCGGTCTGTCGTAGCAACTTCATATGCCATTTTACACTACATACTAAATTTTACCAAAAAAAAATAATAGATAAACAAGAGAGACATATTGAATACTACACAAAGTTATTTTTTATGATATATTGATAGAGATATAATAATCATTGATGCAGAATTCTATAGTATATCTTAAGGTGTGTAATGCCCATACGGGTAAAACACTAGACACAAATCCATATATATTTCATAATTTACCAGAGTTCAAAGATTGGGTAAGTGAACAGTTTGATATACCACTTGAATCATTGACATTACTCACTTCACAGGGTTTAAGAGTTAAGGACTCAGTATTTCATCATGCTGGTGAGATATTTGCCTTCAACAGCCTGTCAGCTAGTGCGATCAACCAGAATGGTTTAAAGAACCTTAGCAAACAAAATAACACTAATGGGTCGCCCTATGGTAATTCAGATGAGGCAAATGGTACACAGAATAACAACTCTTTCGATGATGTGCCTAATTATTATGAAGCCAGTAGTGAGATAATAAAGCCGATGCATTCGCCACTTACAGATTTCAAAATAAATGATAATAGAGAGAATTATCGTCGTCTTCTTAGTGGTCTTACAACTAATTCAAGTTGGGCTACTGCAATTTTATCTGATTCTATGTTTTTAGAAAAGAAGATTCATGAGAAAATACTTGATATTTCTAATGTATTTCGAAGTTTCAGTGTTATGAGTAAATATCTTGATAATTCTACTTCAGATATTAATAATAAATTTACTTTATCTAAGGATATATTTACAAGTTTAATAACAAACACAATAAATGATAGTTGGGAAAAGTATTTTGATGATTTGAAGTATATTAAACTTTTTAATGATACCAAAGCAACATTGGCTACAATAATTTCATCTGATGAGCTAAAGAATAGTGCAGAGAAATCAAAGAGTGTGGCTTCTGATCTTGATGAGAAATTTAGAAAGGTTACAAAAAAATTTAAATCTTTTACTTCAGAAAGAAAAATCATGGAAAAGAATATAGAAAATTTCAAGCAGAAATCAATCATTAAAAACTTTAATAACTTAAATCTTGGCAGTATCATAGACCAAATAAAACAGCTAAGTAAGACGATTCAAGGGGAAACAAAGGATGTACTTGAAAAGATGCCCGATTATCAGAATAACACTTCCTCTGGAAATGTTTCAGCTACTTTGCTTGATAGTTTGGTGAACACATTAACCAAACATCAACAAGTGATAGTTCCAGAGATATTACAATCAGCAAATGATTTATATTATCTCCAACTTAATCTACACACATTATCTGACAAGCTATCAGAAACCTTGGCCAATTTTTTGAGTAAATCAAGTAATATTCAAGAAGGTTTGAATCAAGTAAGATCAGAAATGAGGGCCATGGTAAAGCAAATCGATGAACTTCAGATAGCTGAATCGACAGTATTTTCTGTAATGGATCTCCCTTTACTCTATGGTATGTTCTTATTGGAGAATGTAAGAAGAAAGGAGTGGGATGGTGAAATTAGATATATTGTTGGTAAAAGTGCAGAGAACTTTGCTCTGATCAACGAGAAAGAATCTAAATTTCGGAGGAAATGGGAAAATGACTATAGTCTCATCCTTAGATTGCTTCATTTAGAAAGCCTGTTTACTATTCAAAATTTACCCAGCGTTGAGCTTTCTATTAATGATGATGTCACTATAAAACAGTTAAATGTTAATGCCACGAGAAAAGACGTTGAAAGTTACATTTATAATTTAAAGAACAATAACATTTCTGAAGATGCCATTTCCGTATTGGAAAAAGCATTATCTGATTTAGATAATCAGAAGATCAGATTTTACAAGACTTTTAACGATCATTTAAACTCTCGAGCAAGCCTGGAGTTTAACTCTTCAGAAGAAGATGTAATAAAAAGCTACAAAACTAGAATTAAGAAGTTGGAATCCTTATTACATCAGCACAAGTATAAGAATCTCGATCAGTGGCCCATGATGTTTCCTCAAATGGCAAATGGTTCGTCGAGATCTGGAAGCCCGGGTGCTGCTAGTGCAGTCAATTCTTCTCCAAGCAACAACCATGATATTCTTAACAAGCTTAATATCAGTCCTCAGAGATCACCCTCTACCACCGCATTAAATAAGATCAGCACAATCACAACGGTAGAGAAGAAAGTTTCCCCAAACCCGGTGAAGGCAAACAGACGCCAAAGTTTCGGAAGAATGATTGGATTAAAACCTAGAAAAGAAAGCTTATTATTCAATAATAACAATGGGAATATTGAACTTACAAACTCAATTATCCTTTTGTCTGGAAATGAGCAAAATAAGAATAAATTAGTTGTAAATGATGACCCGTCTTCTCCAAATTCCAGAGGCAGAAAATATCTGAGCTCTACTATTGAGACTGTCGAGGAAGAACAAACTATTGACACTAAGTTTATCAAAGTTTCCAGTGCCGAATGGAACGAAATTAAAAATAAAAACAATGAACTATTTGTGCAAAATAAAGCTCTTCGAGACCAATGTGCAATGAAGACCCAGGACATAAATCAGTTAGAAACCCAGTTACACCAAAATGAATCTCAAATAAAACAGCTCAGTACAAATAAGGAACATATTATGCATCAAGAGTCCTTAATTAATAGACTCAATGTGGAAAACTCGGAATTGAACCATGAATTAAGCAAAATTGGAGCCAGATTTAAAGAGCTCGAGTTTAGCAACAAGTCTGCTATAACCAAGTTGGACTCAGTTAGCACACACAATAAGAGCTTACAAAGAAATCTTGAAGAGACTTTGGCTACTGTCGCTAAACATGAAGCAGTGATAATGAAATCTGAAGTCGATACTGCGCTGTTGAAGAAGGAGAATTTTGAAATCAATGCGAAATTGGGAGAGTTTGATAGCACAATTTCGAAGCTCAAGAAAGAAAATCAAGATTTGCAAGCTCTGCTTGATAACTTGAAGAAAACTACTTTAGAAAAGGATGCGCAGATTGCCAACCTTCAAAAAGAGCTAGATCTGAAGAATGTTGATGTAATAAGTAAATCAGAGAATGATAAAAATATGGTTGAAGATCCAGGACATGATTTACATAGAGAGGAATTATCAAGCTTAAAAGCTGAGTTGTTGGACTCGAAAAGCAAATTGGAGGATATGGCTTCTATGAAGAATGATTTATTGGCTAATATGCAATCTATGGAAGCTGAAGCTATTAAAGAGCGTAACTCTATGGAGTCTGAAATAAGCAACTTGAACAACAAAATTGAAGAGCTTGAGGACAATGAAGAACAACTTGATAACTTAAATAAAGAGTTGGCTCTGAAGAGTTCTAATTTGATAAATTTGATTATGCAACTTTTGGATATTAATGGAAACTTTTGCAAGAAACTTCATGATATGAGTGAATTTTTGTTCAAAGATTTTAAATTAATTTGCTCTTGTTTTGAAGCAGTAGGATTACTAATAACTAAGGATGACTTAATCCCTGAATCAATACTAATTAATAATGATCTTTTGAAACTTGGGGAGTCTTTTATTGGCAAAGGCTCGCATAATGGTATTCGAATCATCCGTGCTAAAGGTTTGCGTAATAAGGGGAAAATAAAAGATATTGAATTGAAGACTATTTCTCCACTAGTTAATGAAGTTGAGGATAAGCTTGATTGGATTGATACTAAACAAGTTACTACTAGTAATCTCTTACATACTATTGATAATGGAGGATCGTCATCTTTATTAGATATTGAACATATTGAGAGTGAAGCGAAGAAACTTATTGATACTTTTAATCAAAATGAAAATTTTGAGAAGGCATATTTCCAATTTATTTCTTCAGTTATTATTGACCCTGATTTAATATTTACTTCTTTATCCAAGAGATTTGGTGATATTGAACATCTCGCAAAGAAATTACAAAAAGAATCCAAATCTAATAAAGAACATATTGGAAAATTAACATTAGAGACTAAAAATAAAATAGCTGTTAATAATTTTAAGAATGGTGATTTAGTTTTATTTTTACCAACAAGAAATGGAGATGTTAATGTTACAGTAGATGATAATCTGTCTATTAATGAACCATGGGCAGCTTTCAATATTGGTTCCCCTCATTACTTTCTAAAAGAAACTAAAGATTCACATTTATCAGATCGTGATTGGATGGTTGCAAGAGTTCAATCAATATCTGGATTTAAAATTAGTTCGAAGAATTATAATGATAAAAATGAAAATCCATTTAATTTAAATCAAGGAATAACTTGGTATCTTATTGAAGCTGAAGAGAACCCTGGGAACTCTATACCATACTAAATAGAGGTAATATAGTATATTTTACCTAATATCTTATAAATTTACAATACTTTTTTAATAAAGATATGTGTTATGAAAACAATATAATATGATAAATAATTAATACATGTAGTATAAAATGTTATGGGTATATCGGTTATGTTGCCCTGCGAGAGGTCCTGAAATAAGTTCATCATGGAAGCCGAAAGGGCGGTTGACTACGCTATGGAAGAGGTACAATATTCTCAGCTAGATTTACAAAATCCTGAAGAATTTAATGACGTGCGAGTCTTAGTTGATAATGATATTTCAGAGCCTTACTCTATCTATGTATACAGATTTTTTTTAAACCAGTGGCCGAATTTGTGCATACTAGTAAGTAAATGTTTTAGCGCACATTAGATAAAACACTAACAATATAGGCGAAAGTGAATGGGGAAACTGTTGGAACTATTATTTCTAAATTAGAACCGCATAGAAATGTTAGAACTCGTGGTTATATTGGAATGGTAGTAGTTAAGAAAGAGTTTAGAAAGAGAGGAATTGCAAAGCAGTTAGTTAATCTCTCAATTGAGGAGATGATAAAAAACAATGCTGATGAAATAACTTTAGAGACTGAAGTAGTAAATAAAGCAGCTATTAAACTTTATGAAGATATTGGATTTTTAAGAATGAAGAGATTACATAGATATTATTTAAATCAGCATGATGCCTACAGATTAATACTACCTATTACTGATAAAAGCATTCTTAGATCAGCATTTTTACCTCAGCTCGCATAGTTTCTACAATTTATAATTATTAAAATCGTTTAAATACACACTATAGAATATAAGAGTTCGAAGCAATGAAAATTTAAATATCCGTTAAATGTAAATATACCTTCATTTTTTTTTTTTATTTTTTTTTATTTCTCTTCATTCCATTCGTTTAATTATCCTCATCCTCATTGAATTTTGGTGCCAAATAGAAACGTAAGTAACCGCTAGGTAACTGGAATTCAAATAATGCTGGAGTTTTATCAGATAATTTTATAGTAACAGTTTCAGATAATGGAGTAGCTTTAATAATATCAGCAATAAAACGTAATCCAAATATTAAATCAACTGGTTGATTTAACAGAATATTAACAGATTCACTTGGTTTATCTAAGTTTGAATGAGTTTTTACTTGAGTACTACCTGAACCAGAATCACCTTTAGCAGCAAATGTTACAGTTCCCTTAGTAACAACAATTTGTAAAGTTTCTGATAATGAATTTAAATCTTTACAAATTTTCAGGAAATCAGCAGATGGCATTGTAATAACAGCATCAAATTCAATTTCATCAATTTCTAAAAATTCAGCATCAATATCCATCAATTTTAATGAATATTCAGAAGTTCTATCTTTTGTTTTATCCTCAAAGATTAAAGAAACACTATCTGGAGAATCTTCAGCAATTAATGTTAAATAATCTTCATTAGCACCACAACGAATGATTTTACTGAAAGATTTAAGATCTATACCTAAAGTAATAGTTCTATCACATCTGTACTCAGAGAAAGAATCAGCACCAATTAATAATGAAACTAATAAAACACGAGAATCATCAACAGCTTGAACAGAAATACCTTTTCCTTCACAATTGAAGTTACAAAGCTGAACACAATCTTTTATAGAATCAACAACTTTCTTTAAAAGAGCAGCTTCTTCAAATTTACCTTCAAGCATTATTTATAGTTACTATTTATTATTAATCACAATTAAATGAGATAATTTTTGTAAACAAAAAGAAAATTGAAATTGAAATTTTAGCGATAATTTACTATTTAAATACCTATTTTGGACGCGTCATAATAAATTATTTCGCTCCAGGACGCGTCTGACTGGACAATGCGGGTAATATAGTGTTTGTCATATCTTACATAATCGAAAATCCATATGCAATTTTCCCAGTCTAAGAGAGGTAGTTGACATCAACAACAGCAACGATGTCGAACACAGAGACAATTCACTTGATCAGGTATGTTTTCATATAATCATGCAAGAATATTTTTGCATGCATCTACATTGCAATGTATTATTTTCTTTGGTACTAACGTTATATCAGAGCCCTCAAAGCTAGACTAGAGAAGAAGATTGATGGTAAGTTCCCTCATTGGTTTCTTTTTGAATATGCAGAATTAATGTTACTAACGTTCCTATTTTAGATCCTATTACTTCATCTTCTAGCGTAGTTAATGATATGACAAACAGAGGAAATAAGTTAAAGCTAGGAGCTTCCTACGTGCACCAGAATCAGCTTGGTGGGGGTAGCGTACCGCCATTAGTTGCGACTGTTTGGATTAATGGGGAGGAAAGACAATATATAAAACGAAAAGGAAGTTTTTCAGATGATAATTCAAGCGTGAAAAAAGCAAAGAATGACAAAAAGGATGAAACTTCCAACAATAACGATGATGATGACGATAGTGAGGAAGAGGATGGTGATCCTTATAGTCAAATTGACCTTAAAAAGATTTTGTCTCCTATTACGAAGCCAGAAGAAGCTGTGACCAACCCTGCTTTTGCTAAAATCTTTAAAGATGATTCTTTGAGAAAATTAGCTTCGCAAGCTATAGATATTATAGAATATGAACAGAATAATTCTGTATCATTGTCAAATTTGATGGACCTATTCCTTGGAGAAAATCCTAAATATCTTAAGATTGAAAATATGAAATTGCCAGATTACGATCATGAACTTGCTGATAGTGAAACATCTGAAGAAATAAAATACAAGGCTCAAAAACATAAAAATGATTTTGTTATTGAATCAACTAAGGGTAATGGTTCAGTAAACAATGTAAAGGCTGAAGAATATTTAAAATCATTACAAGATAATAATGAGAATAAGAGAATTACAAGAAACATTGAATCAAATTATCAAGAAGTTGATCCATTTTTTGCTTTACCTCAATTTAATATTGATGCTGATAATGGTTTAGATCCTCGTGTTGCGAATGAATTTAGACAAATTATACAAATAACACTACAAAGAAATCAAGAATATATTAGATCTCTTCAAAAAATACGAATGGGTTTAATAAGAGCTGAAAGATTAAAGGATCAAGTATTTAAATGGTGTAAAGAAATCAATGGTGATTTTGAAACAGATCCACCAGTTACGGCATCGGCATCTACTTCTTCTGATAAGAAGAAATGAGTATGACTAATTTAATTTGTAATAATAGTGATGATGTAAAACAAAAAACAAAAAAAAAATTAATTAATTAATTATATTGATTAATAGCCAGAGATATCCTGATTCAATACTTTAATCAATTTTGTATCTGTTTTCCTATTGTAGTCAGAATTATAAAATGGAGCAACAACTGTCTCCACTGTATCATCAATAAGTTCATTAATTAGTCCTTTAAGATCTTCACCTGTCTGCTTAAAGTCAGGATAAGCATTAACCTCTAATAAAGTGACAGATAAATCTTCACTAATCAAGAAATCTAAACCGTAAAATTCAAAAGCGTTTCCCAATGGTTGAAAGTTGAATCTGTCCACATTAATCGCTGCCTTAAACAATTCTTTTACTATTTCACAGATCTGCTCAAAAATTTTCAGTTTCTGCTCATCAGTCAACCCCTCCAACAGAGCAAACTCAACCACGCTATTGTTCAACTTTGCCGTCTCCTGTGTCTGCAAACAAGTATTGGTTAAACACTGGTTAAGATCTAAATTGCTTAGTTCTTCGCTAACACTGCTAATAGCATCTTGGTCATAAGATTGTGACGCAAATAATGCTAACATTCTCTGATAGACATACACCTGTAAGGCCCCAGAGCATACAACATATGTTCTTATATGAAACTTCTTCAGACCATATTTTTCCAAGAGTAAAGGATTTGAAATATACCTTTGTACAATAAAATGTCTCAATTGAGATGTAATGATACCATTAGAAAGCTTTCCTGCATTCTCTTCTTCATCTTCTCCTTCTTCATCTTCCTCTTCATCCTCCTCAAAAGAGTCAAAGATTTCTTGAAGTTGATCAATTGTTTTGAATATTCTAATACCTTGACCTTTATCACTCATACTAGGCTTTAAAATCCAAAGCTGCTCTTCAGAGGAATTGTTTATTTCATCTCTAAGTTCATAGCATTCATCTAATGCATCGTCCAAAAACTCTGCATAATCCACCTCTATCTGAAATGTCTCTGGGAAGCACTTACTTAAAATGGAGTTAGTGTTCTTCACAACATAGGAGTGAATAGTGTGGTTTAAGTAGTGCTTTCGTATTAAAGCTTTTCTATAAATATAAGAGCAAAGTAGATAATTAGGGTCTGCCACTTTGTCTAAGTTCAACTGCTCATACTCTCCGTAGTGAAAGATTTTCTGGTCTGGGCTCTTTGATGAGATCACCTCGAGATCACCCGTTACTAACACATTTGGAAGTCTAGAGCTCAAAGAATCTCTAAAAACACTATATAAATAGTTTGAATCCTCTATTGAGATGACTGCTAGGTTCCCTGAGTCCGTCATTAGTGTTTCTGCTGATACACTGATTCTCCATGTACGAGAGAGAAAAAATCTTGCCGTATTGGCGGGCATCGCATTGCAGTCTGTAAGTCCACAGACACACTGACCCTATATAAATCCAATGAAATCTGCAATCTGAGAACATTGAAATATTTTTTAGGAAATAAACACAAACAACACATTTACCTGTCTAAAACTGACAACCAGTATCAATAATATACCTCAGAAAAGCCCAAAAACACGTGCTCATGATAAACTGAGAAAGCTGCAATGACATGGCGCCTTAAGAGGAAGGAGAAGCATGGCAGAGATTCTCAATCCATTTACAAATCATATTAGGTCTACTTTTGAGAACTTAGAACATATTATTCCGGCTAAAGTTTCTTATTTGACTATTTTCCAGCCAAGTAATGATGAGTCAGAAGAATCTTTAGAGAAGCAAATACTATGCTATATTACTTTGGATAAGAATTTAGAAGTACCTTTAAATACGAAGCTTCGTCAAATTGGATTAATTCAGGGAGTGGAAAATTTTACAAATGATTTTTCACATGAGGAGAATGATGAATTACAATATATTGATACAGAGAAAACTAGAATTATTGTTGTTAAAGTAGAGACTGATATCTTCATTGTTGCTTGTATTGAGTTAACTAAATTTGTTGATAATGATAATGAGATTGATTCAGATAATGGATCAATTCATACAAGACAATCTTCAAATAATAAAATTAATGATGAAACTGTTCATATTGAATATAGTAGTTCAAATATTTCACCACCTCAAATACTACATCAAGATTTATTAAATGCTTATAAAATATTTAAATTACATCATAGTACTTTAATTTCATTATTAGAGAATCATTCTATTGAATTTGTGACTCATATATTAAATCTGTGGTGGTCAGAATTCATATCTAATTGGGATTTAACCTTAAATGGAAAAGGATTTTTAAAAGTATTAGGAGGTTATAAGCTCTCATCCAAGTCAATTAGTTACTCTAATAGTTCAAATATCAAAAATGTTAATTTAATAACTGAGAAATTATCAGAATTCTTTCAACTGAACTCATCCAAGTTGATTGATATGTTAATATTCAATCCCCTTGACATTACTGCTGTGCTTCAGGCATACGGTACTGCTGGCTCAGCAGATGAAGAGAGTGATAACTCAGCAGGAGGTTCTAGCAGACTCAGAACATTGATAGAAGAGTATGGAGTAATTTTTAAAGGATTTGATATAATAAGTGATGAGTCGTTGGTGGAGGTATATAACTGGCTTGATGATAATAGCGCAATTGGCATTGACACTGAAAGTCTAATGCTGGATCATTATTCTCAAAAGGTGAAGATTGACCAGAACGAATTATTGAATGCAAATAAAACAATAGATGAAGATGGCACAACTGTTTTTAACCCATTTAGTGCAACATTCAATAAAGTAACTGACTTTTTCAGTCCTTTGCACTATGAAGCTACGAATTCTGAGAATAACTCTGAAGACTTGAACTCGATGTTGAAAAAGATCTCAGGCGACAAAGCACAAGTCAAGGGCCGGTACTTGATGGGATTGGTGGACAATCATTCTACCGAGGCTACTCCACATACCTCTCCAAACCCTGATAGAATTTTGAACTCCCCGTGGAATAATAAAGACATTTTACTAAAGACCGTCTATTTGAACTTGGTTGATGATGAACCCACAAGCGTGCGTATTGGGTCTTCCAATAGTCCAGGGCCATTTTCTGCTGTGTCACTGACAAGTGATATTGAATGTAATATGGTTGTTTATGAGATTGGGGGATTACTTTTTGTATTACTTTTTGAGAGTGATTATGATGATTTAGGCCAGAAAGAATTCTATGATCAATTAGAAGAAAATATCTCTGAATTATTTGAATCTATCACTGAATTTTTTTATAATAACAGTGTATCAAAGCCTAGAGTGGATAAAAATAAGCCAAATAAATCTACCACACAAACGGAAAACCTTGATAGAGATTTCAAAGATTATTTATCATTGAGATCATTTCTGTTACCTTTTGGAATGTATTTCAATGGAGACAATTCTACTGTATCATCGAAGAAGACCACTGGTGAATATTTACGTGACCATATAGAGGAAGATCAATTAAAATTAGAAAAGTATAAGTCAAGCTTTTACTATATTGTCCATGTTCCTGAGTTAAATTTTTATCAGACTTCACTTCCTGCTATACCTAAGCCTGATAATGTATTTAATGAGTCTGTTAATCATCAAACAATGTCAGACTCTGGATTTTTAGATCCTAGATTTACTTTTGATCTCCTGGTATCTCGTACTCAGTCGCTTCATCTTCATAGTCAATTAGCACAACAGTTTCAGTTTCTGACAAGATCTGCTGGTCAGAATGTTAGTGAAAAGATGATTAATACCGATAAATTTTGGTGGATATACTATAATCGTGCTAGAAATTCAACTAATCAAGCACCGCAATATAATGATACAAGAAATTATTATGAAACAAATGACTTTGAGAGACAAGTTTTCATATTGAAAAAGTTCAGTGGGAATAAGAGAAATAAAAATCTATTGTTTAATGATAAAAGTGATGACTTTTTAAGTATGCTTGGAAGTAATGTTAAAATTTGGTTCGACAACTGCATAAGTACTGGAAGAGTATAAATTATACTACATAAATGATAAAAGAAATAAACTAATAATATAAAATATAAATATAACTGTCAAACAATAATTGTGTGAAATCTAATCAACTTCTGATGTATCACAATCTTGTCGAATCCTTTGGCTAGGGACTATTTTTTTACTATTCTTTATAACCTGTATAATGATAGTACCTAAATAGCCTAAAAATGAACAAATACTATGATAAAAAATTGTAGAGTTTATAGAATATAGATTATCACGTAAATCTTTAGATTTACCTCTTGTGAGTTCTCTATTCTGTACTTGTACTGTTAAAGATTCTGAGCTACTATTGAATGGTATCTCATCGTCTGAACGGTACAATGATGAATTTAAAATATCCTCATCAGGAATGGATATATTGGTAGGACTCAACAGTTCGCTTCTCTTTGGCGTATAAATTCCAATGATTTCTAATGCTCCAGAATCGTCTAAAAGACTAAGTTCTTCATCTAATGTCATCTTATCCTCGTTAATACTGAAGAGTCTTGTTCCAATATCATCACTATACTCTGAAGAGTTAGAGCTCTTTGCTGTACAACTTGGCTGAATCTCAAAATCTAATGCTTTGAAATGTTGATCTGGAGCTGATTTTTCCAAGTATTCATCCAATATTACATTCTCAGGATTATATGATAAGTCAGACGATACAGGGGTACATATCTGATCGTCAATGAGATCTCGTTTAGAAATACCAGGTGATCCTATCCTCTTAGAAACAGACATATTAATACTGGCTACCCCAACGTTTGGAATGCCATTTTTGCGTCGCTTTTTATTCTGCCCATAGTATAGCAAAGGCAGCGATGGAGAAGAAAATGAAGAATCATATAACTCGGATTTTGTCGAAACGCATTCAAAATGGTCAATGTCCTTTGTAGTTAATATATTCTTTCTATTATCAGTAATACTAAAAACGCCTCTATATGAGGCAAGTGGTACCTTAGAAGAATCGGGAAATACAAGAGACAGCATCATGGTTTCTGAGGGCTCTGGTTCCATTGAGTCAATAGTTTCCATATCTTGTTCTATTGATTTCAATTCTTCAAGAGCATGATATAAGTGTTTTTGTACAGCTTTTAAACTTTTGCAACTTGATTGGTAAGTAATATGATCTATAGTGTTTTCATTACCGAACACTATTGACATATTTGTCTTTAAATTTGAATAATATTCATTTAATTCCTTTAAACTAATCTCTAAATCAGACTTATAACTATTGAACAGTTGAGAGTTAATAAAATCAATATCTATTTCTTTAATATTGCCACCTGTTGATTTATGTTCTAGACCTTTATCTTTTATTCCTTGTGAATCATTCTGTAGAATACAATTTTCAAGACTGGTTTCAATGTACTTAACATGTTCTTGAATTCTTTCATTCTCTTTACTCAACATATTCAATTTCAAGTACTGCTTATTAATTGTACCTAAAAGATCTTTATTATACAATTCTAGCCTATCAATTATTGAATCTCGATGTTTGATTTCATCCATTAGTGTCTCAGACCTTATCTTCGACAACTCTGAATTAGGAACAACGCAAACCCTTGAGTCTACCGAGCCTCTTCTACTAGTACCATACTCACTAGATTCGCGCTTCGTGTGTCTCTCTTTGACTAGATGGTTGCACTGATTTACCAATATCCCCATACTACCCATATCTTCAACTAGTATTAACATATCTTCACTGGTAATCAAAAGATCCAGATTCTCCTCAATAAAATTCTGAGCATACCCAATAGCTGCTCTATCTAGTAAAGAATACTTATAAAGACCTAGACTTCGCTCAATGTGTGACAAAGCATTTATAAGTTGTGAACAGGGAATCTTTCCCTCTGGATCAACACTTGGGAACAGATACCATATATCTTCCAAAATATCTAAACGACCACCACCATTCGATCTCATATCGAGCTGTGTCAAGTGTTACTAATTAAAGCTATCATTTTATTTAAATATCATAGGCAGGGATGATATATTAATGAGAAATTGATACACGCCATGGTTACAGATTAATCAATACATGCATCCCAATCTACTCCTGCGGAACGAAACTTTTTTAAATTTTTTAGACATCAATGAAATTTCTATGTACATCTTTCCAAGACAACACTCTTAGTAATCAATACAATGGCAATAAGAATAGCATCTTCTTTAAAGAAAACCAGTCTTGGTAGCACAAAGCTATTATTCAGAACAGTTCTAAATCCATTAGAGAATAATATTGACCTGTTCAACTCATTGGCGAAGCTCAAGAGCTCTAGATCATTGAAATTTGATCCAAAAGCTTTACTCTTATTCAGTACAAATCAATATGCTAATAACTTGACTAAGCAATTAGAGACTTTGAACAAAAATTCTGATGATTTACAAGTGTTTTACGTAGTGGTTGACTCAATTGCTCCATTCTCTCACAGAAATGGTATATCTGAGATATGGTTCGATAAACGTATAACCACTCAAAAATCAGTAACTGTTGAGGAAGCTGAAGAGTTAAAAGATAAACAAGATATTGTTAAACAAGGAAGAATTATAAGTCCAGATGTTACAAGAAATTGGACAGCTACTAATGATAATAACTTAAAGATTAAAATTCCATTTATTCCTAAAGCTCTTAGTGGTTATCATTCTACTCCTAAATCATATACTACAATTGAGATCAAACTTGGATCAACAATCTTTCAAACTCCAAATAGTTTCTCTACTTGTATGTATTGGGCTTCTAAGAAAGAACAGAAATCTGCTGAAAAGATAGATTTGAAAATATTTGATTATGTTAAGAGATATTTAGATCATCAAGGTAAGAACTTAAATAGTTTAGAAATAACATTACCACCTCTTGTTAAAAAGTCAAGATTTTCAATTCCAGCGGTTTATAGTAACCTTAAGTCTTTATCGTTAGGGGATGACTTGAGGATCACTAAGTCTAAGGGTAATTTGATTCAGGCTATCAATGACTCGCCTGCATCAGCCATAGTTCAGAATAATGAGTCATTAATGGAAGAGATGGATAAGGATAGTAAATTATACGTTTCTCTTGAGAATGAAGATGATTCAAAAATTAGAAGATTTGAGGTTATTGCTGGTGGTGGTGCATGGGGCTCGAAATCTAATACATTAGCCATTGATACAGCTGCTTCTGAGTATTTAAAAAATGGGACAAAGTTAAATTTTTATCTTTTTCAACCTACAGAGAAATCTATTGAATTAATTAATAAAGAGAAAGAAAAAAAATTTATTAAACTGTCATCTGCATCCCCTGGTATCTACGTTGAGAATAGTATTGTGGAAGAAACGTATGGAGATAATAATTTAAATGATCAGCGAGTATTGAACAATGTTCTTGGCTTTGGTAGCGAGCATAAATTACAAATTGATGAGATAAATCATAATTCCGCTGGTGAGGTGGTAAAATTTGATTTAGAGATAAGCTCACCGTAACTATCTGTATGTGTATAACAAATTGTACATAATCTATGTAAATACGATAATTACCCAATGTAGTTACTTCTAAGTTAATAATCTAATTAATTAATATTTAATTAAATCTTTTTCAATCTTTAATTAACAGCATTAAAGTAAGAAGTAGTGCGCATTGTTATTGCTACAGGGCACTCAAATGTGTCCAAAAACTTTTATTAAACATGTGGCGATGTGCATAGACGCTGACTGACTGCTCACCGAAACTCCATAGTTTCGATAGCATCTCAAAGAAATGTCTTCTGGTGATGATGATGGTGGATATAATATAAAGCCTCAACATGTATTAAGAAATGCTAATAGTACTAATTTTTTAAATAATAATAATCCATTCTTTAATAAAAATAGACTTAGTGTTAACTCAAATATTACAAAAAGTGTTGGAGATTTACATAATATTTTAGGAACTGATTCAAATGAATTATCAAGTGGTTCTAATGATAATTTAAAACCTTTATCAGGAAGTATTAGATCTAAAAAAAGTACACAAATTCAAACTCCTACAAATTCTAAATTCGAGTTTGCTAAGCCTTTAAATCAAAAGCTGTCCAATTCATCTATATCTTCTAATTCCGTTAATAATGATAATTTAAATAATTTAAATCAATCACCAATTGTTCAATTAAGATCTCATGATCGAACTGTACCCAATTCTACAGAAAGAAATGCAAAATATTTAAGTGTGATTGATTTATATGATGATGATACTAATTCTATGCCATCTCCAATTCGTGCTCTCAATGATTCAACTCCTAGACAATCTCTCAAAATAGATAATTCTTTGTTAAAAAATAGTGATACAAAAGAGTCAATATATTCACCTAATAGTATTAGCTCATTTAATTTTGTCTCAAAGGGGTTTGACGATAGCACTGACGACATTGCTATTTCTGGTACTGCTAGTCAACAATATATACCAACTGAAAAGAAGCATCAAAAACAAAATACTATTTATTATTCACCTGAAAATTCAGTTTCAGATTTAAAAGAGACAGTTGGTGGTAGTACAACTTTATTGGAAGGAAATTATATTTCTCAGCGAACAGTATTACAAACTCAGAATTATACTAATGAAGGAAATATGTCAAGGGGTTTACATGTTGACTTAAAATCTCCTAATTCTGAATTAACTTCATTCAAACATACTCCTACTCAAAGTCTGGATACTTTGGGAGATACGCGAGCTAACTTCCTGAGAGCTCATTCAAGGGATGTCAGCAAGCCAGACTCAACTTCTAGAGAAAGTGGAAATATGTCAACTTCAGTCAGTGGTTTCAGTACAGATCTTACAAATTCAGTTACTAGTGCAGTGAATGGTACTGCTGTAACTTCAACAAAATCTCTGAATGCGATAAAGCCTATCTCATACGCAACCACGCCCTCATTTAGCAAAATTTCTGAGCCTGGTACTTCCTCATTGCCAGGAATAAGTGTAAATGTAACTCAGAGTATTTCAGGTTTTGATAATTCACCTAAAAAGCACACTAAGGCGGGCAGTAGTGTGAATGAAAATCACAGTGTGAAAAGTGGTTTAGCAGCAAACATGAATATTCGAAACTTTATCAACAATAATCAATCGTTTCTTTCACTTCAAACCTCAGGTCATTCCTCATCAATCAAATCAAGTACTGCTCAGATTGGGGTTAGTACTAAACAATTAATTAACAGTAATAGAGATAGATACGGATTTAAAAAGCAAACTTCGTTTATATCTGAGGATGAGTATAACACATGGTGGCTTGACTATGAACCATATTTAATCAGACGTAAAAAGAAATGGATTCACTTAATGCTACAAAATGGTTTAAATGCTGGGGATAATAATCCTACTAGATTTCCACCAAGATCGAATAAATTAAAAAGATATGTTCGCAAAGGTATTCCTGCTGAATGGCGTGGTAGCGCTTGGTGGTATTTTGCTAGAGGAGATGAAAAACTTAATAGTAATCCTGGATTATATGAGAAAATTGTATTGGATACATCAGATGTTAAGACTAGGGATGCTGAAATCATTGAGCGGGACTTAAATAGAACATTCCCTGATAATATTCATTTTAGAAGTGCTACTGGAAATGAAGAAGAAACTCCTTTAATTCAAAGTTTGAGAAGGGTATTAGTAGCATTTGCAATTTATCAACCACATATTGGATATTGTCAATCATTAAACTTTTTAGCAGGTTTACTTCTTATGTTTCTTGATGAAGAAAAATCTTTTTGGATGTTAGTTATAATAACTTCTAGATTATTACCAGGAGTTCATGATGTAAATTTAGAAGGTGTTAATATTGATCAAGGTGTTCTTATGTTATGTATAAAAGAATATTTACCCTCAATTTGGACTAAAATTGGGTTTAATTTTGAAGAGAATAATATGGATGGAAAAAACAATTTTAATAATGAAGTTAATGTTGTTACTAAATTACCTCCAATTACTCTATGTACTGCTGGATGGTTCATGAGTGCCTATATTGGTATTCTTCCTATTGAAACTTGTCTTAGAGTTTGGGATTGTTTCTTTTATGAAGAAAGTAAAGTATTCTTTCGTACTGCATTGAGTATCTTAAAATTAGCGGAACCTTTAATAGAACGTAATAGAGATGAGATGGAAATTTTTCAAATTATTCAAAATTTCCCAAAGAAACTCCTCAATCCTAAAGAACTATTTGATTGCTATTTTAAAAAGAGAAATGGTTTCAGTAATGTTAGTCAAGAAGAGATTAACCGTTGCAGAAAATTTGTTAAGGATCAAAGACAGAGAGCTTCTAAGCTCCACTTACCTGCGAGAATCGTTGACAATGCCCAGCAACAGTCTGCGCCACAAGACCAAGCGGACGAGTTGCAGAAGTTGAGAAAAGAATTTGACGAGGATTTCATACCTGATCAATATGATTTCAAAAAGAATGGATTAGCAGGAGTTCACTGGAAGAGTAGTTTGGCTAGAAAACTAAGAAAGCAAAAGGTAAAGTCTTAATTTGCTAAAAGACTGCAGCGTGCCTTCTAACTTTTTTACTTACTAACTTTTATTTTCAAGATTGGTAAAAGACCAACAATTTTTTTAAAAAAAAAAAAAAAAAAAAAATATTCGCATAAAAATATAGTACTGATCTATATATAACGTCTTTGCATATGAAACTTTTATAATATATATACGTTTATGTGTTGGTGAATTGGCCCTACTCGTAATTTCAGCGCAGCGCAGATACAATCATGCGGATAATGCGTTCTGCCACATATTGAAAACCCATTCCCTGAAGGTTCGGTTTTTTTTTGTTTTCATCGATAGAAGTAAACATTGACAGATATTACCTAACCGACTTATTACAAGTTACGTTAGTATTTATTAACAAATCACAAAACAATGGTAGAATTATCAGATTATCAGAGGCTTGAAAAAATTGGAGAGGGAACTTATGGTGTTGTTTATAAAGCTCTTGATATTAGACACGATAATAGAATTGTAGCCTTAAAAAAGATCAGATTAGAATCAGAAGATGAAGGAGTTCCATCAACTGCTATTAGAGAAATTTCTTTATTAAAAGAACTTAAAGATGAAAATATTGTAAGATTATATGATATTGTTCATTCAGATTCTCATAAATTATATTTAGTATTTGAATATTTAGATCTTGATTTAAAAAAATATATGGAATCAATTCCACCAGATGTTGGTCTTGGTGCAGGTATGGTTAAGAAATTTATGATGCAATTAATAAAAGGTATTGCTTATTGTCATGGTCATAGAATATTACATCGTGATTTAAAACCTCAAAATTTACTTATTAATAAAGAAGGTAATTTAAAATTAGCAGATTTTGGTCTTGCAAGAGCTTTTGGTGTTCCTCTTAGAGCTTATACTCATGAAATTGTAACTTTATGGTATAGATGTCCAGAAGTTTTACTTGGTGGTAAACAATATTCAACTGGTGTAGATATGTGGTCTATTGGTGCTATTTTTGCTGAATTAGTTAATAGAAAACCACTTTTTCCTGGTGATTCTGAAATTGATGAAATCTTTCGTATTTTTAGAATTTTAGGTACACCAAATGAAGAAATTTGGCCAGATGTTAAATATTTACCAGATTTTAAACCAACTTTCCCACAATGGTCAAGACAAAGTTTAAGCAGTATCGTTCCAAATTTAGATGAAGATGGTCTTGATTTATTAGAAGCTTTATTAATCTATGATCCAGCTAGCAGAATTAGTGCTAAAAGAGCTATTTCTCATCCATACTTTTTAGAAAAATCAGATGATGAAGCTATTGCTGATGCTACTGATAATGAGCAAAATATTCAATTGAATAAAACCATTCCTTTAGGTGCTTCTGCCTATCAATAAGGAACAGATTCCTAAACCCCACTAGCAGCTACTTATTTACCCAATGCTAGAGGTTCTACTTTAACACTACTCAACTATACCAGGAAAAGATCTTGGGTGGAGATTTTTATTGTTTTTTTTTTTTTATATAATCTAATCTTTTTTTTAATTAACTTTAGTAGGCCAAAATCAATCTTTTAATCTACAAGAAATATTTCGAACATAAATTTTAACGATTTAAAAAAGTGATAACGGCAAAAACAGAACAGAAGTTCCAAACAACTAATAAAAATAAATAAAAAAAGCTGAGGATGAAACAAAGTATCAACACAGTAATAAGCAATATATTAGCAGTAAAGGCAATTATAGGACAATGAAGAAGAAACATTCATAATTGAAATATTCTATTTATAACCCTTCTTAATATTTAAATCTTTAATATTTTCTTCTAATTGTTTAATTTGATGTTGAACAGTTTCCAAATCTAAATTCAATCTTTGTCTTTCATTAATGATATTTTGTTCCCATTGTCTAAATCTTGCTTCTTCAGCCTTCACCTGATCAGTGAAATATTTCTTTAATTGATCCTCTTCTTCTTTAAATTGAGGATTATTGTTGAAACGTTTAGCTAATCTTGATCTAGAATCATCCTTAGCACCATTAGCAGTAGAATCTAATTTCAAAGCTCTATAAGTCTCATAATGTAATTCTTCTGTTGATAATATTAAGTCTAACATATTAGTTCTTAATAATAAAGATCTTAATTTTAAAAAGTCACTATGTTCTTCATTTTCAACTTCAGCAATACCCCATGGATATTCTCTTCCTAAAACCATTTCACCACTTGGAGATTTTACTTTAGTTTCAGATCCAATAATAGCATATGGAATAGATTCTATTAAAGTCTTTGAATGATCAGCACTTGCTTCATCATCAAGTTCAATTGGTGGAGAGTATACTTTAATCTCTTGAGATTCAATTACAGCTCTTATTCTTTGCTTAAATTCATTAATCTCTCTTGGTGATAAAGTATCAGCTTTTGAAATAATTGGAATTAAGTTAACTCTAGTACTTAATTTTTTCATTACTTCAATATCTAATGGTTTTAAAGAGTGACCAGTTGGTCTAATAAAATATAAACAAGCATGAACTCTTAAATCTTTAATTTCAGATCTTGTTGGTTGTTGTTCTTGTTTCATATAACTATCATGTTGGTCATCAATAAAATCAATTAATGGTTGAAATGCTCTTCTATTATTAACATTATCACCAAAACCTGGTGTATCAATAATATTTAATCTGATTTTAAAATCTTTTTCTTCTAATTCAGCTCTAACAATATCAATTTCAACAGTAGATCTAATACCTTTTTGATGTCTAGTTTTATAATCAACATGACTTTTAAGATTGGTTTGAAAAATAGTATTGATAAAAGTAGTCTTACCTAATCCTGATTCTCCTGCTACCATTAAGGTCATGGTAGCTCCAGTCTTGGAGACAATCTTATATCTATAATTGGTTAGTGTCAATACTAATATATACTAAAACAGCTCAAAATAACATCAAAAGCCTAAACTCCATTCTAATAAAATAAAATAAACAAAAATAATGCACTTACCTTTGATTTGGTAAATTAGAAATACCAACAAAATCTGACATTTTTTCTATTAACTATTAATACAGATAGTACACTATGATGTATATATTTCTGGGATTCGATCCTACCTATTTTGTACTGTTTGAACGTGTTATTTTCATACCACCGGAACGTCACGTGCTCCTGCCCTCGGAATGGTCTGTCTTATATCCAACATTATTCAACCTTAGATAGATACTATGGACTCTACATTCAATTAGTTGAGAAAAAAAAATATCAACATTTTTAAAAAATTGTACTGGTAAAAAATGATTATAATCAGCTGCCTATAATGAGGACATCAGTATGTTCCATAGCAGAACCGTCAACTTTATAATCTAATTTCCATTTCATTTTAATTGGTCCAGAAATAGCAGCATCATTTGCTGTTTGGACTTTAACCACTTGATTTATTCCCTTTGTACTCATACTTAATAAGAAACTATTAGATTGTGGAGATAATTCTAATTTAAAAGATTTTGGAACAGCTAAAGCAAATTTTAAATCGCTAATATTTTTTAATGACATATTAGAGAAGAAAAATTTAAATGAAGATTCATTATCTTTTGATGAAAGAGTGGCATAACTAATTTGAACATAATTTGAAGTAAATACAGTTACATCATTTGTAGCAGTAGTGGTACCATTAGTAGAATTGAACAGATTAGCATTCAACAAATCGTTGGTTTGAGCTGCAATATTTTGTTGAGAAGGTGATCCTTGATTCAATGGACTTGAAGAAATCAGATTTAAATTTTGTAACTGAGATAATGCAGCAAATGATCCTGAAGAACTTTGAGGTGGTGGAGAAACACTAGATGCATTAGATGTATTAATACCAATAGCTGTAGAATTAGAAAATCCTAAATGTAATGGTCCAACATCATTAATACTTTGAGAATTACTAGATCCAATATTAAGATCACCAAGTAAGTCAAGAAGTGAATCTGTATTATTAGCAGCAGGTAAAGCTTTTGAATCTCCATTATTATTCAGAGGATCTGGAGTATTATCACCATCATCATCATTAAAATCAATTAAATTTGTCTCTCCAGAAGCATTAATAACTATTTTAGCAGCACCATCAATATCCTTAGATTTAATCAAATTATATTTTTGAATTAAAAGATTTATTGTATCATTCAATTTTAATAAACTACTAACAGCTTCATGATCATCTTCCTCTTCAGCAATAATTTTCTTTAAAGTAGGTTGAGCAACTTTTAAAGAACTATATAATTCTTCTAAAGTTTCAATATTTCCTTTTGCATTAGAATCATTCTCATTATAATTATTTACCATATCTGAAAATACTTCAACTTTACCTTTAATTTTACTAATATCTTCAGCGACCTTTTGACGTGTCATTTCATTTAATTTATGATCTTCTTGAAATCCACTCATTACTTTCATTAATTTATTAGCTTCAGCTAAATCTTCTGGAGATCCTCTTCGAATTAATTCTTGTAACTTTGCAGATTGTGCAACTCTTTCTTCTTTCATTATATCTTCAGCAGATTTTAAATTATCAGATGGGTTTAGTACCGCAATATCAGATTTATTAATCTCAGGAAAGATATATCCTTTATATGAAAGTAATCTATGCATATCTCTTATAAATCCCATATCTTTCTTATATCTAGAATTTTTACAAATTGTTTCATTCCATTCTTCAATTTGAGTCAAAATCATTTTATGAACCTTATTATATTTATGAGGAGGTCTTTCAGGAAATCTTTTAACTAATTCATTTAAAAATTCTTTTCTTGATATTTGTAAGTGAAATGGATAACCACAATTTTTAACTAAACAATCTAATAAAGTTAAAGCATTAACCCCTACGAATGGATCTCTATCATTAACAAATCTCACTACAGTGAGTGCAGCCTCTCTTGGAGCTCCAGCCTGTTTCTCATTAATTAAATCAGCAATTTCAAAATTCAATTCAAGATTTGGTTCAGCAGATTTACAAGATTTGTCTATAATTGAGGTTAGACGCTAATCATAATAGGGGTCGCCATTAAGCAACATGTACTAATAATTATACTTACATATCCTTCTAACCAATTTTGATGGGCCACTATCAAATCCAGACATTTGTTATTTAAATCTAAATTATAACCTAAAAAAATCAAATATCTAATGTTAACTCAATTCCGTGATATCTTTTACTTTAATAAAGCATTTAACTGGGTTTTTTGTCTTACTAAAACCTCAGCGATTTACCCGGGACTAGCTACAGTAAATATCCGGACAACTGGTGTAAGTACAATACCCAACTCCAATTCAACTATATGGCAGAAAGTATCGGTAGTAATTCTATTTCACAAGAAACAATTACTCTCCATGACCCCTCAAGGTCAGACTCTCAGAGTTTTTATTTAGCTGGTCGCAACAATACCTCCACTTCTTTACATAAGAAAGAGGATAGCCCCGCAAGCCAAATTGATAGTCAGTCTCAGTATGAGGTATCAAGTACACCAATTGTTCGCAATGATGTTCCTCGTCAACAGGAGCCTGTTCCCAATAGTAATAATACCCAGTCAGATAGTTCGGCAAACGGTTCTGATAGCGACCCTCTTAATATTAAAAAAGTTGCGCTTAATTTTGACTACTTGATATACAAGATCAATGACAGAATGAAGATATTATCAGAGAAGGCTCAAAACTCAACAGCAAGATTTAAATCTAATACAGAACTTACTGTAATGGAAATTGATAAAGTAATCCAAAGTTACTATGAATATATTAAAAGGTTAGATGAAATTAATAATGATTTTAGTAAATTAGAGCAGTTATGTGTGATAATAGAGGATTTTGTTCCAAGATTAAGAGAATTAGAACGATTCTTCAATGATAGTTAATCTACAAATTTTAAACATAACATTTTATTACCAAAAAAACCCATTTTTTTTAACTCATTAACAAATGAAAAGAAAACCATATTAATTATTATACAAACTTAATTCTTTAAACGAAATTCAATATCGTTCAATAACCGTGTTCTCTTCTCTTGCTTTGAGGTTCTTCTTCTAAGTCTCACAGCAGCAAGAACATGCAATGCTAATACTCTAAAAGTAAGTTTATTATCGCCCTTTAAACTTGCAAGTATATTATTTCTAAATGCATAAGTAGAAATCAATTTATCGTCACTCGCAGAAAGTGGCTGCTTTATTGGGAAATCGAGAGTTTTTATGTTAGCAGAGCTCATCAATTCTGCAAGATTTGCATGTTTATCTCCCAGAGTCACTAATCTCTTAACATCATTAATAACTAAATTATTAGAATCATTTAAGGTAACTGTTAAGAAATCATTCATAAACTGTAAATCTTGACTGCGATAAAGTGCTCTATGGAATTTCTCCCTATAATAATACACTTGTTCTTGCAATAACCCAATATCACTAGATACAAAATTGTCATTTGATTTTAATCTCATAGCATTGAGATCTCTCGTCAACATATTTACCTGTACATTCAATGCATTTTTGTTTTTCGATAAAACTTTAATCTTACTATTTAACTTATCTGTAGTTAATTTAAGATCTGAGCTCAACTGTTGTATCTCGTGTTCTTTCTTAGATAACTTATCTTGTAAATCAGCAATACCATCACTAACATGTAAATCTGATATATCGGTCAATTCATCTTTCTTCATGGCCTGATATCTTTCATAAATCTTTTTATAGTCTGCTTTGAGCTTCTCGTACTTCTCATTAATATCCTTCCAAATCATTTGGCTTTCGTTTGTCTGCTTTATTTGCTTTCTTAACGAATGGATTTCTGGCTCATCATGGTTCCGAGATACATCAGGACTAACAGACTTAGCCAATGACGCCTTCAAAGTATCAATTTCCTTGTTAAGCATATCTGTCTTTGCTTTGAAGCTTAGTTGAAGTTTCTCCATTTCAAAAGATAGAGCCATATTTTTCTTATCTTTCTCCATATTCTCTCTTAACAATTCCAAATGATTGCTTTCATTATCAACTTTTGGCTCAGAACGCACAGAGCGTAGCTGCTCACGAACTTTGTTAATTTCAGCTTCTTTATTTCTTACTTTTTGTTCTATGCTAGCCACCTTACTCTTGTATTCTTCAATCTGCTGCTCATGAGAAAAATTCTGGTTCTGCATCGTAATTTCAAGATTATTCTTTTCTCTTGCTAATCTCTTAATTTCATCTTTCTCATAAGAACTAGATACACTGGCTCGGTCTTTATTTTTAAACTGATTCAATTCTTCATTCAAATGAGATACCTTCAATTCCAATGATTGAATCTCATCTTTCATGTCATCTCTCTGTTTTGTCAAAAGCTTAATCTTAGAACTACTCACCGTAGCTGATTCATTTTCATCATCAGAGTCCACGTCAGTAGGTGAGTTCCAGAAGCTGCTGAAAAATCCAGTGTTTTTGCTCTTGTTTTTACTCTTCACTTGATAAGTTCCTAAATTATCATGTCTATGAGGTCTTTGTTGCATCTTCATCATGTTAACATCCCGTTCTAGTGAAATATTAACCTGGTCAAGTTCTCTAAGCTTAGACTGTAATGAATCAATCTGAGAAATAGCCTCATTCAATTTTCCTTCCAAGTCCATAATATGATCCTCATATATTTTTAAATCATCATACGCTTGGTCCCGTTCTATCTCTACCTGCTCAACATTCCTCAAAAATGTGGAGTTGTCAACTAACGAGTGCTGGCTTTCTTGTAGATTAGATCTCAAATCACTAATTTCCAATTTATAGTTGGAAATTTCGTCCCGAAGACTGTTCTCAGTAGCACGTAGCTGTAATATTACATTTTCAAGATCATAATGAGAGCTTCCTGAAGCCAATTGGCTTTCCAAGGACTGAATTCGTGAATGTAGCTTCGATAATTCATGGTCTGCAGCATCTTTTTCATGTGAAATTTGTCTATTCAAACCTTCTAACTCAACCATCTTTCTGGATTTCTGTTCCAAATCATTCAATAATTTCTCCATTTTTCGATTTATAGAAGAACCGTTACCTTCCAAACTCTTTAATTTCATTTTCAAACTAGAATTTTCTGAACTTAAACGTAATAACTTACTATTACTAGCTTCTATTTCAGACTTTTCATCTCTTAATCTAACATTTAATTCATTATTGTTGCCTTCTAGCTGCTCAACAATTCTTTGCAAATCTTTTATCTCTTCATTCTTGTCTATCAATGCCTCCTCTAACTTATCGTTATCTGCCAAATCATTTGACTTCATTTCCTCAAGTCTGTCAACTTTTTTATGAAGATGCTGAATCTCCAAATTTTTCTCGTCAATAGCATGCTCCTTGCTCGTAATTATATCCTCAAGCTCACTTAACTGTTGTCGAAGCTCGTTAATTTCCGCACTTACTGGCTTGGTACTGCTGCTCGCCGAATTCACCCTCTCACTTAAAGAGTTGCGCTGCTTCTCAAGACTGTGCACTTTTGATATCAATTCCTGCTTCTCATTCTTAAGAGTATTTATTTGAATGGTAAGTGTATTGTTACTTTCCCCTGAAGATAACAGTGTAGTAGTACGAGATTCTTCTATTTTGATGCGTAACTGATTAATTTGAGCTTTTAAATCACTATTTTCTCCTATGATTCTCTTCACATTTTCAGGTGTACTGAAATCTGAGTCAAGATATTTTGTTAAACTGGATATTTTTACCTTTAAACCATAATTCTCAGTTTTTAAATTGTTTATGTACTCATTTTGCTGTTTTAATGGATTTGAACTATCCTGTAAAAGCTCATCGTATTTTGACTTTACAGAGCCCCTTTTCAGCATTGGTGAAATATTCTCCTTATCCAGAATTATATTATCCTTAAAAGAGCTCACAGCAGAAGTAATCAAAGGAGTAGACGTAGAGAAACTATCAAAGGTATCATCAATTATTCGACTATTATGGTTCTTAGAACGTGAAACTGTCGGCGGACTCACAATACTTCTATTATGTGCACTGTTTCGTATCTCTTGATACTCTGAGTCTGAGTCTTGATACCCTATTGGAGTAAACTCATATGCTGGCCCATGTTTATCTCTCCTTCTCTCACCATTAGATGGTGTATCTAATAAGTTTTTATAGCTAGCCATTTGTTATTTATACTTATAAATAATTAAGCACCTATAAGAGCAATGTAGTCCCGTGCTAAATATACTTCCTAAGCAAATGAAAATATACTCTTAACTAATACACAATGTTTATTTACACTTTGTGGCTCTCTGTTATTGTTGATATTCTTGTAACCGCGTCGCGCCAGTGACCCGGAAATGGGTCTGAAAAATGAGTCTTTGAGCTGCGGAGGGGGAGGATAGCGGTCAGTGTCGAGCAGCGATGTCCAAAGGAGCTTTAACGCCATATATCAAATCTCTCTTACCAGAGAAACCTACTTTAACTGTCAATGATTTCTCTTCAGCTCTTAGGATAATTTTTCTGGGTAATGCTACTGATATCCAAGTTGGGTCTTTCTTAACTGCATTATCATTAAGAAAGTTAGATAGGGACCCTGAGTATATATCAACAGCTGTTAAAACTATTCTTGAATTTTCTGAAATTCCAAAAATAGATAATTCTAGTATTCCTAATGATATATTATTTACTGATATTGTTGGTACTGGAGGTGATGGACAAAATACTTTTAATGTTTCAACTTCTTCAGCTATTGTTGTATCAGGTATTAAAAAAGGTAATGTAATTGTTACCAAACATGGAGGAAAAGCTTCAACAAGTACATCAGGTGCTGGAGATTTAATAACTAATTTAGGTATTGATTCTTCAAAAATCAATGCATTATCAATTCCTAAATTAATTTCTGATAATGAAAATAGTTTTGTATTTTTATTTGCTCCGAGTTTCCATAATGGAATGAAAAGTGTTGCTAATGTACGTTCACAACTTGGTATACCATCTATTTTTAATATTCTTGGACCATTATTAAATCCAATAAATCTTCATTCAAGAGTTTTAGGAGTTTATTCTGAAGAATTAGGTTCAATTTATGCACAAGCTGTGAAAAAAATTTCTAATAATAATAATCTAAATGATACTAATTCTAAAAATAAGTATAGAACAATAATTGTTTGGGGTGAAGTTGGACTTGATGAAGTATCGCCAATTGGTAAAAGTAAAATTTGGTATATTGATCCAGAATCACAAGAAATTAAAACTGAATATATTTCACCAAAAGATTTTGGTTTACCAACACATTCTCTTGATGAAGTTAGATCTGGTACTGCTAAAGAAAATGCATCAACTTTATTAGATATTCTTAGTGGTAAAACTGATATTAATAATAATCCAATAGTTGATTATATCTTAATGAATAGCAGTGTCTTGGCTGTTAGCAGTGGGTTAGCAAAAGATTGGATCGAGGGTGTTGCCTTGGCTCGTGAAAGTATCGCTAGCGGCAATGCATTAAAATCTCTTCAATACCTTTGTGAGAAAGTAAAAAACTTATAAATAAAATTATCATATCTACAAATTATGTTTACAAATTTAATCATTTAATTTAAAACATTTCATTTAACTGTAGTTTTCTTTGCCTTTTTTTGATCAATGTCTGTTGTCTCAGACTCATCTCTGTCTCTTTTTTGACCATTAGTTGGAGTAGGTGATGGAGTAGCAGGCATGCTTGAATTTTTAACCTCAGTATCTTTACCTTTAACTTTTCTTTCTCTTTTTCTTTTTAACGCATTTGGTCCTTCGAACTCTCTAGTTAAAGCTAATAATAAAGTACTTGTACGTCTTCCTAGCTCTTGTGGAGTTCTACTCCGGAAAAACCAATCAAATCTAAATAATTCGCTATTCTGTAGACTCTGTTTCACCTTCTCATAAAGTCTATCTGATGTTAACCCAAATTTATTAACAGTAACCAACAAATATCGGTCCTCAAGTTCTGTATATACTCTTTTAGAGTTATTTGGTGGATATAATATTTGTAATTGCTGAAGTGGTGCTTCATATTGAGTAATTTTACGAGCAAGAAGATCTTTTTGAAGATTTATCTTATGATACTTCTTTTCTCCCGTTTCAATTTGAGCAATATATTTTGCATATCCATCTATTCTTTTGAAATTCTTCCAAAAAGCTTCCACATACTTTTTAACATCATCTACTGTCTTACCTCCAAGATCTTTAGAAATATGTTTCCAATTATTTCTTCCATATTTAGCAGATGCATGAATGAAATTAGTAAAATCTCTTCTAGACCAATGCCCAAAAGATTCTTCAATATATTTTCTCTTTAATTCTTCCTCTTCCTCAGTTAAAGGCTCGGCATTATTAACCTTTTGTTGTTCAATTTTTCTTCTCTTATCTCTGGATTTACGCTCTTCTGCACTTCTAGGAGTATCCCTCTCCTCATCTTCTTCTTCATCCTCGATATACTCTTCATCAGAGCTTAGCTCTATTTCCTTTTCTTCATTATGGTCAGCACCATTATTTTCAGCTTTACCATTAGAATCTTTGCCATCTGCTGTTTCAGATTCATCATCAGAAGGTATATCAGATAAAGGAACTCTGTAATTTATAGTTCTCTTATAAAATAACATTTCCTTATCTAACAAGTCATTGAGTTCTGGAGGATAAAATTGATGGTCGAGAATATTCAATGCTTTTGGAGCACGAGGCGTACGACCACTTGGTAGCTTTGCTTGTTGAAGTACATCCTTATAATAACCATCAACTGAATAAACATGTTCTTTTCTTTCTCTCTTGGAAGGATTTATCCAAAATATATTATCACGATCGGCATTCTTCTTTGAAAAGTTTTCACCATTCCATTCATACGCACTAGAATCAGAGGTAAATTTTTGTAAATCATCTAATCCTAATTTATTGAATTTCTCATTTAATTTTTCAGTTTTGCTCTGTGATTTAGATAAAATAGTCTCAATGTCTTCATTAAGATCAAAAGTAGATTTTTCACTTTCAAAGACACGTTTGGCACCATGTTGAATCATACTCAATAAATCATCCTTACTGTCACCTACCTTATTCTTCGAAGCAACAGAAGAACTATTCTTCATTCTTCCTTGTTGAATAACTAACTGATCCAATCTCAATTTTTGCGTGGCCCTTTCAAGCACCTTTTCTTCAATTGCATTTTCTGTAACAAATCGGAATACCTCAACCTGTTTCTTTTGCCCAATTCTGTGAGCTCTATCCATTGCTTGCAAGTCAGCCTGAGGATTCCAGTCAGAATCAAAGAGAACAACTATATTGGCAGTTGTCAAGTTAATACCCAATCCTCCTGCTCTAGTGGTCAATAAGAACAAAAACTTGGATGAATCAGGCTTATTGTACTCATCAATAGCATTGATTCTATCCTCATGAGATGTAGAACCATCAATACGACAATATTCATAATCTCTAAGATAACAATAATCCTCTAAAATATCTAAAAGTCTACTCATTTGACTGAAAATAAGTACTCTTGAACCCTCCGCCTTGAACTTCTTCAAAAGCTTGTCCAAAATTTGTAACTTTCCGCTATTAAATACAAGATGTTCATCAGTAGTATACGGTGGTCCTGGTTCAGCACCTTCAAAAAGATAAGGATGATTACAGCATTTTCTTAACTGCATAACAATATTCAACAATCTAGTTTTGCCCTCACGTTTTCCTATAGCACCATTAACTGCATCAATATCTTTTTCTAATAAACGTTTATACCAATTGACTTGCATCTCTGACATTCCCACGTATAAATTAAGCTCCTTTTTAGGAAGTAATGATTTCTCAACATCCACCTTAACACGACGGAGAAGAAAAGGGTTCAAGATTTGATGCAATTTATCAATCATTTTACCATCCTCTTTCTCATCTTCTACTTCTAAATCTTCTTCTCCATCTTCTTGAGAACGTTCATCAGCGGCGAACCATTGATCAAATACCTCTGAGTCACCGAAAACATCTGGAAGTAAAAAGTTCAATAAAGCCCAAAGCTCATGAAGATTATTCTGTAACGGAGTACCAGTAATTAAAAGTCTATTTGTTGAATAGAATAACCGAATAATTTGTGATAAGGAACTCTGCTCATTTTTAATTCTATGAGCTTCATCAACAATGATATACAGCCAACGAAACTTTTTAAGTTGACCTTTTTCTCTAATAACAGTCTCAAAACTAGTGATGACAACATCAAAATCACATTTTAATAAACGATTTTGGATGAGATCATGTCGCTCTTCTTTAGTCCCGCTAAATAAAAGCACATTCACATCAGGTGTCCATTTCTCAAACTCTCTTTTCCAATTATCTAAAGTAGACTTTGGTACAATAACAATATGAGGCCCGTTTATACCTCTAACATAACGAAGATATCCTAAAAAAGAAATTGTTTGTAATGTTTTTCCCAAACCCATCTCATCAGCTAAAATACCAGATAAACAATTCTCATGTAATGTTATAAGCCAATTTAATCCTTGAACTTGATAACCTCTTAATTTACCATTAATAAAACTTGGTGATTCAGAAATTACAGTCTCTTGATTTTCTGCATCCTCCTCATCAAGTAACAACTCCATATCCTCCTCCTTTTCAGTCTTACGACGACGGGATGATGAAGAACCGTTACGCTTTCCAGAAGATCTCTTTTGCTTAATTTTACTTGGATCTTCAAACTCTGAAACTATTTTTTTCAAAAATTTATCTTTCTTGATTTTCGCATCGATAAATTCCCTGAATAATCCTGACAAAGATAGAAGGTACCGGAACCGCTTGACGATATCATTACGGTGCTTCAACCGCTCCGCCTTGGGATCCTGATCCAACAAGTAGTTCTTCACAACCTCCTTGGAAATCACCCTGGATCTGCCGCTCTTGCCCTTCCCTTTCTCTTTTTCTGTCTTTTCCTCCTCCTCCTCCTCCTCCTCCTCCTCCTCCTCCTCCTCCTCCTCTTCTTCTTCTTCTTCTTCTTCTTCTTCTTCTTCTTCTTCTTCTTCTTCTTCTTCTTCTTCCTTCTCTCCCTGCTCTTCCTCTTCCTCATCTTCATCCTCTTCCTTTTCCTCCTCTTCCTCAACTGCCTTCTCTCCTTGTTCCTGCTCTTCCTCCTCTCCTTGATCTTCATCCTCATCATCCAAGTACACCTCCTCTACTTCTGAGTGGCTGCTGTGTTCATCTTCTTCCTCTTCAGCAGGACTATCGCTGTCGAAAAGTATAGGAAGAGGTCTGGCTCGCGTGGATCTTCTAGAAGATCTCGTTTGTCTCGCAGACCTTATCGTCTTGCTTCTTGTATTAATCACAGCCTTTAGTTACGATGGTTAGTATTTATTATTCCTCCTATCTACTGCTCCGGTGAAATTCCAAACTTAATGCAACGCGTACACCATCGAAATGGTCCATACGAATCAGATTCATTTCTTCTCTTCATCTATACTTACCATAATTGCTTCTAATCTGGGCCTAGAGCTCTAGTCGCAAATAAAACAAGTTCCTAGCCGATGTATTATCAAGATTGCCACTGGTCAGTTAGCTAAAGACGTAGCAAAAGAAAAACGAAAATTACAATCTAAGAGAAAAAAACTTGAATGTTATAATCATGCACCCAACCGCGCTGCAGATGTTCTAACAGCACTCCTTATATTAAGTTCAGTAGGGAAAAAAATACACATTAATTACCGAACGCGTTGAAAAATCGCGACCCACTACAGGGAGACTTGATATCTTACAAATACAAGTTGTACGCGAACCAGCCTTTACATAGTCTAAAAATGAATCCGTAATATTAATAGAAAAAAAAAGTATGAGTAATCCATACAATGAGTGACTGACGCAAAACCCTAGATTTTCCAGCTGTTCATTAATTGAAAAAGTTAGTGCAGCTATTATATAAAGATCAATTGAAAACCTTAAGTAAATAAAAAATTGCCGATCAATAACAACTGCTTACTACTTGTAAACTCAAATTATAAACTTAGTCAAATCTTTAATTATTATCACATTTATAATGAATTTCATTCTCAAACTTTTAAATTCGATATAAAGAAAAAGACTTTAGTTTATAATTTAGAATCTAGTTATTCTAACTCAGCCAAATATTTTTCAGCTTCTAAAGCAGCCATACAACCTGAACCAGCACTGGTAATAGCTTGTCTGTATTTTTTATCTTGAACATCACCAGCAGCGAATACACCTGGAATAGATGTAGAAGCAGTACCTGGAATAGTTTTTATATATCCATCTTCATCTGTATCAATTTGTCCAGCAAACACTTTAGTAGCAGGAGTATGTCCAATAGCATAAAATAAACCATTTACTGGTAAATCACTAACTTCATTAGTCTTAACATTCTTAACAGAAAGTGCATTTAAGAATTTACCATCACCTTTAGCTTCTAAGGAAACAGAATTATAAAGAATTTCTAATTTCTCATTTTTTTGAACTCTTCTTTGCATAATTGTACTTGCACGAAGATGATCTTTTCTAACAATCATATATACTTTTGAACCATATTTTGTTAAGAATAAAGCTTCTTCACAAGCAGAATCACCTCCACCAATAACAGCTAATGGTTTATTTCTAAAAATTGGAACAGCACCATCACAAACAGCACAAGCAGAAATACCTTGTTGCCAATATTTATCTTCACCTGGTAATGATAATCTTTTAGCAGATGCACCAGTAGCAATTACTACAGTATCAGTAGTAATTGGTTCAGCATCTTCATTCCATTCTGTCCATAATTTAAATGGTTTTGAACTTAAATCAACTTTAGAAATTGTTTCAGTTATAATTTCAGTACCAAATCTTTGAGATTGTTTACGCATTTCTTCCATAAGTTTAGATCCTCCAATTCCATCTGGAAATCCTGGGAAATTTTCAATATCAGTAGTTGTAGTTAATTGACCACCAGCAGCAACACCATTTGCAAGCATACCTTCATACATTGTAGTCTTAATCTCTGCACGAGTAAGATAGATAGCAGCAGTGTGAGCAGCAGGCCCAGACCCGATAATAGTAGCTTGATGATGAACCATTTTTTTAAACCAATTGATTGATCTATTCGTTAATCTTTTTGAATTAAAAACAAACAGATTGAATAACTGTTATTAAATAAATTCAATTTAATTTCTGTAACTTCAGGAATCTAACTTAATAAAAGAATCACTCTTCTTTTATATTTACTAGAATGTTCCGCTCTCGACCTTCGATCGTTTATAAGCACCCCGATCTTTTGTCATATATTACCCGGACATGATTAGTCAGAGAATCTCTGCCTGGATCTTCGCTTCAATATACCCTAATACTACAATTTATATTATTAATTATTAAAAGACATAGTATATTTAACAATTATTTTAATTAATCATCTTGATGGTATTAAGATCTTTTGAGACTTTAACTAATTTTGGCACAGAGGTTCCAACTGCGTAGTCACTTATAGGTTCAACATCACTTAGTAAATCCTCATTTTTTGCCCTGTACGTATCATTCTTTTGATTTTCATATTCTTTTTTAGATTTTACTATGCTGTTATCAGCAAAATATCCCATGTTATCGGTGGCATCAGTGTTATCTGAATCATAATGCATATGCTCATCTGAATCGGACTTTATGAAATTCTTGAGCCCTCTGGCAGGTAATTTAGTCCGTTTCAGCTTATCGCCCTTATTGGTTTTTGAGTTCACCGGTGGTGAATCAGTATCTGTTGTTGTTGTTGTTGTTGTTGTTGTTGTTGTTGTTGTTGTTGTTGTTGTTGTTGTTGTGTTTGAGCCACTCTTAGTCTCTCCAGCAGAGTGCGCATCGCGATCAATCAGTAAGTCTGACGATGATGATTGGGATGAATAACTCAGTTTAAGTGAGCCCGAAATCAGATTCTTACCTGAATTATCCAAATCATTAGAATTAAAAAATTTGGTTCCAAAACGAGGGTCAAAAACTATTTTAGAATGTTTATCAATATTCACAACTAATCTTTTTGAAAAGCCTGAAAAGTGTTCATCATATTCATTATTTTCATCATCAGAAATCATTTCTCTATATTTAACATACTTCTTTGTATCTTGACGTCTGCGTTTTTCTTGTATCTCAAGTAATGAGACGTCATTCTCAATATCTGAGTACTCACAATTAAATTCTTTCCCACTCCCATCTTCACTTTCATCTCCACTTTCTGGATCAGAGGTGCAAATCTTTAAATAATCAAAATTCTCAAATTTAATATCTGGTGTACGAGAATTATACCGTTTTTTGATCTTTGATTTCTTGGTAGGTAAACTTGGAACCACTGGTTCTCTAAATTTACTAATCTTTTGACGTTCACGAGACCTTATAAAAGAAAGATATTCATTCTTATTGTTCCAGTATCCATTGAAAAATTTCAATACTTTATATATCTCAAATATTGTAAGTAATGCAAGTTTAGCCAAATACTTTGTTATTTCTCTCAAATATTTTAAATTGGATAGATTTGACTCTAAAATAGAATTCAGATTAGTATCAACCTTCAAATCTAAGAGATAATCCAATTTCTCAATGACTTCAGGATTTATATATGTTAAATCTTTTAAAATTCTTATAATTGCCTTATCCTTATTAGTTAGCATAATAGGATAAGTGGTTGTTTCTAAATTTATAGGACTTAGTATTCTATCTGATGAGAAATTTATATTCTCTTCTAATTTCTTTGAAACATATGCAGAAGTTCCTTTATCTCTAAGATTAGGATTAACTAAAACTTTCTCAAAATTACTATAACTATTATAGACAGATTTACATTTTCTTCCTAATTTATTGCTTTCAATAGACTCTGTATCAAAACTTTCAGGTGAGAAATTCAAGCTTGAGTTATTTCTCATATATCCAGATTCAAATTGTTCTCTGTAACCTTTATCGCTCAACAAAAGGTCTCTAAACTCACTCCTGTATCGTTTATTTTTCACTAATAAATTTCTGAGACTGTTGTATTGGTTTCTCTCAGTAGTCTCTGATCCATTGTTCATTATAGAAACAGATTTATCCTTTCTATCTGAAGAATAATTATCAAGTAAGTTCACCAACTTACCATATTGAGGCGTTCTGCCATTATGCAATCGAAAATAATAATAGTTTATAAAAGACACAATGAATGATGAACTACTAGAGTACTCAACATTGTATAAGGAATTAGATTTCTTGTTTTTATTATCATCTTCCAGAATAAATTTCAACATCACATTCACATAAGAATTACCAATATATTTGGATTCAATATCTAAGAGCTGAATCAACTTGCTAAAATTTTCTTTGAGTCCAACAATATCATCAATAAACTTTGTTTTATCTAAAACAGCGAAACTTTTCTCTGTTCTCATCTTTGCCTTGTGAAATCTTGCATATTGTAAGTCATTTAGTGGATCATTAGGATCTTCCTTATCCTTCAAAATGCATGTTCCTTGACTAACTATAGATGGTGTTCTCAGAATAGTCTTTCGTAAATTTCTTTTAGATTTCACTATTCTAACTCCTCTTTTTGTAGTTACAGTCTCAGAAACATTACGATCTTTGTAATTCGTTATCTTCAAAGAACTCTTTTCCAACAATAACTTCCCATCGGTCTCCGGAGGTCTGAAGATCGGTGCCAGTTTTGGAGGAATATGAAGCGGATTAACAGAGTAAGCAGCACTTTGGTATTGGCGTAAATCATCTGATGAATCATCACCATCAATAACTGGAATGTTTGTTTCATTTATAAGCACATAGTCATTTGTACGCGTATTTGATAAAAGTCGTCTATCAAAATTGAACATGAATTCTTCATTGACTTTAACGCAATCATCCTTTAACGTAGAAAGCAATGATTTATCAGCATTACAAATTCTGTCATTTTTATCCTTCTTAGCTACTCCATCTGAAGACAAGCTCGCCACCACTAAAGATGATCGTAACTTTCTTTCCGAGGAAGATTTCTTCCGTGATGTTGAGTTTGCGCCGCTACCGCCTTCACTTGGACTGACCGCCCTTCGTTTCATAATGGACTACAACCTTGTTGCTTAAAAAGCCACAAGCTCTTGTCCAATGAAATATTTAAAAAAAAAATATTCCAATATGGTCGACAGCGCACTGGTCTTCCGTTATAGCAACCGCGTTCCCCTTTTGGACGAAGTTTTTTACCTCGATGAACACGCAGCCTGCTCCGCTCATTCCAACCTATTTTGTACAAGGTCATTAAATAGCCAAAAATCCCAATATTCCCAGGAATATCAAAGTTTATTGAATATTTTCACTTTGCCTTGAAATTCCTGGATACTTTATATACCAATTAATGAATTTCCTCTTTTATAGATTCTAATAAGAGCAATCAGTTGCATGGAAGCGAAGTTCAGCCGTCCCAACAGTTGGCTCCAACATGCTCCATGTGGACTTAAATTCTTACTAATGTCCCAATGCGCTCTTATTGTAGATTCCTATTGAAATTATATCTATTCAGAAACTCTGACCCCTAAAAATATCAAGCAATAGCTATACTGTACCTGCTAGTGTCCGCGAGAGAGCAAAGCTCAAAAATATCTATCAGATATTCAGAATAGATATTGGTCATAGCACAACACCCATATACTATACTACTATTTAGGGGCCATTGCAGCACTTTTACAATTTACAATATCTTATTTCTGTAGGTAATATTAACATTATCCAAATCTAGCCAATATTAGTTAAGAAGCACAAAATGTCCACCATTATCTAATCACACTAAAAAACCAGCTTCTAGCTAGAAATTCAGGTTTATACTTATGGTGAAAACATTACATATTTTATTAATTAGTAAAATATAAATACTGTGCTATTATAATGTGATTTTTCCATTCATTTGACCAAGAATAGATTTTAAGACAGAATGTGATTAAAAAGCACGCACATACCAGAATAGGGTTTGAAAATAAGCAACAAATAAAGAAAAATCAATCAGAATATCATATACTTATATTATAATGTTAAAATATAGATTTATAAGTTAATTATTGTGATATTTTATCTTCGCGTAATATTGGATTAAAAAATTTGCGCTTGAGTGTGGGCATGGCGCAGCGGTAGCGCAGCAGATTGCAAATCTGTTGGTCCCCAGTTCGATCCTGGGTGTCCACTTTTTTTTTTCCATTGTTGTATATTTGCCAAAGGGCTTAATTTTTAGACTGGAAGACTACATACTGTACCTGAGCATTAATCATTATATTAATTTATTTACCATTCAAACTGTTGGTTGTTATTCTCGTAAGATTCGTCGTATTCCTGCTCCTGCTCTGAGTCATAGCTATCGCTGCTGCTAACTTCACCTATATCTGCTTCTATAGGAAGCCCAGTAGAGTTATACTCGGAAACTAATTCACCTGAATACATTTGCTGGGCAGAGCTTGTAGAGTCATAGTAGTTTGCTATGCTGTCTTGTGAATCAGTGGTATTCAGTCCGGTTCTCGTCTCCACGATCTCATCAGCTTCCTGAATATCATCGTCTGCCTTTATTAAAATGCTATCTTCATCAATTTCTTCATATGGTTTACACCATAATACTGGTTTACCACATCTCAAACAGGTCCAATACAGTTCTAAATTATTACCGGCTTTCTCTAGGGCTTGAAGAGCCGCTATTGATGCGGTGTGGCTCAGTCCATAACGTTCAAGTTTTTCAAGTATACAAATATAGCTGTAAATATGACCACAATTTGTAATATAAGGATTGTTAATCTTGAGCTGTTCTGGACCCAGTGGTTGACCGTCAAGCTCATCATAGCAAATAGCACATTGGTCAGTAGGTAACCATTCCAACTTTTTAGTGACTTCAACTGACTCAGGATCGTTAAATTCATTAAGAGACTCTTCAACCAGATCATAATTATCACTAAAATATTTTCCATTGAAATACTCTTTAGCTAATTTAAGAGGTCTATAAAATTGCTTATTTAGCAGACTAACAAATTGGCGACGATTAAAGCGCGAAACAAAGGGAAGAGAGAACATAACAAATTCAACCAAAGTATTCCATAGAATTTGTCTATTTTGAAATTCATAATCAACATTTCCCTTTGCTGCTTTTTCCATATCAATATTACCGACTTTAGATGTAATTCCCAAGAGACGAAGCTTTAATGTACTATAAGATCCACGAATTAGGAAATCAACAAAGTTAAATAAATTAAGAATCTTATAAGCTTTATTAAGCTTCGCTAGTATTGGCTTGAGATATTTTATTTCAAGTGGTTGTGATTCATCATCATCCTCATCATCCTCATCATAACTATAAAGATATGATGATAATTTCTCATTTAAATAATCCCCCAATATAAAGAATATATAATATAATGATTTAATAGTTTTAGTTAACTTTTTATTTTTAGATGTCCTAAGTGTTAAATTTAATAATAAAAATCCATATGTATTTGAATTATCCCATAATGTATATTTAAAGAGTAATGATTTCAATAATAACCGTACCTCTGGTCCACAATTTACTAATAATTTTCTATTAAATTTTGATAATGTATCTGTTAATTGATTATGTAGAAGATTAAAAAGTTCATTATCTAATAATATAGAATCAAGTTGAGAGACTCTACTCATAACTTATCAATGTATTATTATTCTATGCTGACCTTAATATGGGCTCATGAGTAGGGCCAAAATAATAATTAGAAAAAGTAATGTGGGGTACGGATGGACCTTCTGAATATTAATCCTAATCAACTACAAGAATTGAATAATAAAAGAAGATTAATTAGTTTATATAAAAACTATTGAAGTTAAAATAATTGTATATAATTTATTTAGCATCTTTGTTGAAGTGCTGATTATAACGCTTCACCACAAGTTCATTAAGAGTGTGCCCTTCTGGCCGGCCCACCCGTTGTTCGTAGGTGTAGTAAGAAGTAACTCCTACTACCACAGCAAATATTGGATCGAGAGTTCTTAATGTTAATAAACTATATGCAGAGCATAGAAAAATAAAAAGCACTTACTTTGATAGAAGGTACTTGTAAGCCATGATTATTGAGTACCTGCAAGCTTATATCTCGAATAATATGATTTAAAAAAAGAGGCTCCAAAAAAAATTTAAAAAAAAAAAGAAAGCCCCACACGGGGCTCGAACCCGCAACCTTTCGATTAAGAGTCGAATGCACTACCGATTGTGCTAGCGAGGCTAATCGTCAGCTAAAACGGGTTTTTCAGTGATGCTGTGAAAACTGTAAACATTAAATTTATCTAGGAATTTCAGAAGTTAGGGTCGCTTATATGAAAATAGATAGTGGTAGAATTACTGTGACGTAATGAATGGATGATTTAATGTACTGTAGGATGATAAAATGGGCATTTAGATGCTTTTTGAGCAGTTGCCGTGTTTGGAAAATACACCCCCGAATGTCTATTTTTTATGAGGTGCGTACGTTGAGCCTCCAGTTTGCCACTTTTACATTGATTTACCTAGGGATTTAATACAAGGAATGTCATATGAAGGACTATTATCCCATTTATCTGCAATATATGTGTCTATTTGCTCTGAGAGGACACCATATTTAGATGAGTCCCTAATATTGAGCTATACAGTTGTTCATCCATCTTCCTTGACACCTGAGTTGAGTAGGACAATAGCTTTACTATTTCACATAATCAATAATAATAATTTTTATTTAGTCAATGATAAAGATTTAATTTTGTTTGATTTATTATCTTCAATATTGTTAAGTTTCTCATTTTCTCAGGTGAGAGATATTTTTGATAATCTTGATAATTATAATATGTACATGATTCTTGAGAAATGTTTGGATAGTGAATCTTCACATGTTAAGATACAGCAGCTTGCTACTGATTTAATTACAAAATGTTCATTATTAGAACTTCGTGAACTTCATCAAGATATAATTCATACGGTTTTTAAGTTATTTGCAAGTTCTGAGACTGAATTGAGTGTTATATCATCTATTGAATCATTTTTGATCCATGTTTTAGATCTTACTGAAAAGGATAATTCAATATTTTATAAAATATTTACTAAAGAAAATATTCAAATTCTTTATCTGATGAAACAAGAACCAGGGAAATCAATTCTGATGGTACGTCTTTTAGATTTTATACTGATAATGTATAACCGTATACCTTATATCTTAATCAAGAACAAAACTTTCTTTATGAATTTGTGCATTTATGAAAAGAATGATTTTATGCTGAATGACGATCCATTTTTTGTGTGCAGTCTTATTCAATTACATACTACTGTGTTTTCTATCGATTATAATGCTAACCAGGAAGTTAACCCTGTTGATGATTCAATTATTGATAATTCATATGTTGCAAAATTATTTCTGAACCAATTAGATTTTATTTTTAAGTTATACTCTCCTAGTAATCCTGACTCTTTATTTTGGTCGAATGAATTAGTACAATTTTACTCGGTCCTTTCAAAATTTGATACATCATTATTTTTAAGATATAATGATGAATACAAAGTAATTTCTGATAGTTTTATCAAGGACTCTGCTAATCCTTTCCAGATGAATTTGATGGCTCTGATTTCACCAAAGATTTTAGAAAAGTTTGACTTGAGCAATTTATGGCTAACCAATAAAACTTTACCAGTGTTTATCAATCTTATTCCGGGATCTATTCAGAGATTGGGCGATAAATTGAATATGAATTCTATTTTAAATTTGACTTCCATTAACTCTCTACTATTCATTTCTCACTTGGCTAAATCTGACGAGGGTATGTCACTTTTAGCAAAGGAATTTGCGGTGATACTTGATAAACGTTTATTTGATCTTTCAGATAAAAACTATGAACTAAACCTGTTGAAGCTCGACACATGCAAAACTGTTATAGAGAGCAAATACATTGATGATTACCAAGAAATGAAAGAACAAGTGGTAATTACCCGAAATAAATTGAGCAGTGGAGCAGCATACTCTACAGAAACAAAAGTTATAGTCCAAAATGGATAATATACATCATTTTTATATTATATCATATGTCTTGATCTTCAATTATTGGATCAAAAGAAGGTCCCCATGTTTCTATTTCCCCGGTGGAAGTACCACAAAATATTACCTCATCTTTTACAGTTAAACTAGTGTAGTTACATTCGATCAGATCACCAAGATCTATAGGCCGCTTTAAAGTACTTTGTAACTTTTTTTTTGTAAGATCAAATATTGCAAGCGAGTCTCCAGCGGGGAATACAACGTAATCAGTAAGTGACTGACGATGCATTGTTGGCCTAATAGATCTTAAAAAGCTATTTTTTAAAGAGAACTGTGGTTCTGAGCTAGCCAGAGTCTTGCGTCGTCTATCTTGCCTAAATTTCTTTGGTTTTGAAGAAACCAGAGGTTTTAACATCTCAGTTACTTCACCATCCAAGATGGACCAGAACTTAACCTTTTGATCAACACCAAAAGATACAACAGCTGATCCATTTGGATTCCAACATAACCCATTAACTGCTCGAGAATGTTTTTGAGGAATTCTATAGATGCATGAATCTGATCTTCTGATATCCCAAACTTTTACTCCACCCTGTGTATCCCCAACTGCTAATATGTTTTCATGACTCGGACTCCAGCCAAGGGTCATACAAGACGGTTTAGGACCAAGTTGAACAGATGGTAAATCAGTTTCATCAAACAAATATGTGGCAAGTGTCATTGATCTAATATCTAATAATTTACTGTAATTCTCACCTTGGCCAACTATTCCAAGAAGTCCATGTTGAAGTGTCGGCGAAAATGCAATATCATAAACTTGTCCATGTGTTGCACCTGGCATCTCTTTAGCAAAATCAACATTATCTGTATAAAGTTCTTTTGGAGTCATTTGATCATTTCTAAAACTAAACTGCGCTTCTAAATGCTCAGAGTCCCATATTTTAAGCATTTTATCATATGATCCAGTGACAAACATACCTGTATCAAAAGGCCACCAACAAGCTTGAGTAATACCATAATCATGATCTTTAACAGTTCCAATAGTGTCTGGAATAGAATTCAGAACATCCCATAATTCTAAAAAACCATCATTAAATCCGCATAATAAATATCTATCAGTAACTCGCTCTACTGCTAAACTATTTAAAGTAGCAGCACCAGGTGATTCTTTCTTAGGGAATACCATTGCATTTCGCAAACAATTATTCAATATTATTAAATCATTATTAACTTGAGAAAGTTCTAATTCTTTTTGCAGAGATAAGAGCTCTTTCTTACGCTGTATCTGTACCTCTTTGGCAAGCTTTATTTCATTTATATCAATCATTTGTTGCATTAAATCGTAACTTTTATACAGATCAAACACACCAATGACAGAAGGAGTTAGAGTACTCCATTCATTATGATAATTTCTTCTAGGATTTAACCGCTGTCTTAGCAACCCTTCAACGATATTCATTTTCAGAGGTACATCTTATGGTTCGCTTGAAGCATTGTTAGCGCTTACATTCAAATATTACTACCCGGGTAACATGCTGCGATGAGCATCTCTAAAGAAATTGATTATTGTGGGGGTGGGTGGATCTACATAAATGAATCTATACCATCTATTTATATATTTATCATACAAGTTAAGAAAAAGAAAACAAGTAAACTCTATGAAAACCATCATTCATTAATATAATCTTTAATAAAATTAATTTTTTCCTCGAATGTGACATCTTCTGAGATAATATAGTATAAAAAGCTATCATTATTGGATACAATTTCACCCAATTCAATAAATTGTTTAGCTGATATGATGCCTAAGTTACGCAATCTGCTCAAAAATCCATTAGCATCATCAAGATTTTTTCTACGAGCAAGTAGTACCACCATTAATCCATTCATTTGAGCTGTAGCAGCAACAGCTCCAGGAGGGGCACTATAAGCAGCAGCAATATCCATTGGTATACCATTAATTGTACCAGGTGGACCACCATGGTGACCAAGAACAGTTTGAGCTTCACCAACATCATTAGGAGTTACATTAGTACCACTATTAGATGCAGATGCAGTAGCAGTTGCACCAGAGTTAGAATTGACTCCAGCAATTGCGACATTATTACCAGATCCTGTTGTAGTAGTCGCTGCCGCTGCAGCAACAGCAACAGGTCCTGTGCTACCATTTTGTCCTGATACATTATTTGAAGAAGGAATTGAGGTATGTCCACCAGCAAGCATAGAGAAACTACCAGTTCCTGAAGCAAGCATTTCTGAAGCATTTGGAAAAAAAAAACTACCAGAGTTCCATAATGTATCTAAAAATGATAATGATCTTCTGGTTCCAGAAGATACACTGCTATTACGCTGCATTGAATTTCTCATTCTAAAATAAGTATTAGGATCATAAGCAGCGGCGGCTGCTGCCTCTTCATCAGGACCAACTTCTCCCTTTTTAGATTTCTCATCTTTGGAGTCTTGCTTTGAAGAATCTGTTTTATTATCTTTTGGATCCACTTCTGTTTTATCCATATCATAATTATTAGAGATTAAACTAGATATCAGTGGAGGTTTCCCATTTATTTGAGAATCACTATTTTGCAGACTAGACTGTAATGTAGCACTGGCAGAAACATTTGTTGTAGTATTACCACTAGAAGTAGTTGCACTGACTGCTGCTGCAGATACTGTTTGTCCCTGATTTGGCGGTGGGTTTTGAATCATATGTCCTCTAATTTGTGAATTATTTTGATAAGAAATAGGCATGAAATTATCAAATCCATATTGTGGCAGATTTTCGTTTGGATTTGGCAATGGTGGTCCATGTGGTGGTGCACCTGGATGAGCCGGATGCTGCTGATGAGCTCCTGGAGCAGGCGCTGCCTGGTGATGTAGAGGATGGAGTGGTGTATGATGGGGAGGAACATGATGGTGGTGTGGTGATGATTGAACAGCATTAGGTTGGTATGGATATGCTTGAGGATAACCTTGCATAACATGGGTATTAGGGTTCTGAGGCTGTTGCTGTCCCGGGGGCTGGTTGGCTGGTGGAGGTGGAGAAAGTAAAGGTGCTACACCATTACTCGACTGCTGCTGCTGCTGCTGCTGCTGCTGCTGATGTTGACGCTGCAATTGGTGATGTTCATGATTACCTTGCCCTAGAATTTGACCATTAGACACCTCGTTAGGGCCAGATTGGTTTCCTGGTCGCTGGGAAATTGGAACTTGCTGATCCACTGTCGAGTCTAATTCGTATGGAGAGTAAATAGCCACATTTTCAACAGTAAGATCATCATTTTCTAGTGTATTGCCGTCTTCATCAAGATTTGAAGTTTCCTCTATAGTTTTCATAATCTCATCAACTGGAGCTGGTCTAAATACTTTTCTTAAACTTAAATTAGTAAATATTTCAGAACAACGTACTTGCTCAAATTCTGGTTCTATATAAAATTGTGTAGAATGAAGATATATATAATGACAACCACCTGCAATATATCTTCTAATACTATTCCAAGATAAACCAGTATATAAACCAGAAACTGCTTTCTTTTTTAAATCATCAACTTTTGGTATATTTCCAAGATATAATTTTCCTTCAGCTATTGACCAAATTACTAACAGTTCTCCAAGCATTAATCTCCGAAATCCAACAATTTCATTATTTATTTGTTTTAATTTTTCACGAAGTTTTTTAATTTGAAATTTATTCATATCCCATTGATCAGGAAAAAGTACTTTAAGTTCATTTTGAATTTCTCTAAATCCTGAATTTGTAAAACTATTTGATGCTTCTATTCTATGCGTTTTATGCTTCACTAATAATCTACTAAATTCATTAGTCATTCTAACAGTCCATCTCTTATAAACAGTAGGCTCAGCACCATCTCTTTTTTTACCCCTACTAGAAGAAGAAGCCATAGATCTAACATTTCTTCCAACTGGTGACCGAAAAGGGTCTGTAGTGTGAGATGCCAGACTTACCGAAGATTCAGCAGGTGAGGCAACAGCGCTCGTTTGGTGCGCATGATGGTGTGCAATAGCTGATGATACTGAGAGATTATTATTTTCTTCATGTTTTGTAATATTTGATGAATCTGCTGTTTCACCAGATGACGTTCTTGGTCGCGATGACTGACCAGCAGGCAGTACTGATTGATCATTTAAGTCACTTCCTGAAGACTTCATAGGAAACTGATCCATTCTTGTTCCAGAGTTGGCTTGTGGCGTACCAAAGCTATTCGTTTGCATCACAGAATGGGGCATGGTTCCCATAGATACCAATTTTTTTTAAAAAAAGAGTCCTGTCTATTCTCTGTATTGGACTATTATAGTAATGCTATCGAGTGAACCTTATGAGCTCAAAGAACTATTAGCATATATACAATACAAATCTCTTCTTTATTTTATAAGAAATCTAACCTTTATATCTTAATATTAAACAAAAGATTTAAAATAACAACAACAAAACAAAAAAAAAAAAACCAGATTATAATATACGTATTGTGATTATATCTATAGCCGTTTGAATTACTACTTTTTTATTATTTTTTTTTTTTTTTTTTTGGATATTATCCGGTGCTGATTTTTACATGGCATGCTTCAAGCGCGTTTTTAGCATCTTTACGTTAAAGCAAGCTATTTATTACCTTTGTTTAAATATTAATAAGATTTTCATAGTTTAATTATTGTAGATTTTAGTATTAGTTAAATATAATGTTCGAATAATATACAAGAAATTTATTAAAAAAAAAGGAGTGAAATTAACTGACTACATAATTTCTTTCTTTTTTTTTTTTTTTTTTTTTTTTTGCATAATTTATAACTGATAAATTGATTAATTTCGATTAATTAGCTTCCCAAGATTTCCGTAACTGTCCCGAAAAGGACACCGCAGTTAAACTTCTTTTTTTTTTTATTTTGGCCTTTTTTTTTCCTTCTAGAAAAACAAAAAATTATACCGATAGCTACTACTTTACCTAAAGTTAGAGAGACAAGATGGGGCTTACCGTACATTTTGAGCAGCTTCAGGCTATCCAAACACTGCGCGAATTAGCGTGAAAATTGCAGCATACTGCGCCAGTCTTACTATCTTGAATTATAAGTGGCATGGTTACTGATTATATTTATGTAGGGTTCAGTTAAGGATTTCTTAAAAAGGTAATTATCGATCTATAATAAGATTGAATTATCCGCTTACATCAAAAACAAAAAATAAAAATAAAAAAAAAAAAAATAAAAATGCAATCTGAGTTCTTCATCGTCTTTTCTTAATTTCTTAATTCTTTATTTAATACTTATCTGTTCCTTAAATTTTATGTACTATATAAAAAAAAAATACTTAATTTTCAAAATGGTATAGGGGGTCCTAATTACTTTTCCTTTAAAGTTATTATTACATAAACTTACGCACCGTTGATATCTCGCTAATCCTCTAATTGCCCACCTATTCTGTACACTGTTAAAATATTAGTCGCCTATATCTTACTTCCCATTTCTAAAGCTAGTTGAGTATAAATTTAATTACTTGGCTGAATTTGTTTTAACTTTAACGGCTTTTTCCTATCTTGAATATAGAGAGCGTGTGCGCTTCACTACTACCTACATCTTGCATAATATAGGTTATGTTATATACGAACTGACTATTAGTCATTTGTTAAGATGATGGAAATAACAAAACAAAACAAAACAAAAGTTATATTACAAAAGAACATAGTAGCATAATAAATGAAAAAAATATATATTCATATAATAGTATAAAATGTAATAACCTAAGACTTGGGTGCCACACACATTCAAATATAATACATCACAGCAGTTTTATTTTTTTTTTCTTTATTTTTCTTCTTGTATTCTTCCTGCTGTTGCACCCAATGTCTTACTCACTACTGCATATAGTATAAGTTTAGCAATCATCAAAACAATACATTTTGACGGTTCCACTATCATCTCCTGCAATAAACAGACTGTCTGCTAATTGAATACAACTAACACTAGCATTATGTTGACCACCTAAAGTATGAATGCATTTACCTGTTTGTAAATCCCATACTTTAACTAATTTATCATGAGCTCCTGATACAATTCTAAAAGTATCTGCACTAATTGCCCATACTCCTTCCACATGTCCAAACTGAGTACGAATACATTTACCAGTATTAGGATCCCAAAGTTTAATTTGATTATCAAGACCACAAGAAAGTATATGAGAAAATGAGAATTCATGAGTATTCTCATTTTGATTTGCTGAATCTGTTATAGAATTATCACCTTGTATTTCCAGAGGTAAAGTAGTTGTTGTATTATTTGTAATAGTAGGTGAAGTATTGTTAGCATTAATAATATTTGTAGTTTCATCTTCACTAACAGGATCTTCCTCAATTTTATCATTTATTGTTAATGGTAATGCACATTGAACTTGTCCAATATGTCCATTAGGTCCTGATAAAACTTTAAGACAAGTTAAAGTACGTAAACACCAAATACGAATAGTACAATCATCTGAAGCACTAACTAAAGTATTAGAAGCAGCATTAATTTTAACTGAATTAACCCAATCTGTATGACCTCTAAGTGTATGACATGTTCTAGCTTCAACATTCCATACTTTAATTGTTTTATCAGCACTTCCAGAAACAATTGTTTTACCATTCATGGCAACAGATAGAACAGCATCATGATGTCCATTATAAGTTGAAATACATTCACCAGTATTAATATTCCAAATTTTAATTGAACGATCCATACTTCCTGTAATAAGTTTAGTATCATCAAATACAAGTGATTGAACTGCTTTTTCATGACCAACAAATGTTCTAATTAATTCACACAGACCAATATCCCAAAGTTTTACAGTACAATCATATGATCCAGTAGCTAAAATTTTATGGTTAAATTGAAGACAAAGTACACCATCTTTATGTCCAGCAAAAGTTTTTGTAGTAAAAATCCCTTTACGCCAGTTTCTCTCTACCTTGTAACGTTCACTATATACCAGCTTCCATGGTCTGGTCTTTCTCTTTACAGGCGCAACAGCAACGGCGTCTTCAAGAGAACGTTTCTTCGGGTTATCAATGGTTTTTGGAGTGTCGTCTTCTATGACCTCAATGGTCGCCTCAGTGGCTGATGGTGCAGGTAGTATAGCCTTAGGGTACTCTCTGGCACGTTTAATGTAAAGTAAAGGTAACCCCCAACCGCAGTTTCGACATTTACGGTCAATATGTTGTTTGCAAAGATGGTGCCAAACTCTATCATCATCAGCTAAACGTTTCCAAGTTCTTGATACTTGTGCAGCATTACATAATGATGCACAATCTAAATAACAAAGAATTTTTAAAGAAATTTCAACAGGTAATATTGAAATAAAATCAAGTCTAATTAAATGTTTAATTTCACTTGAAATAAATGATAAATGATGAAAACAACATTGTGAAAGAATTCCTTTTAATATTAGTAATCTCTGTGAACTTGGAGCGGCAGAAAATACTGACCAAACATTGGAAATTGTCTTTTGATCATTAAGTGGAAGTTTATCCATAGAAGATTGGATTTCTGACATTCTATTCTGATCAGCTTCCTTATTGCATTTTATATTAGGATTATGACGATAACAATATGTATGGTGATGATCTGATGATTTATTATTTGCAGCCGGTATATGTTTTGATAAAAATGGCTTTATATGTGGATCCATATTAGATAGCCAGCAGACTAATGATTGTAATTAAAACTTTTCAATAATAAAAAATAGAATAATATATACCTATATTTAGAAAGATTTAATAAAAAGATTATAATAATACTATTATACTTTATTTTAGCCCCAAAAGTGTTTCGCTAAAAATGTCAAATATAAAAAAAAAAAAAAAAAAGGTAATATGAGGGTTATATACTTTCCGCTGTATAGAGTTTCTTTTCCCCGATCGTTACATTCCACGTGAACTCCCCCAATTTTTTCTAGTAGTTTCGTAACCTGATAAGACAAATTTAGCAGGTAGATTGTCCCATTAGAGTCATTATCATTAAGTAATGCTGATGCAAGCATAGTAAGCGAAATTTAAAGGAATTTTTAGGGCTAAAGATCTACATATGTATTAATTTAAATTATATACAGCGGGCATACCTGCCCAGCGCAATCTGCACGTCCTTATCATTTATCTAGCTTGTCCTATATTCAGTGCAGTATCCTCATACGGGAAAAGGGAAGAGACTATTGCAGCACAACTTTTAACTGTAAGACAGGTAGATACACACCGCCACGCAAACTACCACACCACAACCACCACAACCACAACGATTGGTATTTGAATGCTGTGGCACAGTAGCAATCAATGGTTGCAACAAAGAGATGGCCACACATCAGCAATCTTTGAGAGACCTCTTACAGCTCCGCTCCACACCGCCCCAGTACCGTACCCCACTACCGCCGCTGCTGGTTATACATATGTGCGATAGCCCTCGTCCGCATCTCGCCTGCCGCAGCGCAACACTCTGGCAAATTGAAGCCATATAAATCTCTGCCAGCTACCCATCAACCTCAACAGTGAACCACCCTCCACTGGTCCACACCATTTTGTCCTCCATCGCTCCCACTAGACCCCTGCCATTACCTCCTATCATCACACGTGACCGTGATCTGAGCGGATAAATGTCAACGGGAGGGAGCGAGGGACGACGTAGTGGCGGCGACGAGACGGTGTTTTCAGCAATGGTGAGTATGATTGTTTTCTTTTTCTTTTTCTTTTTTCTTTTTCTTAATTGTCTTTGTGATATAGCAGTATGTCTAACTGTTTAGTCACTTGAGAAATTATTTACAAAGTATCAAGATCCATCGGAGCTTGATACCATAGGCATTGATGGTACTATTGAATATCTTGATGATTTAGGATTTCAACCTGATGATCCAGCTGCTCTTATTTTAGCATATACTCTCCAATCTCCATCTACTGGTATTTTTAAAAGACTGGATTTTGTTCAACAATGGAAAATTTTAGGTATTAAGAGTATTAGTCAAATGAGTAAGTATTTACTGGAATGTAAATTAAAATTATCTAAAGATATTGATTATTTAAAAAATATTTATGAATTTACTTTTGGATTTATTTTAGAATCTCCTCAAAGAAGAATTGATTCAGATGAAGCAATTGCATACTGGACTCTCTTATTAAGTCCAATATATGAAAAAGAAATTAATCTTTGGATAGAATATCTTTATTCTGAAGGTGAAGGTGATGAAGAAAATCAAGAACCTAAAGTTAAGGATGATGATAAAATGTTAGATGATGAGCCAAAAGTTAATAAAGAGATTTTACCTTCAGTATCAAGAGATACTTGGAATATGTTATTCAATTTTCTTGTTGAATTTCATAAGGATTCTAAACTTGAATCTTACGACGAAAATGCGGCTTGGCCTAGTGTCATTGACTCATTCGTAGAATGGGCAAACGAAAACGAGAAGCTACAGCTGTAGTTTGGGCTGTGGTACACCACACCGCACAGAGCATACAGTGTCTATACGGCCGGAACACCACCAGTCCGGCTATATAAATGTTATCAGGGAAGATCAGACATCACTGCACTTTTCAAGTTTAGCTAAATTAGGAAAATAATAATAATAATAATAATAAAAGAATGGCTGATTGCTGGAAGTGCTGCTTAGTAGAGCTTCTGAACGTTGTCAGAGCTCCGTAGCCGAGCCCATGCTCATCTCCGCGGGTAACGATGAGAAAAAAATATTTTGACAAATTTTTTTTTTTCATTGTATATATAGTAGAGAAGAAGGTGAAGACCCGATACGTCCTGTAATAGAAATATAAGTTTGTTATTCTAAGAATGCCAGAATATAATTTCTCAAATCTTATAGGAACTGTTTATAGGAATGGAAATGTTGTTTTTACAAAAGATGGAACTCAACTTGTTTCTCCTGTAGGAAACAGAGTTAGCGTTTTTGATCTTGAGAATAATCATAGTTTTACGTTCAATTATCAGCATAGAAATGATATATCAAGAATAGCATTAAATCCTCAAAATAATTTATTAATAAGTGTTGATAAGAATGGTCATGGAATTTTAATAAATTTTCGTACTGGTGCTATTTTACATCATATTACATTCTCTGAAGAGAATATATCAGATATGAAATTTTCAAATTCTGGAAAACTTTTAGCAATTGGTATGGGTAGATTTGTTGAACTTTGGGAACTTTCATCAGCTGCATATAATGATAGACAATTTGCTCCTCTTATAAAAGTACGTAAATTAGCTGGTCATTTTGGTGATGTTAATCTGATTTCTTTTTCACCTGATGATAGATTTATGTTATCAACAAGTGAAGATATGACAACAAGAATTTGGTCAGTTTCAAGTGAAGATTCATCAGCAAAAACTTCACTTGCTGGACATCGTGAACCAGTTGTTGGAGCATTTTTTAATTCTGATCAAAATACTATATATACTGTTAGTAAAGATGGTGCTCTTCTTTATTGGAATTATTCAAATCCTGAAGATTCAGAAGATTCAGAAAATGAAAGTGATAGTGATATAGAAAAAGATTTAACTAAATTAGCTTGGAGAATTTCTAAAAAGAATTATTTTTTCGCAGATGGAGCATCTGTTACTAGTACTGTTTTTGCAATGGGAGTATTAGTTATTGGTTTTAATAATGGAGAATTTCGTATTTATGAAATACCTGACTTTACATTAATTCAACAACTTAGTCTTGGTCAACATGAAATTAGCACTGTTACTGCAAGTTCATCAGGAGATTGGTTAGCTTTTGGACTGGCTCCTTTAGGGCAACTTGTTGTCTATGAATGGCAATCACAATCATATATACTTCGTCAACAGGGACATTTTGACTCATTAACATCTGTTTGTTATACTAAAGATGGTTCTAGAGCTGTTACAGGATCTGCTGATGGTAAAATTAAAGTATGGGATATACGTTCTGGATTTTGTTTAGCAACTCTTTCTGAGCATCAAGGTGCCGTTACTGCTGTCCAAATGGCTGGTCGTGGAACTGCTGCAATTTTGTTTTCAGCATCTCTTGATGGTACAGTTCGTGCATGGGATCTTGGACGTTACCGTAATTTTAGAACATATGCTGCTCCTCAAACAGGTACTCAATTTTCATCTCTTGCTGTTGATCCAAGTGCTGAGATTTTAGTGGCCAGCTCAAAAACATCTTTTGATATATTTGTTTGGTCCGTTCAAACTGGCCAATTGCTTGACTCGTTAGGAGGTCATACTGCCCCAGTGTCTCATTTAGCGTTCGGCGTAGAACGCCCAATTTTGGTCTCTGCTTCCTGGGATAGAACAGTTAGAGTATGGGATATATTTTCAAGATCAGTTCACGGGGAACCAATTCAGCTTACAGCTGATGTTCTCGCCATTTCAGTGCGCCCAGACTCTAAACAATTTGCAGTAGCTACTTTGGACGGCCAGGTTCTGATCTGGAGCATAGAAGATGAAGATTTAAAACAAGTTGGAAATATCGATGCTCGGGGAGATATTCTTGTTGGACGTCATCAAGATGATTTATTCACTAGTGCAAGTTCAGGAGCTACCGCCAGAGGTCGTCATTTCCGGTCTATTGCATACAGTGTAGATGGGTCTGCATTAATCTGTGGAGGTGATAATAATAGTATTTGCTTATATGATGTTCCTAATGAAGTTTTACTTCAAAGATATATTGTATCTCAAAATATGGCTTTAGATGGAACTCTTGCTAAACTTAATAGTAAAGATGTTAATAAAGCAAAAACAGCTAATTATCAATTACCAGGTTCAACTGCTGCACAGACTACCCGTGTTAGAATTACATCTGTTTCATTCTCACCAACTGCTGATCAATTTTCTGCTGCTTCAACTGAAGGTTTACTTTTATATTCAGTTGACCGTGGTGCTCAGTTTGACCCATTAGATCTTGACATTGATATTACCCCAGAAGCTACTAGAGCTCTGTCTAAGGCTGGTGAACATTTAGTTGCACTCGTAATGGCCTTTAGATTAAACGATCCACAGTTGATAACTGAGTGTTTTGAGAGTGTTCCTGCTGGGGATATCGGTTTAATTGTACCCCAATTACCCCGTAACTACGTTGCGAGACTCGTGTCGCACATTGGCGAACGCGGCGCTGGCTCAAATATTTCACCACCAACTTTACATTTAGAATTTTATCTCTTATGGTTACAGGCTACTCTCCAGGCACACGGACAGTACATAAAACAACATCGTTTAGAGATGGCTGGTCCGCTCAGATTTGTCCAAAGATTCCTCAACCGACAAGCTAAAGAGGTGGTTAGTGTCGGACAGGATAATAACTATTTAGGCCAATTCTTGATGAAGGCGCATAAATCTAGCACCGAAGAAGTTGATGAGGATATGGTTGACGCTGACGATATATTAGTCGCAGTGAATCCTGATGAAGAAGAGTTTGAAGAGGGCAAACCGGAGGACTGGGAATCTGATGACGATGGTGACAACCAATGGATAGTTCAGGGAAAGACTGCTGCTAATAACTTTGAAGTGGATGAGGAAGATGACGATGACCTGGAATAATTTTTTTTTTTTAAATGAATAGACTGTAATTTTCTTGCATCATAATTGTGTAGTGATTACCATGTATTGGAATAAAAAAAAACATTGGCGGCAACAGGTGTCCCTTATTTAAATAATAACAATATATCTACTATTTTACTGCTCGCATGCCAATCGGGTTTCACATGAAGAAATGGGATGATTTTCTGTTATACAAACATTGTAAACAGTGATGAAAAGATTGGTCACCATAGGGTGAAATTTAGGCCAATGATTCTATTGTTAAAAATTGTTTAATTAAATCTAATTTATGAAACTAATTAACTTATCTGTATATATGTATATATGTAACTGACAATCCTGCTCTGCCGGGTTGCTGCCAATCAGAGAAATTTTCATGTTGAAGAAAAAAACGCATTAAAAAAAGGACAAAACCTTACTAAAAACATAACCAACAATAATACTAATAGGTTGAAAACATTATCAAAGCCTTGTGCATAATTACATTTTTAGTAATATTAAAATTACACAAATTTTGTTTGTTGTTAATTACTAATTACTGATTTTCAGCTATAAATTGAATTAAATTGCTTGATTTATTGAAGTTTTTGTGAATCATTAAAAAAAGGGCATCAAAGCCAGATTGCATGATGTCTGCAAATAACTCACAAAAATTTACATTACCTTCAATCGATACAATGAATAGGAATATAAATAGCTCGGATAATTTATCAGATAGTAATCCTAATATTAACAATAATTTAATATCTGGATTGACTAATGAAGAAGCTAATCAATCTGGAGTATCACCCGTCATTTCATCTCCTATTCTTAATAATGCTAATAATGTTGGAGCTAGTATGTTAAATATGGGTCAAGGTAGAGCACCTATGGTAAGTCTGATACTTGATGATTCAATTAAATCAAATATTCAGTATGGTGTAGTACCAAAATTATTTGATGGCCAAGGTAAGTTTAAATTATTAAAGACTGGGTTAAATAATAATGAACCAACTAGTAGTTCATTACATACTAATCAACTGAAAGAAACAAATGATAGTTTAAATTCTCCAGGTAATAGAAAAGAATTTAGAAAGAGACCTACAGTTAATACTGATATTCCAAAAAGTGCACCATCGAGTAATTCTACAACACCAAATCGCTCGTTTCATGCGCCTACTTCGGCAACAACTCCGACTGGTTCGAAGATTTATAACACGAGTTCAAAAACTAGAAGTAAAATGTCATCAGTTTATTCAGATCGTTTAAATTATGATAATAGTGCAAATTCTGGTATATCAAGTACAGGAGGTAATGGATTTATATCTCCTGCATCTCGACATGGTAGTCTAAAAGGTCCACCAAAAACATCTAGATTTTATAAATCTCTTCCAGAGAATAAATCTGATTCACACGCTAGCAGTACTCATCATTACAACCCATATTTATACCTTCAACATCGTACTAGAGTCAATCCACCATTAGATTTAAATTTGGTTGATACTCGTGAAGACGTTGGGGAAAATTATCAATACAATGAATTACAGGAAACTGAAGTTTTAATTAGTCCTGCATTTGATAGTGAACTGTTAAAAGCTGCTGCTAATGCAACAATAGATGGTCCTGATAAGGAACTTCTTCAACCAAAAGAACTACCAGTATTTTATATGGCAGAGGCGGAGTTTAATGATCCTGTGGAATTTATGGAAAAAATCGCTCATGTTGGAAGAAAATATGGTGCAATAAAAGTAGTTCCTCCAAGTCTGTGGAGTACTACATTTAGTTTAAATACTGAATTATTTTGGTTTCGTTCTCGTCGTCAATTGTTGAATAATTTTAAAAGTGAGATGGATTCTAGACTTGAATTTTACTATGCATTATTCAATTTTCATTTCCTTATTAATAAGAAAAAGAATGCTAGTAGTATATTGAACAAATTACCAAGTATTGACAAACGGATTTTAGATCTTTACAGACTTCGTATGTATGTTAAATTAAGAGGTGGATTTCATGTTGTTTGCAAGAAGAAACTTTGGGCTCAAATTGGTAGAGAATTAGGATATTCAGGTAGAATTATGACTTCTTTATCAAGTTCTTTGAAGCTGGCCTACCAAAGAGTAATATTAGATTTTGACATGTATGAGGAGTCTCAACTGAACGAGTCTCCAGCAAATAATGGTAAACGTCAAATGTCTTCTAGTGACTCTTCTAATAAGAGAGTAAAATTGGACAACTCTGAAAATGATACTGGATTAGAAAATGTATCAGAAAGTCGGAGAGGTTCTATTCAATCAGATAAATTCCCTGTAATTTCAGGCTCTAGTGTGGAATTTAAAAGACCTCGTGATATTTTAAGATCTAAAGGTTTTCATACTTATTTTAATAATACTACTGAAGAAAGAAGAAGTATTACCAATAAAGATAAATATACTCTTGCGTCTTATGATTTTTATGATTGGTTCAATCAATCACTTCTTAGTGTTTTAGATACGGCTTCGTATGATTCTAAACTTGCGCCATTATATAATTTGAAGCAATTTTTTGAGAAAAACATACGATTTGAGGAGATAATTTTAGAGGAATTTGCTGAAGAGTTTGGAATTGATTTAAGCTCACTTGATGCATTTCCACCGTCAAGTGGAGGTAACCCTGTTACTACTCCTACTAGTGCCACTAATGCCCATACGTCGCAATTTATGAGCTTCAAGCTGGTAAGAGTCAAAAAGAATAAACTTACTGAATTATCAGATACTAGAAGGGAACCAAATTCTTTACCAAATATGAATGGGAGACTGCCTTCATCCAATTGTTCTGATGATTTACTCGAAAGGTTATATTGGCGTGTTGTGGCTGACCGGGATGAATCTTATGAAGTAGAGAATGGTATGGGAATTCCTTTCAGTATTCATGATTCTGCCTTCCCTACCATATCATGTCCTCAACCAGTAAGTCAAGATAAAATTCCAGGATGTTTAGATCCCTGGAATTTAAATAATATGCCTATTAGTGATCATTCTTTGTTAAGATTTTTGGATGATGATGATTATCTGGAAATAAGTAGACCAATGCTTGGTGTGGGAATGTTATTTAGTACAGAGAATTGGAATGTCGAAGATCACTATTTATATAAGGCTTCTTATAATCACCTTGGATCTAGTAAAGTTTGGTATACAATTCCACCTGCATATCAACAGAAATTTGAAGCATTGGTCAAAGCGAACGTTAAGCTTAAGAAGGAGAATTTTAAAGATGATAGTGATATATCTAAGGATAAAGAAATAGCGAAAAATGAGCTGGCTAGTTTTGTATTTGATGTTCAAAATAATTTATCCATTCAAGAGTACTTATATTGCTGTGATCAAAACAAGGTAGCTTCATTTTTTGATAATGACAGATATACTCATAGAAGTGCACTGACTTTTGGAAAGTTTTTTACAAAAACGAAAGCTGGACTTACCAAAAGTGATAGAATACGTAGCAGACGTACCAAGAGCACTTTGAAGACCCGTATAAAGGATATGCCTATCATGTATAATCAAGATATTTTCTTTCCTCCTGAGTTCTTGATTAAAAATGGAATTCCAGTATACAAGACATATCAAAAACCTGGACAATATGTTTTCAAATTTCCTAAAACATATTCTTCTGAAGTTTCATTAGGGTTCACTGTGGATGAAGGTGTTACTTTTGCTCCTCCAAGTTGGATTGATCATGCTTTTGAGGCTGAAAAGTGGTTAATAAAGCAGAATATTGTACCAGCGTTTTCAGCTATAAAATTACTTATTAATATTGCTAAAGATCGTGACATTAATAAGAACGATAACTTAAAACGTCGCATCAAGCCTTTATATGAGAAATTTTTCAAGACAGAGATGCTCATTAGAGAAAAGTTTTATAGTTTACTTCCTAATGTTACTCCTAAATTGATTGAAGCAGATTCAAAGGATTATAAGGATATTTATTCTGATCACAATTTAGAATCATGTTATCCCTCAAAGATAGTCTTATCATCAAACGGAACTTTTTTCCAAGTTTCCTTACACAACTTTATTCAAATATTTGAACAGCATAAAAAATTAGAAAAGTTAATAGAGGAAAAGAAGATAGATATCACTTTTCAAGTATATTATACTGATGCTCAACTTGAAAAGATACTTTCAAATCTTGATACTAGTAACACTGATACTGCTGAATGGGTAGAAAATTTCAAGAAGTTTATGGAGAAGAATCCCAAACCCGAGTTATCGGATTTGCAACGGTTTTTATTTAAGAACACTACTGCCTATGATAACATTCCAGAATATAAAAGTCTTACCAAGTTTACTCAAGAGGCTCACATTTGGCTTAAGAACGCTCAAATTATTTTAAGAGGAGAACGTGTTGAAGGCGCACAGTCATCGAAAATGTCTCTCTTACAGTCTATTGTTGATGCTATTCCTAACTTACAGTTTACATGCCCAGAGATTAAGGAAATATTGTCTCTTGCGGATTTAATTCAGGAATTCAATACAAAAGTGTCAGAATTCCTTAAACAACCAGATCATATTTTGGATGAATTCCATCTTCTTATTGCAGAGGGAGAGGGATTTGGAGTAGAGTTGAAATCTTTGGATTTACTTAGAAAGATTGTGAGAAGAGTTAATTGGAAGTATGCAGTTACTCAACTTATCTTGAAGTTAGATAGAGTTAAGAACGATTTATGCTCAGTTAAGAGTCTCTATAATGAAGGATTGGAGTTCAATAATCCAGAAGATCAGGAATTATTATCTAAAATAAAGACCAGATTACAGGATGGTGAGGAATTTGATATATTTGTTAAACATAAGCTCCAGCAAAAGAATTTGAAAATTAATGAGATTCTGGAGCTTCTTATGCAGAGTACAGATACACCATTATATCCGTCAACTTTAAAGATGATTTACGCGGTGTACAATGACTACTGTTATGTTGAAGAGAAATTAAGAAAACTGATTGTTAAAATGGATCTGTGTCGTACAATGATCAACCAAGAAGTCAATATTCGTTTGAAGTTAGAGCAGCGTTTTTTCAAAAAGCTTGAAGACAGCGGAGTCGATAGTGAGAATTTAGAAAAGACTGGGGACCTGGAAGTTGTCAAGGCACACACGGTTGACCATATCAGTGAAGCTCTGTCAGCTGTGAATGCTGATACAGAGGAAGCAAATGACGAGGAAGCAATGGCCAAGGAAGTAAAGGCAACAGAAGCGAATACTGAGGAAGCAAGTAGCGAACAAGTGAGCCATGCATTGACTACAGATGAGCCAAAGGAAGAAGAGTCTAAAGATGAGGAGAAAAATGATGCGACAGAAAGTAGAGTTGCAGGAGCTTCTGGTGAAGAACTGGAGGAAAGTGAAGGTGAATTCTTAGATGGTAGCTTGATCACCACCGAAGAGGACAATTATTTGAAATTATTTTCATTAAAGTTTGATGGAGGATTAAAAGATGAGCGTCCATTTTATAGAGAAATGTTAGATCTTCTCGTGAGAGTTGATAAGATTTGTTTAGATTCCAAAGATAAGCGAATTTTGAAAGCAGAATTAAGAAATACTGGTGAGTGGGTTAATGAATGCACTAAATTGATTGTTCAGAATGGAGTTGTTAGTCATCGTGAGTCATTAAGAGGAGTATTAACAGATCTTAATTTTTCTAATAAGGATGTTTTTGGTCTTAGTGAGCCTGATCCATTTATATCGCCTAAGGATCATGAAGAGTCACATATTGATGAAAAAGGTGATGGAAGATTAAGATGCTTTTGTCGTCGTCGTGATATTGCTGGAAAAATGGTTAAATGTGTTGTATGTCATGAATGGTTCCATGAACGTTGCTTACGAAAACTTGGGAATTATCAAGTAATCTTAGATGAAGATTTCAAATGTTTACCATGTTCAGATGGATTATATCAGTTGAAGTATAATAGACCAACTTTTGATCAACTTCTATATGCATATTTTGCTGGTCGAAATTTGTTGATTTGTCCTGATGAGCTTTATCTATTAACTGAAGTAATTAATGATGCTAGAGTATTCTTAAAAGAAGTTCGAGTAGCTCTTCAACTTACTTTATTTGATGTTGATTCATCCAATAAACAGGGATCTAGTGCTCTGATAATGGTAACTGATATTGATAAACTTAGATTTTATTTAAGGAAGTTATATAGCTCAGGTATTGAGTTTTCTGCTGAGCATAAATTAATCGAGGACTGTGTTACATTCCTAAAAAGACGAAACGAAGGAGAGACCACTTTAAATCCAACCACTGCACATACTATTGAGACAAACAATAATGATTCTATTGAAAAATCTCAGTTACCTATTGAAGGGAATGAAACTGTGAAGCCAGAGGATGGGGAAGAAGCTAATGAAGAGCCCTCTAAAATGGGATTCGGTTTATCTTCAATTTTGTTGAATTGAATACTTGTATTATTGCAAAAACATTTATGCATTTTTTCGTGCAGTTTATTTATTTATTTATTTATTTATTATTTTTATTATTATCATCTTATAGTCGTTTTGAATATAATTGTAATATACTGAAAGATCAGCCAGAAAGTACCGATGATGTAGGTAGTATTCTGTGATGCTTTTGAGCCCTGAAATTTTTTTTATTCTGAGTCAGCTTTGCAACAGAGGTCATCTTGAGAAATTCACTTATTATCAAAGAAGTCCATTGATAATGTCAGCTGTTGTTAAAACTGATATTCAAGACTCAGAACTTAGCTTTTTAGCTAGGGGTAAGGTGAGAGATATTTATCAAGTTAAAGATCAGCCACTTCTTGTATTTGTTGCTAGTGATAGAATTAGTGCTTATGATGTTATATTGAACAATGGTATTCCAGGTAAGGGTAAAATTTTAACTCAACTTCTGATCTTTTGGTTTACTTACTTAAAGGATGTTATGCCTAATCATTTATGGGTTGGTAAATCAAGTGGATTAACAGAGAATGAGAAATTAGTATCAGTTATTCCTAGTGCTTCTTCTAATCCAGTTAAAGAGCAGCTTTGGGATCGTACTTTAATTGTACGTAAGCTTGAATTAATCCCTCTTGAAGTTATTGTTCGTGGCTACTTAACTGGCTCAGCTTGGAAAGAATATAAGAAATCTGGTACTGTTCATGGTACGAAATATCCTGAAGGTATGAAAGAATCTCAAGCTTTTGAAACTCCAGTTTTTACACCATCAACGAAAGCTGAACAAGGTGCTCATGATGAGAATATTAATAAGGAGAAAGCAATTGAAATTTTGGGAGGAAACTCTGAATTAGTTTCACGTATTGAAAAAGCTGCTATTGAGTTATATACTAAGGCTAATGAATACGCAAAGACTAGAGGTATTATTATTGCTGATACTAAATTTGAATTTGGTCTTGATTCAGATGGAACTTTAGTTTTAGTTGATGAGGTTTTAACTCCAGATTCTTCAAGATTTTGGGATGCTAATAGTTATGAAGTTGGTAAAACTCAAGATTCTTTTGATAAACAATTTTTACGTAATTGGCTTACTGACAAGAAATTAAATGGTGTTGATAATGTTACAATTCCTGATGATATTGTTGATCAAACTCGTGCTAAATATATTGAAGTTCTTGAACGTCTTACTGGAGATAAATTTGTTGGTAATCAGTAAGTAATAATCTACAATTTTTATTTTAGTTTATTTCCTTTATAATCCAAATGGAATAATATTTTTAATATATAATACAGGTTATAATGTGTATACCGTTGAAGAGTTAGTACAAAGACTACTATTTATAGATATAGTAGTTTCATTACCAACAAGTTCTACCATCTTTTTGTAGTAATTGTCTAAAAGGTTAGCAGCATGACCAACACTGACAATACGAGCCTTACCAGGACCGTTAGCCAGGATTTTGAATTTTAGAATTGATGGTGCTATAGTTGGTTGTTGGAATTTATCAGATGCTTTAAAATTTGAATTCAAATCTTTTGGGGAATTATTTGTAATATCTTCCGACTCACGAACAGTTGTAGCCGGAAATGCAGGAGATGACAGTGATGACAGAGAATATGATGACAGAGAGAATGAAGACCTACTTACTGTCTTTGTAATTTCATTATTATTTGAGTTATCATCAGATTCATTAATAGATGCTCTAATACGTTTAGTTTTTGGTAAATCACCATTACTGTTAATTGAAGAAGATGATGAACCACCAGAATTATTTTCAGAGTCATCATTTCTGGGTATAATTCTCCAATTAACTCTTTCTAAAAATTCCATTTCTAAAAAGTTAAGTTCATGTACTTTAACTCCACCAACTTTGGCATAATGAAAATTAGTACAAAAATAGTCACATAATCCTTTAGATGCCACAGTTGTAGCAGTTAATAGAAATCTATGAACAGTTAACAGATTTAAATTAAAATTTTTATAATTATTCAGTAGTAAATCAATATAATATATTGAAGTTATTAAAACTGAATTCTCTAATGAATTATATTGAGATAAACGCATTAAATAATCATAAACAGATATTGATGGTGGTGCCCGCGAATGAAATCTAGTTAAACTTGTAGACAGAAGAGGACTCTTAGTTATTTGGTCACTAGGTATATTTGTACTGCCATCTGATGATTTTAAATAATGATCATTTATTTTAATTAATGATGTAACCATTCTAGATATTAAAGTGATTAAGTCCTCTCGAGAACATTCAAGATAATTCCCCGGAAGTAGCTTTTGGGCGCTATCAGCGACCATTTATAACCTTTCCCAAGGATTCAGTAATTAGAAATTAAATAAATAATAATTAAACAACAAATATTAATGCTGTAATAATAATAATAATAATAATAATCTAAACTGAATAATTTTGACTTATTTTTTTTTTTTTTTTATGGTTGTAGTAACTTGACTTAAAAACGCCAGAGCTATTCAACCACTTAATGAGCTTCGCACTACCTCAAAAGTCATAAAAAATTCAGCACGTGGGGCACCCTCCCATGCATAAATATTTCTAGATTAGTGCTTATACCCATTCAGAGTGAAGTGAAGTACATGTAGGTGCAATTACTGTCTATGTCTAATATCTGCTTGATTGCGATACTAAATTGTACATACTTAAAAAAGGAAAATAATAATACATTTATTATATTAATAATAATAAAAAAAAAAAAAAAAAAAAAAAAAAAAAAAAAAAAAAAAAAAAAAAAAAAAAAAAAAAAAAAAAAAAAAAAAAACTGCGAAAAACTAAAATAAATTATATTTGCCAATCAACGTCTTTTCTTACGTGATTTATTATTAGCAGCTGCAACAACAGATTTAGGACCGTCATAATGGCTGTAGCCCAATCTGACCTTGGCGCTCAGATTCACCCATTCATTACATCTCTCAAGGGCTCTATCTTTTCTAAGTTTTTTGAGCTTTCTAATATTTTGTAAATAATTAGTTTTATTTAAAGAATCTCCATTAGTCAGTATTCCTGACTTTTTATTTGTTTTTGTTTGTTTAGATTTTGACTCCGTTTTAGTAGTATCTTCCCTGGCAGCTCTCCCGCGGGTTCTTCTATTATACACCACCGGCTCCTCGACCACCGGCTCCGCCTCGTCTTCGTCCTCCTCATCTTCACTGTTTAATGTGATAATTGAATCAATATCATCAATATCCTCCGCTTTGAAATTTTTATTATCTTCCCCAGATGCTTTAATTTCATTCTCTAGCTCCTTCTCTTCCTCTGGTAAATCATCTAATAGAAGCGCCTTTCTTCTGGCTTGAATACTCGAGTCAATGGCCTCTTTGATCCTAACAACTTCCTTTCTGAGCTCAGATTCTCTTATACCCCACGGGTTGAGCGATCTTATAAGTTTCTCAATATCTTCTTTCGTGTCATAGTACCTCCAATCAGTAGTCAGTAACATCGGAGCTGGTGCTTCAACAATAATCTTTCTAGCTATAGGATCTATAGTATGACTCAATCCTTGCTCAATTGGATAAATTAGTTTACCTTCTTTTTTAACTTTCCCATCAGCAAATTCTAATCCAAAAACTTCATTTGCAGCTTTAGTAAACGAGTCTGGATAATTCAGTGATCTTGCCTCTATTTTAACAATAGAATTTTCTGATTTTGAAGAGCCATATAATATATTATAAAAATTCTCAACATCTTTTGTCATTATTTTTATCATTGACTCACTATCATCAGGACTTGGACCCTGTACCCATAATCTACCCATTAAATAAGTTTCTTCTTGAACTTCCTCTTCATCGTCATCATCATTATCATCATTATCTTCTTCTTCTTCAGTATTTGCAGCAGAACCTGCAGTTGCTTTATGAAGTATAGGTAAACCATTACCTTCAAACCACCAATAACGGTTAAAATATGAATCTTTACCAAGAATTTGAACTCTGGCACAGTCAAGTTCAACTAATTGACGTTCTAATTTTCTTCTAGCTACTCTTAATGCTTCTGCATTTTGAGTTTCCTTAGTACGTTCTTGAATTTTCTCATTAAACTCTTTACTAAGCTTACCAAGTTCAAGCTCTTCTTCCAGAGGCTCTAATCTTAAAGAAAAGTTTCTTCTCCGCCTTTTATTCTCATGCTCTGGATTGTTCCCACCAGCTAGGGCAGCAGCGGCAGCAGCAGCAGCGGCAGACTCATTATCTTCACTCTTACGCTCCTTCTTCCAACGTTGCAACATCGTGTTACATTCAGCATTTAAATCACGAGCTTTCTCCATAACTGCTTTGTATTCACGGATAGTGTCCATACGGTCTCTTCTCAACTTTGTAGCAGCATCCATAGCATTATCGATATAACTTCTAATAATCTTTCCCTCAACTAATAACTCACATAGAGCATTCAAAGCACGAATTCTTAACTCACCACTTGCATGGCTGAAGAAATTCTTTTGAGTACCAGATGGAGATGCTGTAGCACCTTTAGGAGCCAATGCTTTGTTAATCTGTTTAACAAGATTTCTGTAGCGTGGGAGATGTGCCACAAGAGAAAATACACCAATAAGAATAATTTGCCAACTACCATCTTTAAACTGTCTCTTAAACAAACGTTCTTGCCATGTAATATTTCTATAAACTAAAAGTTTACCAGCATTATTATGTTTATTATCATACTCTTCATCTGATTCCTCATCTAATTCGTCCCCTACGACCTTTTCAGTGTCTTCATCTTTCACAGAATTATTGTGACCATTAGTTTTTCCATTAGAGCTTTTTTCATCTTCTTGTGCATCTGAGTCACCATCGAGTTCCATCTCTGTATCCAGATCCAGATCCAGTTCAAGCTCAGGGATAGTCACCAACAAATAATCATCCACATCAAAGTCAACATCTTGTGGTACTGGGAATTCTTCTTCCAGAGGCGCGTGCGAGGAACTGGGTGTACCATCTTCATAATATTCGTAACCATGAATACGAGTGGTAACATCATCACTATCACTCAATATGAAACAACTTAATACAGCACAAAAAATTTCATTAATGAGATCTACCTGTGCCCCTGACAGATCTCGAGTATCTTGAACACACATAGCTGTAATAAAATCATCAAAAGTAAATGAATCAAGAATAAGAGCCTGTCTATATATATTTAAGAATGCCCATGAATGAAGTGCTTCAGCAATACATTTACGAAATTCAGATCTTGGAGACACACTTTTAGGTTTCTTGAAATCATTGAATTCACTGATCCTTGAAGAAGGATCCTGATTAGCAGACCAATCAATAGGTATCGCTAAATCATCAACAAGACTTTTCCGTGGAGCAGCAATATCTAAGTAAGAAGTAATAGATGGTAAATATGCTTGTCTAGGATTTCCTCCAACTTTTTCAATAGATAATGATGGTGGTAAAGGACCATTATATACTACTTCAGGTTTTGGTTCAGGTTTAACTTCAACTGGTTTAGTTTTCTCATCAGTTGATCCACCCATTAAATTACTAAGAGGAACTTTCTTAAAATTCTTTGTAGGGGCTGGTGATCCTTGCTTTCCTTTTACCGCATTCTTTGCAGGAGCTAAACGTTTCCGTGTTGAAGTATCTGTACTTGCTTGAGGTTTAACAGGTGTGCTACTACTCTCTGGAGCTGGTGCAAGTTTCTTTAAGGCAAATGATTGTAAATGAGGTGGATATTCTTCTGAAATTCTATATTTACTAGCAAATTGTGGTCTAACTATCCAAGGAGCACCAATTTTACTTGATCTAGAAACTGTAAGTTTAATAAATGTTTTAACAAACCATTTAGTAAAATGTGAACGATCTCTAGATATACTAGATTCATCAATAGTAATTTCTGTTGTACTATTATCAAATAATACTCTATAACTGCAATATCCAGGACGAACCATACCAAAATCATCAACATATCCATTAAATCTTGCCTTCTCTTTGATTTTAGCTGGCTTTCTAGTATCTTGAAATCTTACTAGCACACTCTCTCCTGGATAAAAATCATTCTTAAATTGCGAATAAACCATATCAACAAGTAAATCTAAACGAGGAATAGTAGAAAATTGAAGAGATCTTAATACTGGCTCTTTTAATGGTTCTGGAAAATGAAGTTCAACATTGCGCATTTCAGTCTTTTCAGATTGAAGCGCTTCAAAATAAGTGAAACACGAATTTCCTGTAATTTCACAAACAAACTTTCTTTTCATATAATAATCAATTCTTGATAAATAATCATCATAACTTAAGAACCATTCCTTAGTTTCAGGAATATGCCATACTTTAAGATTTTGATCCTCCGGTAATGGTGGTGGCTCCTGATAGATCACTGGCTTTCTCTTATAGAGTACCTAAATAATGTTAGAACACTTTAATCAACGTAATAAGAATTTAAAACCTTTTTATTAAATTATAAAATACTCACCATAATTTATCAAGCTGTATATTCAGTCTTGTCTTTTAACGTGTTTACACTAGCAAACAGAAAACTTTTCAGAACATGTTGGCCAATAACATAGTTTATCAACGCGCATCGCAGTCAGCGATTACGTAAGCATATAAAGTAGGGCGTCGCGTAGTTACAAGAGCGCGGACCAATTACAGTGTATACAAAAAAAGTGGATTTGAAATTGGGTTTAAACGATAAATGAGAGTATTTGCGCCATTATCATCGTGATTTAAGACTAAAATATTAAATATATACATATATATACATATATATGTTGTGTGCTAATATGTGGCTTCATATATAAGACCAGCAGGGCGCGCAACCTTGAGAAAGATAATGAAGTTTGATGGATGGGGGGGGGTAGAACAGTATAGTAGTTTAGCTATGCACACAGGTTTAGATGTTTTAGTAGCGCATTATCTTAATGATCGGGGTTTATATTCTACTTTAGACAAGCTTCATTCTGAGCTACCACTGCTTCGTCATTCTAAAGTTCCAAAGGATAAATTACAAGATTTATTATCTGAACATGCCTCTATTAAAGAGACAATTGATAATTCAGACAAGAGTATTACTACAACATTATCAAGCACGATAATGTTAAAATCATGGGGTAAAAAAATTGATTTTAAATGTTCATCTTTAGATATTCCAGGACGGCCAATGACTCTTGGTGTTACGCATACAATGATTAATGGATCATCTACTATTCTAATAGCAGGTAATGATAAAATATTAAGACTTGTTGATACTAATTCATTTAAGATTATTGCTAAAAGTCAACCGCACTCTTTACCATTAAAAGCTTTAATTTCGGTTCCAAATTCTTTATTTTATATAGCAGGAGGAATGGATGGATGTATTTATATGTTTAAATATAATGATATTAATAGATCTATTGAAATGATAACTAATATTAAAGCACATAATAGAATTATAACTACTTTAAAGATTATTCTGATTAGTGAATCTAAATTAATATTAGTTTCAATTGGATATGATTCTAGACTTGTTGCAAGCGAAATAATATTAGATATTCCTGAGATTAAGATTACAGGCTCTTATAAGTTACGTTCATTACCTACTGCTTTAGTAGCTTTTAAATATTCAATGGGTAATGATAATGAGGTTCCAATTGCGGTAGTATCCAGAACAGACTCTCTGTTATTATCATTTTTCAGATTAGATGAAATGAAAGAAATTTCCCAAGTTTCACTTAATGATGCAGTATATTCGACAGTTCAATTTACACCATTATCAATGTCTTTATATAACTTTAATGGAACTGAAACTGTTATTGAGACTGAAGATGCTAAATCCAAGTCTGTATTGACGGTTGCAACATCTCATATACCATATATGCGACTCATAACTGTCACAATTCCAAAATTAAGTGATATAATTTTAGGAATTAATCAAACTATATCAAATACTTCTAAACAGCCGGAAATTTCTAATAGTACTGCACCATCATTATTAGATAGTTATATTGAGGTAACTAACGATACAGCAAAACTCACAATAGAAACACCAATTATTAGAAATTCAATAATTGCAAATGTGCCAACAAATGCTCCACAGGATAAATATTCTGCACCTATATTATTATGGAGATCTAATGGTCTGGGAGTATGGGTAGCTTGTGATGATGGAATAGTTCGTGGAATCAATTTTGCCAATAATGAAGTAAATGAAGTGATTCAAATTAAAACAACTGGTCGTGGTAAGTGTTTAGAGTGTTGGGGATCGGAAGAAAATGAAATTTTAGTTTTAGGATCCTCAACAAAAGATTTATTTGTGTTAAATAAAAATTTATAAATCTCTATATTGATTTTGAAAATCTTGATAAACTGATTGAATATAAGAACGAAATGCTGAACTTGTGGCTAAATTATAAACAATACCAGAACTACGACGATACCATTCAGTTAAAGATGTTGCAAATAATCCAACAAGATCTTGGAAATCATCTGAGCGCAAAGCTTGTGTTGATGAATCTCCAGAAAACCCTGAGAAGCTAGAACCAGGTCCATAAGCATAATCAAAATGTGAACCTTTTCCCTGAATATCCTCCGCTATTTCATCAGCATCTTGTCTGAATTGCTGTGCTAGCCATAACATAGTAGTAAACGCTTGCTGTACATCAACGATGAACTGCTCAGGACCCCGAAAGTAGCACCACAGAGCACTTACAATTAATAGGAATATAACGCACACACGAATAAACGACATTATGCTAGAAATGATGAATCTGATTGAAGCCCTGAGTAATTTCCAAGTGATATAAGCAGCGATTATATACGCAATAAACGATGCTGCTGTGGGATACTGAATGTAGAACCAAAGAGATACTTTATATGATTGAAGAAGTGCCAGAGACACTATCGCATACACGTGTATGAAAGCAATCTTGGCAATATAACTAAAATTCAGATCTGCCATCTTGTCCTTAAGTTTTAGATATACCAAATAATGGTAAACAAACGCCTCCGAAAGTTACTGATCTTTCTAGATTCTTAGCTCACGTGCGTGCAATAATAGCGATGCCCTTCGGCACTGCACTAGACTGATATGGATGATCTTGCTACAATTGTCAATATTTGCAACTATTGTATTCATTTAATACCTCTTTTTCTACGTAATAATTTTAATAAAGTTATAAAGAAGCCCTCTAATTGTTCTTTGAACATAAACAAGAAACCTTGGACCACCACAGCTTTACTGATTTGAGGTAAGAGACCTTTCCATAGACCTAAGATTCCGTTAGTCTTATAAACATAAACTAAACATTCTTGGAAAGAGTTAAAAGTTTTACGTTTTTCAATATACAGAATAGTACCATCAGGATTTTGTACTTTTTCAGTAATAATTGTTGAACGTTTTTGAATCATAACTTTAGATACAATTAAAGGCATTGTTATAAAAGTTGCTAAAAGTTTTGAAAAAACTCCTAATGAGAAACTTTCAAAAGCCAGAAGAGTTGTCTTTTTTGGAAAGAAAAGTGAACGTAATCTAGCATATGCACCATATGTAATTGAAGGATTAGCTGTTAAAACTAATGATACTTTAAGACCACTCCAAAGTCCTGGTATTCCATCTGAATCAATAATTTTTTTAGCTGTACTAATAAATGATGGTGTTGAAGGAATTGTTAATTGTTTTGAAATATTATCATCTTTTTCAATTAATTCTATCAGATTATCAAGAATTTCATCATCATTAGAAATTTCTGTTTGTTGTCTTGTACTAACAGTACTAATTGGCATTAAAACTAATTGTGATAATGCACCAGCAATCGCTCCCAATCCTAATTCAGCTATAGTACTTTTCTTCTTTTTATTTATTCTTGTTTCGTAAAATTTAATTACAATTGCATACCAAAAAAAATAAGCAAAATTCATTGCTGCTGTCAGACTAAGACTTGGTCCCATCCCATAATACCATCCTTTTAAACCATATTTTTTAAAAATCTTTTTAAGACAATCAATTGTATCATAATATAAATTTGGGGATTCTTTAATTTCTTTAATTGAATATTGTTTTAAATTCCGCTGAGATTGAATCAACGTCTTTGTTAAATCTAATGGATATACAAGACCATTGGCAATGACAGATGCAAGTGCTCCAATTGTTGCTTTCTCAAGAGCTGAAAGTCCTCTATTATTTGATCCCATTTCTTAAAAGTATTTACTTTCTTTTCTTTTGTTTTATTTTATCTTTTTACTTATTTTTAAAAAATCAATTCTACTTTATATCAGAATCATCTTAGTTGCGATAGTCCGCCTTTAAGTACTGTTACCTGCTATCTTAATAAACGGATGTCGATCCGATCCCTATCCTAACCCCTCTATTACTGCGGCGCGTATAGCACAATGAACCGGACTGGCTTTCCTTATCATACATCAAGAGATACCATCAACTGGGACTGTATTGTCTTTTTTTTTTTTTTTTTAATTGTACAGTAATAGCTCAAAGATAATAAATTATACATATATTATGAAACGTGAATATAAATAGAATATTCTAACATTTTAAAGTGGAAGATTACGACCTTCTATACTAACACCAGTCTTCTTTGCACCAACTTTCTTTCCTCTATTTGCCATTTTATTAGATAATCTTTTATATTGACCATCTCTTTGTAAACTAGCTCCAATACCAGCATATCTTTCAGATTCTGGTATTTTCAGAGAATCAAGATTAACCAGTGGAGCAATATGATAAGCAGTAGCACGAGCCAGAGGAGCAGCAGCACGTTTACGACGAGCTGCTGTTTCTTCATATAAACTCTTTTCTGTATCAACTTTAACAATTTTTCTTTTTCTAGATTCCATTAATTGTCTAATATCAAAATCTTCTTTTTGAACATATTTATCATGATAATTATCTGAAAGATTTAATATAGGTCTAGTCCAATTTCCAACTAATTTATCAGCAATTCTTTTAAGTCCTGATTCAACTCTTTTTGATTTTTGATAAAAAAGAACAACTTTACCAAGTCCTGATTCTCTTAAATGAATAGTTTTAATTGGAAGATCAAGTAATGAATTAAACATAACTTTTTGAATTTCATATGCTGGTAATGATCCATCTGGTAATGGTTCTAACCATACACGTACACTTTCAAGTAAATTATTATCTAAAACTGAATCAGCTAAATTTTTTCTAAGTAAAACTTCTTTAACTTTTGGTAAAAGTTTAAGTTTATTCATAGCTGCACCTGATTTTTCATCAACACATCTAGCATCTTCAAATGCAACTTCTTGCATTTGATTCTTTAAAGATTGTATTTGAGCATCTTGCAGTTGTTCAAGATCAATTTCATCCTTCTTACGACGTCTACGCAGTGATCCTTTTGAATTTTTAACCGCTTCATCAAGACGTCTTTCTAAATCAGCCCTTCTCTTAGCAGCCTCATCTGTCATTTCTAAAGTATATGGCTCATCAATTATTGGCTCCTCTGGCTCTCCAATATCCTCCTCTCTACCTCTTTGTCTTGGTGCACTGGTAGTAACTGGTTCATCATCTACTGATTCTGTAGTCGCTGCTGATGCACGCTTATGACGAGATAACAGAAGTATCTGATCATCTTCATCTTCATCATAATCTGAAATTTCCTCATCTTCATTAACCTCTCCAAGATCATTGTCATCATCCTCATTAACTTCCCCAAGATCATTAGTCTCATCATTTTCCCTTTCTACCTCACCCTCTCCCTCACCATCCTTCTCCTCCTCACCCTCCTCCTCAACAGTCTCAGCTATTTCAGCTTGAGGCTCCAGCTCTTCCTTTTGCTCATCATCAGAGTTATTATCCACTTCCTCCGCCTCATTCAATCCAAGCTCTTGTCCATCTATCTGCTCATCAACTTCATGCTTAAGAGCATTGTCAGAACCATCATCATGTGCTACAGGACTCAGCCCTCCCTCTTGCTTCACTATTGATGACATGTTTGTGGCCGTAGTAATCTCCAACATCCAGCCCTTTTTCGTGTCTGGCAAATTATCAACTTTTCATTACCCGGTGCATCTTACAGACGCTCGCAATAAGCAGCTAATACACAAACAAACCCCATATATTTTTCAAAAAAAAAGTCCTAAATCCAGAAATATCAATAAATATAATGTAAAACTTGCAAATTGAGCCAGTTTCGCTAAATTACCTGCTCTTAGACCCCCATTATCGCTGCTATACAATAACTGCACCGGGTAACATATATATGATGGAGCCCAGCGGAAAGAAAAATCCTTTCAGGATGTTGGAACATTTGATATATTTAAACAGAAAGCACAATGTTTGGTCTTGGTGAATCTGCTCCATCTGAGGAAGAGAAACGTTTACAGACAGAAACTTCTAATAAGGTTATTCAACAATCACTTATGATTGCTGCTGCTTTATTTATTGTTCCTTCCATTATCCATTTCGCTCAAAAGAAATTTGCTTAAATAATTTACATTTTACTTTGATTTGGTCTTACTTGTATATATAATGTACATTGTTCATCATTAATTGATGTAGTTTATAATGTATAATTTAGTTATTATGAACAAATAACACATTTCATATCTTCAGAACCACCTAAATTACATAAGCATTGATAATGATATCCATGTCCACATTTAAAGATTACAATCTTTAATTCTTTCCATGTATCATCTGAAAATTTCCAAGTTTTTAAAGAATCATTAATTCTCTTTTTATTTTCTAATATCCATTTAATTTTTTGTCTATTATATTCTTCCCAATGTTGAAGAGATTTATGGCTAACTTTTCTACCCCAGATTTTTTTCCCACATCCATTGCATTCTGGTGATAAAGGAATAATTCCTCTATCATTTTCAGCTTCAATTGCAGAAAGATTCTTTTGAACTTCTTGATTATATAATTTTAAAGTGAGATCTAATGATTGTTCTTGATAAATATTTAAGAAAAATATTTCATCAACAACACCAATAATATCTTCTATTTTCGTAACTTTATCAGTTCCATGGGTTTCTAAAAATACTCCAAAAATATTAAGAAATGCAGAACTATCTGAACCTTTAGCTTTAAAACTTGTATTTATTAAACTAACAAATACCTCCTGAAGCATTCTTCGTAATAGAGCTTGCACAGCTGGACTAGATCCCGAATGATCATGTATAATATCGGTAAGCCATTGATTTAATTTAATCCACGATTCTTCTTTGTCTAGAGTTTGACAGTTACTCACAGACACAGCCAAATACTTCCATACGATCTTCTCCATCGACACTGTGACAGAGCTCCCTTCTATAGATTTGATGATATTAGCTAAGTGCTTAAGAACTATGTCTAGACATTCATCATACTGGTCAGATATATCATTCATCATATATATCAAACCATCGATATCATCATTGTTTCTAAGAATATCCAAGATTTTGACCCCAAGTTTCGTTTTCAAGTAGTTCTGTTCTATTCTCTGTAAAAACTTTTTAGAATGGTTTTCAGATAACTCCACATATTTATAAATATCACTCTCATTAATGAAAGAATTATCTTCAGCTATCAAGTCCACTTCATCAAAGACAAGTTCAAACATGAATGATAAATATTTCAATTGTATTGTATCTTCCACTGTATCCTCTTGGTATATTAAATGGTTCATTTCAGGTGCGTGATTCTTAAAAACAATAACCAATTCTTTCCAATTTTCATCCATCACAAGTCTAACGAAGTTTTTCTTAACTAATTCTATAAACTTTTGATATTCAATAACATCATAATCCGATTCCCAAACCTCAAAACAGAGTCTCAAGATCTCGGCACCATTGTAATATACTCCATTAAATGTAGAAATTGAGTTATTGAGCCATAGTGAAAACATCTTACTAATTTTCTTTGTGCTAATATACAATGAGAATAGTATATTATTGAACCCATTCTTCTCAAAGTAAAGTACTAGTTCAGAGTTTAAGTTCGTAGGGCGATAGATAGTCAATAAAGATTGTAAGCTTAACTCACAATCCCTCTTCAAGTCTTCAAAATCCGTGGCATTTTTATCAAGTTGGTGAAGTTCACAGATGGTTTCAATTAGGTGATCCAACGCTGAATCATTGATTCTAATAAATTGTGGATATTTTGGATAGCTTCTAAGAATAAAAATACTAATGTAAATATCATCCTTCATCAGAAGCTGACCCTTAAGACTTTTGAAAATATTGATCAATACTTCTATGATATACTGTCGATTAATGCTGAATGACTTATTGAAACAATATTGAACGTTTCCAGTCTTTGATGAAGTATCTGATATTTCAATTTCATCACCTAGAAACTCGTCTTCCATAATCTCATTCAACATCATTAAAGTACTCTTAATATCATACTTCATCAAAAGATACAAATATGGGAAAACTGGTTCATGGATAGGATTATCCGTAACAAATAATATCTCTCCCGAGCCCTGTGGCCACTCTATTGAACTACCATTGAACAAAATAAAATATAAGTTCATCTTAATGTTAGTAGTATCAATTTCAATCAGTTTTTCTAATGGATACTGACGTCCTGTGAGAATATATGTTAAATAGGCATAAACTTTCTTAGATTGTGATTTAAGAGTGGCAAGTGTGCTTTGGTATTCATCTGGAGCATACATGACTTTTCTCATAATCACAAAGAAGTCAATTAATGGTGAATTGTAGTCGCATAATAGTGAGTTCCAAATAAAGATCTTTGCGTCAAGCAAGTTATATTTCTCACATAATGATAAAATTAAATCAAGGTCCATCTCTTGAATGTTTAATAAGCAAATCATCTGTTCCAACTGATCAAGAACTTTCTTGTCCTTAGAAACTAATCCAGAAAAGCACATAACTAACTCTTTTAACACCTTAGGAGAAAGTTTAGTAATATATTTCAAGAATACATAGTCCCGTAACTTGGTAAAGAAAGCGACCTTAAAAACATCTGTTGCTTCAAACAGATCATAAAACTGTTCATACAATTCAGGAAGAGCTTCCATGGCTATAAGTGACTTAAATGTGATATCTAAAAGAGTATCAAAATCCGAAGGACCACTTGGCCGCTCTGAATTCTTATTCCATTGCCTAATATTTGCAAATATTAAGCTTCTCAAGTATTTTCCAACTAACTTATGTCTTAATGTCTCATTTTCTGATAAGTTATATCTGATAATATCACAATCACCAACATAGAAACGTAAACAATCCGCAACAACAGTATTTAAATGTCTTGAACTTTTATTAGCGTCAATCATACCAAGTAAAATTTGATCCCATCCTAAGAATTTTCCCTTTGAAACAGTACTATTGTTAGTTATGATAAATATTCCCTGTTTAAAAGTTCTTATAGTGTAATCAAAACTATTGAACAATCCTATACGATGATGCATTGCAATCTCATTAGACAGGCCATCAATAGAAACCAAGTCCTTGATATAATTGTTGTATGATATATGGTGGGATATTGCATCTACCGCCATAATCATTCGTAATTTCTTATTCTCATTTAACTTGAAAGGTACTAACCCACTATCTAATACTATAACTCTGGAAGAGATAGTCATTACAAGAATTATTTTTGCATTAAGCCATTTCACTGAAACAATAGACTCATCACAAACCCATCTCTTTTTATCCACAGATTCTATTCTCAAGTTATTTAGCAAATCTTCATCACCTTCTTTCTCACTACTCTTAGGAGCATCCACTTCAATACATTCTAACTCTATAATAGTCAATATATGAGAAAAGCAATACGCAAGTCTAGATCCAATCTTTTTACCATTATAGTAACACTCAGGAAACCATGATAAACACGACGTAGTTGGCATCTGAGTCTCATTTTTATTCAAGATCTTTGGTATACCAGCTTTAACATGTGTAGTTAACTTGGGGTAAATAGCAATTACTAACACCGCTGCATTTGTAATAACTGCTATAAGGTTTAAAAGGTCAATATTGGACTTCTTTTGTGCCAAAGGAAGGACCTCACAACCAAAAACATAATTACGAAGCTTTTTATCTAGATGGTCAAACTTATCTCGAGACAGAACTTTTGATACACCAGTAATTGTATTGGTATTGTCTTTTTGATTTTTAAAAAATGAAAAATTTAGATCTGAATTTCCAATTATCTTATGAACTTTATAATGATAACCAAATATATTTCGATATCCATCATGAAAAAGTGCAAGACCATCAATATCTGAGCTTATAACTGCAATATGCCTCTGATTAAGAAAAAATAAATGATTAATAGGTTTATTAACTAAATGTCCATTTTTACCATTTAATTTATCATTAGTCGTTATTGGTGGTATTTCCATTAATGGTTCTAATGGATAATTTAAAGATATACCATTTATATCCCATAAAAAAATTCCACCAGATTCATGACCTGTAGCAATATATGTTGAATCTAATGATATTGAAATACTAGTAACTGCTCCACTACTATATACTTGTTTAACATTTTCTCCTAATATACCAATCATTACTTGATTATAATTAAATATTATTGAATATCCTTTCTTTGTACCAAATACTATAAATTCAGTAAATAAATTAAATACAGAAACTGTTCCATATTTTAATCTAAATGCTGAATTATATACCGCTGATGATATTTTATCTAAATTAGTCCATTGAACTGTCTGTTGACCATCATCATAGGACAGACTACTGTCTCGGTCATCAGCATTATCAGTTAAGGAACTCGTAAGTGTCTCGTTTATACTAATACTATTATTGATAGTATTGCTATTATTTAGTAAAGTACTCAATCTGGTCTTAAATCTACCGTCTATTTGGTATTCTCCACTCTCGCCATCATCACCAGCTGTCCAGGCATTACGGTAAGGCTAGTTGTTAATAAACAATCATATTTTAAATATATATCAGTATATATTAAATTTAAATATTATAATATATCACTGTTAACTTACTGTTTCATCAATTGATGTATTTATACCAATATTCATAGTATCGCAAACACGATATCTGAGAATGGGGCTATTAATCTTATGCAGATCATCTCTCACTTCAAGAGTACTTACGGGAAAAATATACTGCCAGTCTGATACCCGTCCCATTTGGGTTAGGATTTGCTAGTATTCAGGAATGTAAGAAAAAAGTGCTGGTTCCGGGTATCATTACAATATTATTAATATATAAAAAAAAAGAGAGTCCCATATTTAGTTTTTTATTAAATTAATATTTCTTTCAACTTATTTAATTGATTGATATATAAAAATGGCTGACTCAAATCTTTTTATTGATATCTTAGTTGCTATCATTCTTCCACCTGTTGCTGTTTACATTAAGGAAGGTACTGGTAGTGCTTTTTGGATTAATATTGTCTTGTGTATCTTTATTTGGTTCCCAGCTATTCTTCACGCTCTTTACATTGTATTTAAAAATCGTTAGATTATTTAAATTGCCTAAAGTATTAGTTTGCAATTATAAACAAACTTTTAAAAAAATGATTCTAGTCAGCAATTTCTATCTTTGTTTTTAGGCTTTACTAATGTTGCCCTCGTTTTTTATAATCTTATGACAGAAGGTAGCTCGGCTCTGTTGTGCTGCTATACCTTTGCCATATTCTCTTTTTCCTTTTTTCAGTTAGGGTTATTACAGTGGACTATGGTTCGCTTGTTATAAATTTTTTGTTGTTTCTGAATAGTATTTTGTTTATTGACTAATTGACGAATCTTTGTGCGGAATCTTATCATCGTTTGATGATTGTAGACATCATTTGCCGCCAGGCCGGCACCGCAAGCCCATACAATAATACACCGCATAACCGTTACATAATATCTGCTACAGTGTTAGTTACGTCTTTATGGAGCTTCTATTTACATTAGGACGCACAGCTAAAAATAAGGATGAAAAAGAGAAGGCTCACTCATCGGCCCATTTAATATAACTGGCATCAACATCATGCTCTTTTGTTTTTCTGTCTAAAACGTTATTGACCTTCCACTGAACGCCAACCTTATTGTCGTACTGGTTAGTGAACTTGTTGAGTACCTCTTTTCTAGTAGGAGCGTACTCACGACGGGATCCATCGTTTCCGGTAACATAATTCCGGATTTCTGATTCAGTAGGTAATCCCATATTGAACGGATAGTTCTTAAAAGATTTCATATATTCTTCAGAACCATATTGTTGTAACTCATTATATTTAATTGAGGATTTATCAGTGAAAATTTGATGAATTTCTTGAATTGGAATTTCACTAAGTTTAGAGTATTTCCATTTTGGATCGTTAGATTTTGTAATTAATTTTTTAGTGACACCTTCAACAAAATCATTAGATTCTGAATTAACCATCATATTTTGAGCAATAACTAATTCTTGAGTAAGAGCAGTTTCAATACTAGATTTAGATCCAATCTTAAGTAATTCAGAAGTAATTTTTAAAGTAATTGGTGATTTACTTTCCAAATTAGATAAAGTCTTAGTAGCAAATGCAATTAATTCTGGTGAATTACTACTACTCTGAATTTCATCCTTTAATCCTTTAAAAATTTCTTCAATAGTTGAAAGCTTAAATACACGATCAATAAGTTCCCTTTCTTCATTACTATAAGAAAATTTATGATCCTTTGGAAGTGGATCAGTAAATTCTTCAATTGCATTATTCACAATACCATAGAATTCCTTTATTTGTTCTGTAAGGTCAGTAATACCCTCAAAACTATTTTCTGAATAGGCATTTAATGACTCATTATTTGGAATATTTAATAAACCTAATCTTTTTGTAAGTTCTTCTAATCTAGTACTTGGAACATAATGAGTAGCAAATCCTGAAATATAACTATCGACACCATAAACAGAGTCACCAGTTAATGCAAGATATTTACCTAATTGACCATCTAAACGTGGTAAAAAGAAACTAGTTCCAACATCTGAGAAATATCCAATATCCAGCTCAGGCATAGCAATTCTTGAATTCTCAGTTGCAATTCTAAAAGGTGAATGAACAGCTAATCCAACTCCACCTCCCATAGTTACACCATCCATATAACTAACAATAGGTTTTGGATAAATTGATAATAAATGATTCATTGAATATTCTTTATAAAAGAAATCTAATGCTTCTTCAATAAGACCATTTGATACATTAGATGCAGCAGAAGCTACATCTCCACCAGCACAAAATGCTCTTGGAGCAGAAACTGAATCAATAATAATTAAATTTGCAACATTACTTTTACGGTACTCAATTAATCTCAGATTAATCTTATCAACCATACTAGTGTTTAAAGAGTTTAACTTCTTTGGTCTATTTAAAGTAATTACTCTAGCAGAATTCTCATTCTTAAATATCACATCTTCAGCTGCAGTAGTTGAGTACTTAGCCACTAAAGAGCTCTTGCCCATCATAGTGCCAAAACGTGCTTTATATACAGATCTCAACATTTTAATTAGCAATAAATGATCAAGTATTAGCGCTTTCCCTAGGCTCCAACTATGTCGCTGTTGGAGATTTTTTCACGGGGCCAGGGCCGAAAACCGCTGCAATATATGCTACTATTCAACACTTTACTCGTTGATAATATATATCTGCAATTGGCCAATGAAACTACTACAAATATAATTCTAGTTGTTATTTATAAATCAAAAAATATAGGTAATACATAAAATACATAAAATTACTATAAAAAGAACATTACTGCACCAAATAATGTATGTATAAAAGCCACCCAGTATCTTGAGAATCCTGGAGATAGTGAACTTCCTATGTTCTTTGGTTTACTTTGTGAAATAGTTGATAAAGTTAACTCAGCATCATTTTGTAAAGAATTTATCCATCCATTTACTGAAGATGCTGAAATTGTATCGCTAATCAGGGTACTATTTGATAACCATACAACAGCTTTACCATTAGCATCAAAAGCCACACCACCAGTACCTGTCCAAGTTGTTGGACGTTCAATATATCCTGGAACAGATATACCAGTATCAATATCACCAGTTCCTTGATAATCATGAATTGTTGAATATAAATTATTACGTTCAGTATAATTTAAAGATTCAAAAATATCAAATTCTCCACAACCTGAATCCCAACAAGAACAATTAGAATATTTAGGATATTGTGAAGTTCTAGCAATATGATCATTAAGTAACCAAATTGCAGGTAAATCAAAATATGTTGTATTTTTATCAGTAATTACACTTTCAGTTGGCATTGAGAAACTAAATAAAAACATTTTAATATCTCCTTGAAATCCATGAAAAGCAGGAATTCCTTCTCTATATATTCCACAATCTTTACCAAATTTTGACTCTCCACATTCATCTGTTGAATATATAACATATTCCTCATTTGAATTAATTAATGTATTTTCAGATAGTACAGTAGCAGAATCTGCTTTACCAATTCCAGTTTTATCAGCATAAGTTAAAGCAAGGCCTAAACAAGTAGAATTCTCACCTGCTTTAGTAAGAAATGTAACATTATTTGCAGTTGATGAAGATCCATCATAATAGGCTTCACGAGTCCAATCAGTGCCACTATCATTACCATGAATAAAATCTGGTGATGTATAAAAGGCAAATTCATTTAGAACTAAAGGGCCCCTAAAATGTACAGATACACCCTCATCTAATGGAGAATTTGGACCATCAAATTTTTGCCAATCAGATGAAAGGGTGCAATCACAATCATCAGAATCAATATCAGATAATTTAAAAACATGATGATAGTATCCTGTATAACCATAATTTTCAAATTGTAAAGCACTAAAACTGCTACTATATTCAGATGCAGAAACTAACCCTGTAAATGCTAATAAAACTTTCAACAACATTTTTGTAATTAATTAACTAGTGAAGAAAAATAATTGCGTACTGTTTATATAATATACCCTTTATGTAGGGGGGGCTTTACAGCTCCATTATGCAGGCTTAGCAAACTCCGCCTACACTGCGCAGAGCCTCTTTGTATGGAGGCGCCTAGGCTTAGATGGCTAGGCAAAATAGTGAGCTAACTATTCAGTGCTGCAAAGAGTAAGCATAGAGATAAATAAATAAACAAAAGAAAACACTAATGTTAACTAAACATAAACAGGTAAAATATATGAGAATAAAAGTTAGAACATTAAAGAAAGCGAATAATGTTATACATATCAGCTCGATACAGATATATTGAAGACTTACATGATGCTATATTAGGTGTTTTACCTTGTATTATTATGTATCAAGGTTATACTATTTACAGACAATAATAGCACTATGAATCTTTATGAATCTTGCTATATTTATCAAGTTCTTTTAATTTTCTATATTCTTCTAAAGGATCAAAATTACCAGTAGTTAACTTCTCATACGTCTCATCGTACTTTCCAGTAGAAAGGGCACCGTTACCACGGAATCTTTTTGAACGGTCAATAACACCCGATTTACACTCAAAAAAACTTCTAAAGAGATCGTGACATATTTCTGGAACATCATCTTTAAGCTCAGGCTTGGTGACACAGTCCTTTGGTGTGTTTCTGTTGATTAGCACGCATGGTGATCGCTGAAGGCAAATAGCGAGCGCTTTCTTTTGATCTTTGCAACTATAAAGGTGTTAGTAATGCCCGCTGAAACCAGCACAATTTATTAAACCAATTTCCAAAATGAGAAACCCCTCAATAAAAAGCCATAAAAAGCGCGCCCATAAACAGACGAAGCCCCTCCGCTACTTACCTCGAAGGCATTACTGCCCGCTTGCCTGATAATTCGTTTTTTTAGACTATGGTTAGGGGCACCGCAGGAGGATGAAAAAAAAATTTGTGATGGCGATGGAGGGTTCTGTACCGGAGGAGAGATGTCGGACAGAGAGGATTCTGGAGACGTGAAGCGAAGAAAGGTTGATGTTAAGGCCGAAGGAGTTGAAGATAGTGCTGCATCTGAAGTAGTGAATGGTTCTGAAGCGACAGAGGCCGTTGCAGACGCAGTTACTATTAGTTCTGAGTCTGGTAAGCGACCACCAGCTAAGGTCTATCCATTTACTTTAGATACTTTTCAGCGAGATGCTATTGATTGTATTGAAAATGATAGATCAGTTCTTGTAGCTGCTCATACATCTGCTGGTAAAACAGTTGTAGCAGAATATGCTATTGCTCAATCACTTCGTGATAAACAACGAGTAATTTATACATCTCCAATTAAGGCATTATCTAATCAAAAATATCGTGAATTAGCAGCTGAATTTGGTGATGTTGGTTTAATGACTGGTGATGTAACTATAAATCCAGATGCTGGTTGTTTAGTTATGACAACAGAAATTTTAAGATCTATGTTATATCGTGGTTCTGAAGTAATGCGTGAAGTTGCATGGGTAATTTTTGATGAGGTTCATTATATGCGTGATAAGGAAAGAGGTGTAGTTTGGGAAGAAACTATAATTTTATTACCTGATAAGGTTCATTATGTATTTTTATCAGCTACTATTCCAAATGGTAAAGAATTTGTTAATTGGATTTCTAAAATTCATAGACAAGAATGTCATATTGTTTATACAGATTATAGACCAACACCGTTACAACATTATTTATTTCCTGCTAATGGAGATGGTATTCATTTAGTTGTTGACGAAAAGGGAACATTTCGCGAAGAGAATTTTCAGAAAGCTATGGCTGCAATTAGTGATAAAACTGGTGATGATCCTGGAAGTGCTACTGGTAGAAATAATAAGAAGGGTCAGAGTTTTAAAGGTAATAAACAATCTGCTACTTCTGATATTTATAAAATTGTTAAGATGGTTTGGATGAAGAAATACAATCCAGTTATTGTATTTTCTTTCTCTAAGAGAGATTGTGAATCATTAGCTTTAAAGATGTCCAAATTAGATTTTAACTCTGAAGAAGAAAAAGAGACTCTTTCAAAAATTTTCAGTAATGCCATTGAAATTCTTCCAGAAAATGATAGAGAATTACCACAAATTAAGAATATTTTACCTTTATTGAAGAGAGGTATTGGTATTCATCATTCTGGTTTATTACCAATTCTTAAGGAAATTATTGAAATTCTTTTTCAAGAAGGTTTACTTAAAGTATTATTTGCTACGGAGACATTTTCTATTGGATTAAATATGCCTGCTAAAACTGTTGTTTTCACTTCTGTTCGTAAATGGGATGGTGTTGGTTTTAGATGGGTGAGTGGAGGTGAATATATTCAAATGAGTGGAAGAGCTGGAAGAAGAGGTATTGATGATAGAGGAATTGTTATTATGATGATTGATGAAAAAATGGAACCTCAAGTTGCTAAAGGTATGGTTAAAGGTGTCAGTGATAGATTAGATTCTGCTTTTCACCTTGGTTATAATATGATTTTGAATTTAATGAGAGTTGAAGGTATTTCACCAGAATTTTTATTAGAGAATTCATTTTATCAATTCCAAAATGTTAGTGCAGTACCAGAGATGGAGAAAGATCTTCAAAAACAAGAAAAAACTTTAGAAGAGCTTGTAATTGAAGATGAATCGACTATAAAAGAGTATTATGAATTGCGTCAAAATTTGGATAATTATCATAATGATATGACTGAAGTTATTACCCACCCATCAAATATTTTAAATTATTTGCAACCAGGAAGATTAATTAAGGTTAGAATTCCAAATAAGGATGATCCAAATAGTCCTATTGTATATGGTTGGGGATCTGTTGCTGGATTTAGTAAACGTTCAAATAAGAGAAATCCTTCACAAACATGGCCAGATCATGAAGCTTATGTTGTTGAAGTTTTGGTGACAAAAATGTTTATTGATTCTCCTAGTAACTTGATTAAATTGTTTATGCCAATTTTACCTATTGGAATTCGTCCATCAAAAGAAGGTGAAAAATCTAAATGTGAAATTATCCCAATTACTCTTGATTCCATTGAAGCTATTTCTAAGATTCGTATATTCATGCCTAATGATGTTAAGGCGAACAGTCAAAAGAAAGCAGCTGGTAAAAGTGTCAAGGAAGTGGAAAAAAGATTCCCAGATGGTATCCCATTATTAGACCCAATTGTGGATATGAAGATTGAAGACAAGAGTTTCAAGATTCTTATAAAGAAGATTGAAGTATTGGAATCCAAGTTATTTGCTAATCCATTATCTAAGTCAGAAAATTTACCAGCTTTATATGATAAGTACTGCCAAAAGGTTGAACTTGAAAAGAAGATTAAACAATTAAAGAATAAAGTAACTGAATCCAAGGCAATTATTCAATTGGATGATTTAAAACATAGAAAGAGAGTATTGCGTCGTTTAGGATTTACTACTCAATCTGATGTTATTGAACTTAAGGGAAGAGTTGCATGCGATATTTCTACTGGAGATGAACTTCTAATTACAGAATTGATGTTTAATGGTAATTTTAATGAACTTAATCCTAGTCAATGCGCGGCATTACTTTCATGCTTCGTTTTTGAAGAAAGGTCTAAAGAGACACCACGTTTACGGCCAGAATTATCAGAGCCTTTAAAGGCCATGCAAGAAATTGCCATGAAGATTGCTCGTGTGACTAAAGATTGTAAAATAGAAGTTGTTGAAAAAGATTATATTGAATCATTTAGATCTGAGTTAATGGAAGTTGTTTATGCTTGGTGTAATGGTGCTACATTTACTCAAATTTGTAAAATGACAGATGTTTATGAAGGTAGTTTAATTAGAATGTTTAAGAGATTAGAAGAAATGATTAAGCAAATGATTGATGCTGCAAAAACGATCGGCAATCAAGAATTAGAAGAAAAAATGAATAAAGCCTTAGATTTGGTTCATAGAGATATTGTGAGCTCTGGTTCTCTTTACTTGTAATTTTAGTTCAATAAACATTAAATATTATGAAATAGTGAAATTTGATAGGTAGATTATATAATCTAACAATAGACATTCCTTAAACCTTATTCCCAATACAGGCTTGTATACATAGTATTATCTGTGCACGCCTTTTTGACATTTCAAGTCAATGCCGTTCATTGACTAGAGCCCTGTGAAATATTACCATTAGCGCAGGTATATCGGAATGTTTAGTACGCCAAGCATAAAACAGTATCCACGTTGACATGCTAAAGATAACAATTTACATATATAAATATAGAAGATATTTCCATTGATAATGTTTTATATAAAAGTAAAATAAAATAGCTTTAAAAGCAAACACACAAATAAACAAAAACAAATATTATGCAACTTTACGTCTTAGTTAATGTCCTTGCCGGACTTTCTGGTTTAGTTAATGCTGTACCATTAGAAAAGAGAAGTACAACTGAACAAGCTTTAGGATTAGATCCTGCTGGTTGGTTTGATAAATATGGTTATCCTGGACCAATTCCTCAAGATCATTTATTAAAGAGAGATGCTTATATTGCTGCTCCAAATTATTATACTCGTAACCCATACTGGAGTGTTGAACATCTTAGTGCTCAATCTATTAAAGTCCAAGGTGGTGTTACTCGTGATCACTCTACCTTTAAAGTTGATACTGAAATTCCTGAACCATTCCGTGCTCAACTTTCTGATTACAAACATTCTGGATATGACCGTGGTCACCAAGCCCCAGCTGGTGATGTTCAATTTAGTCAAGAAGCTTTAGATCAAACTTTTTACTTATCAAACATGGCTCCACAAGTTGGAAAAGGTTTCAATAGAAACTACTGGGCTTGGACTGAAGAATTCCCACGTAACTTAACTGGTACCTATGACACTGTTCGTGTTTTAACTGGTCCATTATATCTTCCACGTCAAGCTCAAGCTGGTTACTATTACATGGATTATAAAATCATTGGTAACCCACCAAATGTTCATGTCCCAACTCATTTCTTTAAAGTTATCATTGGTGAAAATAAAGATGCTACAGAAGTTGATGCTGCTGCCTTTGTCTTACCAAATGAAGCTATTGATGACAGTGTTCCTTTAACTAACTGGAAAACATCTTTCGCTAACTTAACCCAAATCTCTGGTTTACAAATCTTGAGTGATGTTTCATCAATTACTGTTAACGATTTATGTGATAAAGTAAAGTGCCGTACTATTACCTACTCACACGATCGTTACAACAGTTAATTTCACTGTTTAGCTCTTTTTCTAATTTTCTTTTCCCTGCTCATTGATATCTTTATTTCCTTCTACCCGTGGCTCACACCCGTGGCTCAATACTGGTTTACGCTATTTATCATGTTGCCGCGTCCGCCTTATTGTTCAATTAACCTGACTCGCTGCTTACTTTGACTTCTTTATTATTCCTTATTTAACTCTGCTGGCAGATACCCTGTTCGTAATATACTTTGTTTCTTCATATTCATTCCTGTAGTTCTCTGTTCTGCCATGTCTGAGCTAGGCTTCTGATGTAACTCATACGCACTGCACAACTCATTAGTGGAAGCTAACGGAGACAGCGGTGAGCTTGCTGTAGAAGCTGGTGAGCTCACCGCAAATGTCAGTGAACTGTCCGGGGGCGATGATGAGCTCATTATTGTGGTGCTGGAATCGTTGACATCATAGGTCGAACCACTATGAATAAGGGAAGAATCATCAGCATGGGCCTCCTCAACTGGTGGGCACTCTGCATCTACGTCAAATGGTTCATTTGGATTCAGACCGGGTCCGGTAATAACCCCAAGTATTCCTCTTCCTCCAATTGACGCGCCTGCACATGATCCCACAGTCTTTGAGGTACTCTTTTCATTAGATGGGGTATTGGTTCTGCGCCAGCAAAAGAGATTATTGCTAATCTTAGCTGGAGTGATAATACCGCCCATGTATGTGCTTGAAATATCGGCCTTCTGTAATGCTCGAGTAATTTCACCCCAAACCACAGGAATAGCATCACACACCTTGAAGGTTGTCATCATGTCTGTCAAGACAAGTTTTTTACTCTCTCGAATTTTGGTTAGCATGACTGCTAATCTATCACCAACCATGTCCATGTAATAATGCGAATGCTGTATTACAGGAAACCCACGATTTCCAGCGACCCGGAATTTATGTAGATTGTGTTCCCCGAGCTTTATTGGGTACGATGGATCAATATATAGATAAGAATTCGAGTCAGTTTCACCAGATTTAGCTTTCTTTACAGGGACAGGGTTCTCCTCAAAGAATTTCACAAAGTTGAAGCTTTCCTCATTTTTTTCGGGATTATACCTGTAGTACTTACTGCCAGACTTATTAATGATTCGCAAGCATCTTACTAGCAAATACTGAAAGGCAATCTGAAAATCGGTGTTCTCTTCACGGTTAGCTTTCACTAAGAGATCGGCTGATAAGTTTTCCCTTTCTTTAAAAGCCATTTCTACCTCCCTGATCGGTTTTACCGACGAAACAATCGCATCATATATCAAACGAGCAAAATCTAATTCTGTAATTTGCATAATCTGCAAAGGATGAATATTCTTCAATATAACAAGGGAATTCAGAGCGATGGACATGAACAAACTATCATATAAACTATAATCAGACTCTTCCACATTCTTAAAAATTATCTTGTACGTAAGCCGATGAGTATTTGATTTCTTTTTACTTTCTGGCATCTTAACTAACGCGTTCAAATTCCTGCAGAAAATAATAACGCGAAAACATCGTAATTATCATGTCTCGCACGTCTATGCGTGCATGTAACCAAACATAATTAGCATAGGTATAGAATATATACACCAGTAATATGGGTTGACCATAATCTGTATTTATGTCGAATCTAACAGATATCAATTTGCCTCAGCTAAATGAATTTGTCCTTTATATATTAAATAGTCTCTTAAAAAGATTTGAAGAATTCTAAAGTGTGAAAAATATAGTATGTACATAAATATGAAGTATTGAGAAATTCACTAAATGGAAGTCGTTCCAGCAGTAGTTAAAACATTAAATAGTGAATTTAGCATTAACCATTACTTTGGAGTACCATGGATACAATTTTTCACTCCTTATCTCTTAATAAAGAGTGTTTTGTGGTTCACACTAGGGTCCAACCTTTCACCAATAGTTTTACATGATTGTTTGGATGACAGCTACTATGTACTTATTTTATAGTACTCAAAGATATTATATATATCAATAATAAGTTATATATCTGATAATCGATAATCTAATTATATTATTATTCTCAAATTATAGTAAAGTATAGTAATTCCTACTAATCAGTTGCAATCAAGCACTCTGGGCCATAAAAATGGTCTGTACATGAAGAATCAGTTCATACAAGTAAAAGAAAGCACAAGCTACAGGAATAGCATCACACATTTTGAAGGTTGTAATCAAGTCTGTCAACAAGGGGGTTTTTAATTTATGTAGTTTATGCTCCCCAAGCTTTATTGGATACACTTTACCAATATCTAAATTGGAATTCAAGTCAGTATCGCTAACTTTGGCCTTAGCTTTCTTTACAAGGATATGATTCTCTTAAAGAATGCTACAAAAATGGAGCTTTCTTCGTTTCCTTCAGGACTATATCTGTAGTACTTATTGCAAACATTATTAACCTTGCACAAGCATCTTACTAGCAAATACTGAGAGGCAATCTGAAAATCGGAGTTTTGATAGCGATTAGCTCTAACTAGAAACATTCTAAGGCTTCTCTGGGTGCGGCAATTGCGTCCTTATACGAATCACACTGACAGGGAAACCATAACTGCGGGCCGCATTGTAGCGGGAGACGCGTCTTTTTTTATTTTCACTAATCAGGAAAAAATTGATGGGAAAAAAAAAGTTCGCGTTCTGCTGTCGTGCAGCTGGCTCTACCGATTCAACAAAGAGTTTTCTCACTGTACTTTAGTATAAGACTCTAAGTACTGACAGAGTACCTTTTCTGGTAAATAATGACTACAAAGAAGCCAAAGGCAAAGAATAAGTCTAACAGTCCTGGAGATCAAACTTCTGGTAAGCTGACTAGAAAGACCACTACCACCGACACAGCAGCTTCTCCGCTGACTACCAGTAAGCGAGGAAAGACGAAGAGAAAGTATACGAACAATGGAGTTTCAAAACCTAGAGGCTCAAAATCAAATAATACGAGGTCAAGCAAAGGTAGTACTCCAATTAATAGTCCAAGAAATCTGCCTGGTCCGCCGCCTATTATGATTACTTCTACCATATCAAAGCAAGCTCAGTTAGCTGCTGGCAAGAGAAGAACTTCTCTTAGGCTTGCAGCGAATAATATCAAAGAAATTCCTGAAATAGTTGGAAAAGATAATTCCAGGGCCAGAAGCCCTCCAATTGAATTATCTTCACAACCATCGAAGAGGGCTAAACTGGTAGGACGACCAAAGGCTACTAAAGTTTCAAAATCGACAAAGGCTGCGAAAGGCGACGAAAGTAAAGTAAATCAGGATGATTTAACAGAAGATGAAAAAGAGAATATTGTTCTGATGCCTTTAAGGAATGGTAAACGTATTGGTAAGGTTATACCAGAGAATAAAGGAACCGCACTGCTGGCAGTGTCTCCAAGATCATTGACCAATACAAATAATAGTCAAGCGGAAGCAGATAAGAAAACAGTCTCTCCAGAAACTACCTCTCCAAAAAGTGCCAATGTGGAGATACCTTCTGATAGACCATCAGATTTGAGTGATAACTCCAAAGATGCATCGGTACAGAAGAGCCAAAGTGAGTTACTGCCCAGACCTCGCTTAAACGTTGATGGGATTTCGAGAGTCTCATTACAACCGTTTTCTCCTAGTCCAGGTAAAAAGAAGGTTGTGTTTTCTGATCTGTTAGAGTCTCCATCAACTTCTCCCTCTAGAAGAAATACTCCTTTAAAATCTATTCTTAAAACAAGTGATAGTCTGCCTTATAAGCTAGGTATTACAGAAACTTTAAATTCTCCTAGATCTTTAGACCAGAGTATTGAGATAGATCATAATGACCCTGATTTCTGGCTGCCTGGAACTATAGCACAGGTTGAATCAGGAACTGAAGCAGTTTTCTCATTAATTGATGGCTGTCTTAATCATTTACAAGATGAAGCGTGTGAGCGTAAATTCGAGATTTATGCCTCAATTAACTTAATCTTACAAAATAATTCTTATAAATATTTGTTGAAGAAGCTACTGTCTATAAGTGTTAACTTAGCTAATTATATGAAGAGAGATATATTGATGTGCGAAGAGAATATTTTGGAAAAATTCCCAAATAATTCATTTGAAGTTAACTCAAGTCCTACAAAATCATCTGATCCTTTTGAGAACAGAGTTATTATTCAAATAGTTCGTATCCTTAGTTTTTTCACTTCTAGATTAGAGTTGATCTCTACTTTACAGTGTAAGGATATCATATTTATACTAGATCACATATGCAATACTCTAATTAAAGATTATGCTACAATTCCAAAATCAGTGGCTTCTGCATACTTATCATTTTTAAAAGATCAAAAGTTGAGTAAATTTCAGAGCTTAAGCTTTGCTCAACAGAAGAAGCTATACGAACTGATTTTTACTGAGCCAGCCAGCAGACAGTCTTTGCCATTCTTTTTACAGAGATCATCTTCAGGACTAATCAATAATGAAAATACGTTCACAGAGAAGAAACAATTTGTCTCCATGGAAGCATCTGAAAGATTACTCGCCGCGGTGCTCAATATACGTCACTATAATTCTCTATCCATCAATTTTGAGAGAACGGTTACTATAAAGAATTTAATTACAGAATTTCCTGTTATGATGGAAAAATATTTGGATCAATGGTTAGAGACAATCATATTAAATATTATAGATGTTCCAAAACTCAAAATGTTGTCTACTAAAACTTTGAGTATATCTGTTCTGGTTTTGTTAGAGATGGTAACAATGTACCAGGATAGTAATTCATTTAAATTCAAATTTTTGAATTTTATAACGACACATTCTGTTAGAGATGATGGTGTCAGACATAATCTAGTCTCTATCAATGAGAATGACTCTATTTCTTTAACTAATAATAGCAATAATGGTAATGGTATTCTTGTCACGCAAATTGTGGAGTGTCTTATCAGCATAATCAGAGCTGAGCAGTCAAAGCAGGCTATGGATGTCTGGCTCTGTATCACATTACTAATGAATAATGAAAAATTTATGACTGGTAATGGGTTTGTGAAAAAATTTGATTTCACTAACTGGACCTTTAATCAAGAGTGGATGAGTGTTTTTGATACATGTATATTATCAGGTAAACCTGATGTGGTTTGCTGCGGAATTAAAGCATACAAGTGTCTAGTATTTATAGCAAATCAGCAAATAGGAGACCAGATAAAATTTGGTGGGAGCGGACTGGATGTTGGTGAAAAAAATGGGAATAAACAGATGCTGGAGTTCTCCAGTAAGTATGTTGATCTATTAATATATCCTTACAATCGCATATGTCAGGATGAAATGTTGATGTCTGAGCCAACAGTTATTCAAGCACTTAATAATCTAGGTTTTCGTATATCTTACTCTATTCTCAATGAACTTTTCATGGAGTCTAGTACTATAGTGTCGTCTAATAATAATGGATCATCTGTTACTGGTAATAGTATCAGATACCAGTCTCTTATATGCCGCAAATTATGGACAGAAGTGTTGACTGGCTTGTGGGACAAGTTTTACTTACAGCTTATTGCTAATTTTGAGTTAGATCGTGCTAGTCTAGCGATTAGTTTCTATCACTCTCTTTTTGAGACTCATGGTAAGCCGTTATACAGCAATAACAATCTGATTTCTTCATTAAAAATATTAGCAAAGGAGTCGATAACTGTTACAGAAATCAGACCTGTATCTAGTAAATGGATAATTGCCAATATTGACTTGTTAATTCCTTTTTTTGAGTCGTTATATGGATCAACAACCGGTAGCAGTATTCCTTTAGCTATCCAGTATGATTTTTTACATACATTTTTGAGTCTGATTAAACCTTTGATGAAGAGGGAGAAAGAGTTTCCATCCAGAGGGTATAAACAAATTCTCCTTATTCTTAAGTATATTCGAGTATTTATAGAGCAGTTGAACTCACTCTCAGAGTTGGTTGATATGGGTGTTGTCATTGCGATTGATATTTTAGATATTGTTCACATGTTTGACATTTGCAAATTGAGATTTATAGATGATTTACTAACTAGATTGGGAGCAATAGACGAGTCCATTCCAGGAAGCAAGTTGAGAACAATGGTTAACTCTCTTTCGACTGCAAAGCAGTTAAAGTTATTTGAGCTTCTTTCCAGAAATAAAATCTCCTCCATTCAGCTGTTTATTGCTAACAATTTAGAATCTAGAATGTTGTCAACTTTTGGATTAAGCGATCTAGTGTCTTTGGCTTCTATTGTTGGTAGTCACTGCTTAGAATCTATTAATGTGGAAAGAGTCATTCGAAGAATAGTATCACAATTGGACAAGCTAGGAAGATCAAATGATGACAATGTGAAGACTGTATTTGCAGCTCTTAAACTTGATCAACTACAAGACTTTGAAATGTTCTTAAAGTGTGTTCTCCAGTTCCGCAAATTTCAATCTAATGAAATCGAGCTTTTAATAACTAATACTTTGGTTAAAAAGATTGAAAATAAGAGCGAAAATGATGCATTGCAGTCTTTTGATGTATTAATAAAATACGAGCTTTTCCCGAATGCTTTATTGACATGCTTCTTGAAGTTTTTGAGAGAGCTAAAAGAGCCAGAACAGAGACAAGTATTCCTAACGGTTTCCTTGTTTTTACTCAAAATAGGCGACTTTGTCCTGTTGAAAGCGTTGGTCTGCTTCGGCCTAGCCACAGAAGGATACAACGAATTGTCACAACAATTCTTGGAGGAGCACAAGACAGCACTTTCGGATGCGACTACTTTTGATTTGGAGGATACTCTCAAGGCAGCGGAACGCGCTGTCAAAGACAGTGGACACATTTTGGAGCTGCTCACTGAGGAGACAGTGTCTGTTACGGAAAGCGCTGCTGAGGAGCTGGTACCATCCTTTGATGATACTGCTGTCCCCGTTGACGATACTGTTGTCTTGGCGAAAATGAATGTCACTGTGACTGAGGAAGTGGAGTCAGTAAGTGAGGCAGAGAAAGTTCCACAGTCTTTGATTGACCAGACCTTGGAACAACTTAACGGAGACAGTGACGATGGAATAGAGGAGTTGGACAACGATATATTGGCAGAGGATGCGATGTCGCGGATTGTTACACAAGATGCAAGCACATACAAAGTCAGCATCAATGGTAGTCCTATGGAGGTAAAGAAACCGAACCAGTCTGTGCAATTGAGTCCTTTACAGCACAAGAAAGCTGAGGTTCTCGTTAATGATGTTCATCCAGCGGACTACACAGCAGATAGTGATAGTGAAGAGTACTTGGACGCTAGAGACTATCCTGCGCATACAGGCAGCGCCAATAAGAAACGAAAGCTGGAACAGCTCGATGAACATGCTAGTAAGCCATTGACGATCAAGAAGCGTAAATCTGCCGGTGACATAACCAAACTATTGCAGAGCGTGATGGATGAGGTCAGTGTCGACGATATTCGTGAGATGTCTGTTGATGAGCGATTTGAGCTAGAGTCTTCACTTCTCCAGTTTATGATGCAATTGAGACATAACTAGTAATGATATGACATAACGTAACATAACATAATGTAACATAATATAACATAATATAATGTAGTATAATGTAATGTGCTAATATTTAGTACATCTGATATGGGCCTCAAAGTACCGCGGTGATGGGTTACATGTTGTATGCAGGCGTCGGTGAAAAATCCATCAAGAAAAATCTTAGTGAAGAGCGGTAGAGCATTTCCAATACTTTGGTCGTCTATGCTAAAGCTTGGTAGTTCTTGTTCTGGAGCACGACTTCCTTCCCAGACGTTCAAGCGATGCTATGCTAGGAGCAGGAGATGGTCCAGACACAATAAGAAGCCCGTTGTGCCAAAGAGCGCGACGATATTTAAGCTCCGAGAAGAGCTTGAGAACATCAAGGTACAGTCTTTAACTGAGATCATAGATAAAGTTAATATAGGCTTTTTAAAGAAAAGTGATAAAGAGAATTTTCTTTTTAGTAAGAGTTTTTCTAAACAATATGGTTTGTCAAATTGTAAGAAAGAGTTGGGAAGTAATTTCACACTGGCAGAGACTTATTTTAGCAGAATGCCAGGTCTTGGAGATTTAGTTCAGTTTTCTGATATTAATGATACGAATAATTCTTTAATAGAAGATTTAGGAATAATAGTAAAAATTCCAATTTTTGTGGAAGATGATCATGCTTATACAGTATTAACTCAAAAGGGACTCGTTATTAAGATCAAACGGAATAAAATTAGGTTTAGAATTCCTAAACTTTTTAGTTCTAATTTTGTGGAAAAAGTAGTAGTCTTAAACAGAGATTTAGATGCTTCTGCTGATCCTGAATTTCTTGATTTAATTCGTGATCCAAGAAATGTGACTAATGCTGATCATAGTTTAACGGTATCAGCTAGTGCAAGACAAATTGTGTTTAATAAACTTAAGGAAATAAGTTCAAATGCATGGGATAATATTGCAGATATTTCTCTTAAGTTAGAATACATTAATAATGTACTTCAAATTAATGGGATATCACTTATTTCTTTTATTAATTTACATCAATTGGTTAATGGCTTGGATATTAACTCCTTGAGACTCTTAACTCAGGAAAAGGTCAATGATGATGTGCGATCTAGTAATCATACTAAGTATGATACTACCTCTGCAAAAACTTCATATCTAGAGAATCTTATTCATATAAATAAAACTATTGAAGACATTGCTAATAAGAATCTGGAAATCAATTTTGGTCATGGGCTGTTAAGTTGGGGATATGATTCTACCACTGAAGATAATGATAAAAAGCATATTAAAATAGGTCCAAATACAATGTTGGATAATACTTTACTTTATACTATATTTCTAGTGCTACAAAAGCAGAAACATTTCTGGCACTTTAACTCTCTGTCTATCGATCCTAACTTAGGCACTCCAGTTTTGATCAAAGTGAAAACTTCCCTGCGTAATATGCTCACGAACAATGAAAAGTCTTGGAATTTATACATTGATGATGTTATAGAGTATATGAACAGCAAATTAAGGTATACAAATGGGACTTCGCTCTCGATAGAGCCTAGATACTATCGTGAAATTGTTAGAAGCATTACAGAGTTTTGTGCCAATGACTTGAATGATAGTATTAGTATGTCATCTGTATTATCCATATTAAAAAGATTACTGATATTTAAAGATAGGGATACAGTGACCAGGTCTTGCGCATTTGAATTGCTTCATAAATTAGGGGAAATACCAAAGGATAGTTCTAATAAGTTCATGTATAATAATCCTTCTACATGGAGTAATAACAATCCTATTACTTTACAAGTTCTGGAAGATAATAGAAATTTTAGACAAGAACAAGAATATTTTGCAAGATTTACTAAGAATGATTTAAAAGATTCTATAACTGGTGAATACCCTGATCTCTTGAAAGACCAAAGAGTGAACTTATCAAGTTTACCTGTATATTGTATTGATGGCGAGGGCGCGCATGAGATTGATGATGGTATAAGTATAATTAGAGAGTCTTCTGAAAAATGGGATATCAAGGTTCAAATTGCGGACCCTGCATCATATTTTGGCCCTGATAGTGTGGTAGGTAAAATAGCTTTAAGAAGAGCCAGTACATTATATCTTTTAGAAAGTGTGGTTCCAATGTTACCTAATGTTGTCTCAGAAGTTGCTGGTCTAGGTGTAAATGGGGAGGCAACAAGAACAATTTGTTACAGTGTGAGTTACAATCCAGTTACTGGGCAGTTTATCAAAGGTTCAGAACTGGTAGGGGCAGCTATAGTACTGAATTTTAGGCTGCTTACTTATGACAGGGTCAATGAGATTTTATATGATGAAGGGCATGAATATTATCAAGATTTAAAAGATTTAATGTCTGTTAGTTATAAACTTAGAGAGAACAGAGTTAAAAGGGGAGCATTACTTTTAGAGAATAGCAGTTTGGTAGCAAATAGAAATCTACGAGATGATAAGATTGAATTCACTCATAAACAAGAAACTGATGCAGATATACTAGTAAGTGAGCTTATGATATTATCAAATTCAATTGCTGGTAATTTTTTTCAAAGGCAGAAAGTTCCAGTGGCATACAGAAATTTACCAGAACAGATTGGTTACCAGGAATCTTTAAAATTTGTAAATAAAATATCAAAAGATTCTGGGAATACACTTATTGCTGATAAATATACTGAACTTCAAAATAGATGCAAAGAAACATTATCATCAGTATCTTTTAGTGAGTTACCATTATTAAATAATTTATGGACATCTGGATTTTATGATATTAATCCAAAGAAACATTCAATGTTAGGGGTTGACAATTATGTTCAGAGTACATCACCTCTTAGAAGATGCACTGATTTGATTAGTCATTGGCAAACACATCAGATTTTAGCTGATAGGAAACTGGAAGCTATCAAATATGGTTCACTATTCCCATTAATTGTACATATTCAAGGACAAGTGAATGCTATTAGAGCAATGCAAAGGAACTCTATAAATTATTGGAAAATTATGAATATTGTTTCAAAATTTAATGGTACTGAATTACATTCTCCTGGATCACTTTTAGACATTAAATATAACTCACCATATAATAAGTTTAATTTTACTGTCATGGATAACAGGAAGAACAGTGCTGGTCAAATTCGTGGAATAATAGATGATTATTCTTTACCGGCTGATCTAAATATTGAATCAGAAGAAGAAGAGCTACCTATTGGACATAAAATACCAGTGAGAATACAGTCTATGGACCCTATTGAGGGACATATACTTCTATCTCCTGTATAATATAAAACCATGTAAATACTTATCATAGATGTAGGGGTGTTGCATCCATGCAACATCCGTGCACCACAGGACGAAAATTTTGAAAAACTACTGTTGAGTGCGCGCATTACAGTAGAGGATTGACTACACTGGAAGAAAGTATAATGTTTAGATTAGTTCATAAGAGATTAATAGCGACCAGCAGATTTGTGGGACAGCAAGCTGCTGCTGCTACTGCCAAAGTAGAAATCCAGGGCGCTGCAAAAGCTGTGAAAGTTTCTAGTATTAAAGAGGGTACTTCATTGAAGTTGAATGTCTTAGCTGGAAAGGATCCTTTAGCTCTTAAAGATGAAGAATATCCACAATGGTTATGGTCAATACTAGAACCTAAGGATGTATCATCAAAATCTGAAACTGATCCTGTTAAAAAAGCAAAGAAGGAGATGAGAAAGAGTAATATCAAGAAGATTAGATACAATAACTTTTTACAACAATTATAGGGAATTAATAATTTTCATATCATTGAAATCACTTTCACAAACTCTCCTTTTTCCCACTTCCTTGTTCTTATTGGACAACATGTATATAACTATAACGCAAGACTTGATAGCATTACATTCATGTAAACTCGTAAACTGATCATTCTGGTAGTATACATCCATTGAAAAATCCAATGCAAAATAGCCAAAGACATATACTATATTATTTATTATTAAAGTCTTTAATATACTAATTTTATTTTATACTGCTTATGTAGAACTGTTATAATACTAATATATATAGAGCATTAAGTAATAGCCAGGCTCAGATAGAGCAGCGGGTAACTTCTGTAAAAGTTGATCTTCGCGAATGTATAAGAGGAGTATAAGTACTGCAAGAACTATGGTGATGGGGTCTAAAGTTTGTGTCCGAAATGGCAATGAGATATTTAAAGCGGTGGAAAATTCTGTGCTGGTTAGTTTTAGAGGAAAAGGTAAAAAGTTTTTACTTAGTCTTCCTTTAATTAAATCACCAATTAATGAATTAGTATTGAATAGTTCTGGTACCTGGTTAGCTATTGTGTGCTCTAATTGTGTTTATGGAGTTCATTTACCACCTAATTTTGTTCTTTATAATTCTTTTGCTACTAATAACTTATCAGTTGAATATTTTAAGATTGGACCAGAATATATTAATAGTACTGCTTCTATATTACAAGTTTTGTGGGGACCAATAGCAAAATATGATTCTCAGTTAGTAATTTTAACATCAGATCTGATTATAAGATCATTTGAGTTATCAATTTCTACTAAATTACCAACTGGGTCAATAAGTTTAAATAAAGTTTCTGAAAATTCAGCTAGTGCTAATAACTCATTCTCATTGACTTCTCTTAGCTCTATTATAAAGCCAATCAAGATGGCATTTGGTTCATTAGATTTAAGTGACCCATTAGGTTGCTTGTCTCTTTATATTTTAACAAAAGAAGGTGAATTGCATTGTTTATTTCCATTTCATCCAGCTAAAATGGCGGTAGATAAGCAGTTTATTGAGTTGTTATTGAATCTATCATTGGTACAATATAATCATGTTAACGATGAATTGTATTTAATGATTAATAACCAGCAACCATCTGAAGGAACAGATCTGGAAGATGCTGAACGTCTTGAATTTCAAAGAGATGGGTTAGCGTTGCAGCTTCAATGGGTTGTAGAGCTAGAAAAGCAGTTGCAGGATTGTGCGAAGGAGATTCGCCAAGTTGGAGGTTCAAATACTGAATTGAGTATAGTAAGTCCTGTAACAAATTTTTCTGAACCTCTATTACAAGGTCCAATTGATATTGCCAATTCGCCTCTGAGTTTGGATAATGATTTTTCTGTTAGTGGTTCTGACCTTATTACTGTCAACAATGGAGATATTAATTTACTTCAAGTTGCACTTGACAATGGCGATTTAATAATGTGCTTCCCACTGGGTGATTCAATAATGAGATGGAAAGATCGTGGAGCTGAAGAAGATGAGTTTGATAGCTTTATGAATCCGACATGCTCTGTGCTTCAGCATATCAAAATATCTACCACTTCATCTTCTGATAACATTAAGAAAATTAGTTTAATAAGAACAGAACTTCCTAGTTTATTCTTAGTTGTTATTGATTCTTTGGATAAACTGGTGATTTTGAAAGTGGATTTCCTCAAATGGGGAACGGCCTTGAATAACTATATCATAGATAATTTTGCTACTCCAGATGTTTTCCTGGATATTTTAGAGTCTCAGAAAGATCTGAATAAGTTATCTATTGAAAAAGTCTATGAAGGCTCTAGATTAAGTGGCGTTGATGTAGCTGTCGATGACAATGATGTTACATATATGATTGTTGATTCTGGTGTCTCGCTTACTGAAGTTATTTTACAGGAGTTAAGTGACTCGGAGCAAATTACTAACAATGACAATTCTTTGGCGTTGACACATCTGAGTGACCAAATCAAGGCATTAGTTACAAGTAATTTTGACTATAATACTTTCTTAGTGACGGAAAAGCAGTTCAAGAACAATAACCTAATTATTGATGGATTCGTCAAGGATATTCAAACTAGTGACCTTATTAGTCAATTTATGAGAACTAGTATCAAAGAACTGTCTAAAGAGGACATGAAGAAAGTAGGGGAGTCGGAAGAGTTCAATAATAACCTTTTAAGAGTGATGGAAGTTATAACGCAGAAATTCATTGAAAATATTTTATTCTTAACGAGATATCAGCTTAGTTTAAGTCATAATTTACAACTTTTTAAGCAGGAATTAGAATACCAAATAGTAAAGTTGAATGAAGTTCAGGCTATAGTGAATGACCTTGAAGTTAAATCAGGAAAGTTCAATTCAGAAGTCTCACAAGCTGCTAAAAGATTAGAGAAAATATTAACTCGTCAAATATCATTACAAGAGAGATTAGATTCACTTCAAGGTAAGGTTACTGAAAAGCGGAAACAATTGGAAAACTCTTCTAAGCAATTATTATTTACTGGAAATTTACCAATATCAGTTGCGGAGAAAGCATTTTTCAGTGATATTAAGAGATTAAATAGATTTTACAGTGATTTACAATCTAAGTATAAAATGATTACTAAACAGGCCCAATTTTTCAAAAGTTATAAAATTGATCTGCAAGTAATAAATGAAAAAGATAGCAGCAGTCTCTTGAGCAAACAACAATCTAATCATTTAAGATCTAAATTAGCCAAAGATGGGGAAGTATTATCAGTAACTAAAAATTTAGTTAAAAAAGCTCTTGAGGAAATTGAAGAATCACATTAATTTTCTATCTTATATAAATGAAATATCATTTATATTTGCATGTCATATATTGATAATATCGTTTGTTACTTTATTGTATACTTTAACGTAGGCTACATATTTCCTCAATTGGGTGGGCCAATATGCCAGGCTTGTAAATTATCCGTTATGCAGAATGGGTGCTCTTAGCATTTTTCAGTGGGTCTGTACCTTTTTCTGAAGTAGTTTTCGAAGCTAGTTTTCAACAATTGTTTATCTTGCTGCAAAATTCAAGATATTGGATAATTAGAAGAATTAAAAGAAATTTAAATATTTTTTAAATAAAAGTTATAAATTAGGAATTTTTATTAAGTTCTAAATCTAATTTTTATTTATTAATTATAATGTCTGAGCCTGAAAGTTCTGTCAAAACAGAACCCTCTTCTGACAGTACAGTTTCAGAGAAGAGAAAGTTTGACAAAATTGAAGAACCAAATGGTGATGAAAAGCCATTAAAAGAGAATAAAACTGATCCTATTGTTAAAACTTATGGTATTAGTAAAGTTAAGTATCCACAGAATTCTATTATTGTTCCTACAAGAAAACCAAATTTAAGATATATTCCATTAAAGACCGGACTTTGTTATGATGTTAGAATGCGTTACCACGCTAAGTTATATACATCATATTATGAATATATAGATCCACATCCAGAGGATCCACGTCGGATTTATAGAATATATAAAATTTTAGCTGAAGAAGGTCTTATAAATGATCCAACACTTGCTGGTTCAGATGATATTGGTGAATTAATGGTTAAAATTCCAGTTCGTGAAGCAAGTGAAGAAGAAATATTACAAGTTCATACAAAAGAACATCTTAATTTTTTAAAAGAAACTACTTCAATGACAAAAGAACAGCTATTAAAAATTACTGAATCTGGTGATTCTGTTTATTTTAATCATGATTCATTTTTTTGTGCTAAATTATCTTGTGGTGGAGTGATTGAAGCGTGTAAAGCAGTTGTTGAAGGTAGAGTTAAAAATTCATTTGCAATTGTTAGACCTCCTGGACATCATTCAGAACCAGAAGCACCAGGAGGTTTTTGTTTATTTTCTAATGTTGCTGTTGCTGCTAATAATATTTTAAAAAATTATAGTGAATCTGTTAGAAAAATTGTTATTCTTGATTGGGATGTTCATCATGGAAATGGTACTCAAAAATGTTTTTATAACGATCCTCGTGTTTTATATATCTCTCTTCATCGTTTTGAATTAGGGAAATATTATCCAGGAACTCCAGCTGGTGATTATGATCAAGCTGGCGAAGGACCAGGTGAAGGTTTTAATGTAAATATTCCATGGCCTGTTGGTGGAATGACTGATGCTGACTATATTTATGCTTTTAATAATGTAATCATACCTATATGTATGGAATTTAGTCCTGATTTAGTTATTGTTTCTTCTGGTTTTGACGCTGCTGAAGGTGATATGATTGGTCAATGTCATGTCAGTCCTGGATGTTACGGACATATGGTAAATATGTTGAAAAATTTAGCCAAGGGTAATATGTGTGTTGCTCTTGAAGGTGGTTACAATTTAGATAGTATCAGTATCAGTGCATTAGCAGTTGCAAAAGCTTTGCTTGGTGAACCACCAGATGAATTGAAGACTCGTATTCCAAGTACTGCTGCAGTTGAAACAATATATAAGGTAAAAGAATTCCAAAGCAGATATTGGAAATCAATGAAACCAGGATTTGCAGCAATTAGTGATAATAATACTGTTAACTTGAATAAAGGACTGTCAAATAAAGATACTTCCAAGACTGATAATATTACCAAAAATAGTACATTTTTATCAGATGCAGTTCGTTTACATCAAGCCAATAAATTAAAAGAGAAATATGGACTTATAAATTTACCTATACTTATTAATGACTCATCAAGTAGTGATGCTGATTCTAAATTTTCTGGTCTTTATGCTAGTTCTCTGTCATTTGATAATCAACTTTTATCTACACCTGGTATTTTTCAACAAGAAACTATATGTATATTAGTTCATGATCCATTTGAAATTTATGGACACGTTGATCCTGTTTATGGTACTTTAGAGTCATATTCTTCAGTTTACATTGACCCGACTGAGAAGCTTATTAATTGGGTAATTAATGAGAAAAATTTTGGGTTAATTGATGTATCAATCCCTACCTCTATAACGACCTCAAATAGCCAAAATGCTGACTCTGAAACAAATGGTCTGCTAACACTGAATGGAACATCTAGTCATTCTAAAAGACAATCAGATGATTATAATAATATAATATATTCTCAAGAGCTTATGTTATATCTCTGGGATAATTATCTCAAATTTTTTACAAACTTGAAAAACATATTGTTCTTTGGAGTTGGAGATTCTTATAATGGAATTGTTTATTTATTAGGTCACCGTCAAGTGATAAATACTGCTTTTGATGGAGAAGAACATGCAAATGGTAGCTCTTCAGGCGAGGCAAGTGGTAGTTCTAGTGAGTCCAACTATAAATCAGTTGGTTTGAATAAGGGTAAAATTGAACGCGCCTGTCTGATAAACTTTCTTAATTCGAAGAACCAATTACGTCAAATAATACCACTTATAGATGAAACTTTAAGTGATTGGTATTATAAGAACAGTTTGGTATTTACATCGCCTAAACATCCTATATGGGATAATAATGATAATTATAATAAAAGACCAAGAAAGAAGTTTGGTCGTGTTTTAAAGAGTGAACTGGGAGAAAATTTATATGATTTATTCCAAGAGAACTACGATGAAGCCATAAATTTTGTTCTTGATACATTGGAAGAATACGAAAGTGAAGAAGAATCGGATTCTGAGTGAAAGTATTTTTTTTTTAACTATTTTTACAATCATAGAGTTAACTCATGAATGAACAATATGAGAATTTTATCTTAAATGAGCAGTAGCATTTTTGTAGAGTGTTTGCCACATATAAGCTTCACTAAGAAGAAGTTCAATATCTTTTTCATTCCAATTTTTAGTTGGTAAAGATTGTAAATAAATCATAATTTCTTGAAAATCCATTTCTTTAAGTCTATCAGACCATTTAACTAAAAATGCTGCACAAACATAAATATGAAATTCACTAAATCCACTTGATCCTTCAGTTAAATAAGTATCCCACATTCGAATAATATGATTCATATCAATTTCTCTCATCAATAAACAATTCATCCAACGGAATGAAAATTGTAAAAATTCAATACCTTCTTGTTCTAAATGTTTAACTAAATTAGCATCAATTCTCATTGTAAGGTCTCTAAGTTCATTAACTTGTCTTATAATACCTGGTTGTGCATGTATATAATTATCCTGAATAGAATCAAGAAGTTTAGTTAAACACCAATAAGTATCAGCCTCAACTGTATCAAAAATAACTTGTGGAATTTCTTCTGGGTTTATATCAACAATATCAATACAATTTTGTTTATCATTATTAATATATGATGATAAAAATACTTGAAAAAATGGTGTACATATATCATTAATACCTTGAACATATCCACTTGCTGGGTGTCTTACAGCCCATAAATATAATATTTTCTCAAGAGAACGTTGAATAATTGGATAACTGTAAAGTTTAAGATGTGGATTAGTTCTTGGTATATCAATAGTAATTTGATGCCAAGTATTCATATCTTTTTCACCATTCATTACATTATTAATTTGATCTAAATAATCTTTTCTTTTTCTTTTAAGATTACTTACTCGTCTATCAGTATTAGTTGATAAATAACCCAGTAATAATTGCCATACTATTGCTCTTAGTTCATTTGGTATACCATTCCAAGAAAGTTTTTTTAAATCTTCTAAAGGAATTACTTGTTCATTTAATAAAAGCTTTTTAAATCTATTATATCTTGATATAGATGCATTTAATTCCTCTTTGGCACCACTTGTATCAATCAAATTTTCATCATATCGCATAAGATTGGGCCCAGAAATAACTTCCATAATATATATTGGATCTTCAATTATTTTTTTATAAGAACTTTTTAATAATGTACTTGAATTACTATGCATTGAACTAGTTATTGATGCTGGAGATTGTAAATTATGCAGTGTTGGTGATTGTAGATCTCGCTGAGACACATCAAAATTTAAGCCTAGTTCTGTTTTACTATTATTAAAATCAATTGAATTCAGATGACTTAAATTTTGACTATGATCTTTATCAACTGATGCATCCCAATCATCATCTGAATCCATATAAATATTACTTTGAAATGGATGAACCAGTCTAACTTTTTTATTTTTCTTCGTGTCATTTGCATGATGATTATGATGTGTAGTTTGAGCTATTGTTGGAACGGTATGTGAAGATTTCTTTGACTGTGATGATGATATACTTAAATGTGAAAATGAAGCCCCAATAATTTTTGGATCATCTGCTAAAACTGATTTAGTAGTTCCTGAACTAGACGAACTTCTAGTATTACTCGTCTTAGAGAGTGATTTGAAAAATGAATTTAGCGAAGCTCCTCGTCCTCCTCCTTCTCCAAACATAAATTCATTCAGATCTTTATTAATTGTTAATACCATATCTTTATCATCAAAATAAAATTTAAAAAAAAAAAAGAAAATACTTATCATTCTCATTTAGTTTACTTACAAACTTGTGCCATTTCCTGCCTATGTTAGTATAAGTGTCTTCTCCACCAATATAGATTTGATTTATTAAAAATAATTGCCCTATAATCAACTTTATAATATATCTAATACTTACTGGCTGCGATGCTGCACTTTTCTTGGGCATAATGCTTTTATTAGTAATCAGACATTCAGTTGGGTTGTTACTCTCTATCTCTCTCTTTCTCTCCAATATCTGTCCGTACTAAGCTTTGGTCGGTATGCCAAAATTGAAGCATCTCTCACATGTCGGCTTATAATGCTAACAGCACTATTTAATGTTTAATCCGGGTAATAATGCTCACCGGGCAATTCTAGCAAAAGCATCGCTGGCAGGGGAAAATTGAATTTGTAATTATATTTCCAGGTTCGCCTCAATTTTTTTCCTCTCACCTTTTTACACTCAGGGATTTTAGTATTATTATAGGCTACTAAAGCTAGGAATATATTTTTTTTTTTTTACATTTGTATAATAACTTGAATAAGTTTTCAGTTGTTTAATACGATTTTTTAAGGCTGAAATTATTCTTCTCTTTTTCTTATATCTTTTATTTTAGGGAATTATAAACATTATTTATTAGTGGTTGGCTTGCCTCCCCACTTTTATTGTTAGTGTTTTTTTTTTTTTTTTAAAGGTTAGGTTCATATTTGATTGATTATTGTGTTTAAGTCGGTTTTAATTATTTATTTAAATTGGCATACACTTTTATTTGTGAATATTTAGGACCAACAAATGGGAAATAATCCGTCTAGAGATAATTTAGGTGGACCCATATCATCATGTACAAATAATTCTGGAACAACCGGCGGGGGTGCAACTACTTTAAGCGCTGCTGAGGGTGAAGATAGTTCAAAACCCCCTCCGTCAAGGTGTTCCTTACAATCCAATCATGATAAACAAATTCAACTCCAAAATTTGTTGAATAATTTCGATGCTGCTACCGTTACCGCTGCATCGGGGGAGTTTAACTCCCTAAAAACTAGCGGTGAAACTTTTCCAATAATTCCTGAGTCGACTGTTTTAAACAAAAAGCCAAAGGAACCTCCCCATAGAGATGGACTTGTTAAATTACTGCAAAAGCCAAATAATTCAAGTTATTTTAACTTATTGGCACACTCTTATGATGATGATCAGGAAGCTACAGCTCCTTTAAATGAAATATCTACTATTACTGCTACTACCACTACACTGGTAGAAACATTAGTAGAAAATCTTCATCTAAACTCCCCTAAACCGATAAATGGTATTACTACTCCACATTTACAAATTAGGGGCTCACCGGGGTTACATGGTCTTCATGAACCTACGGTTTCACACGATTTACATAGTAACACTGATATTTCTTCAATGTCTAGTGATTTCTCTAGTAATAGCTTACTATCAACCACTCCAAACTCTACAAACATTGATACGACTGAAGGAGCTGAAAAATCTTCAGCGTATAATTCTGCTAGGGAATTTAACTTAAAGAATAAAAAGGGTAAAAAGGTTAATAAACCTGTGACAAGTTCTGATATTCAAAAACTTTATAATCCAAAGTTTAACAAGAAGATTGTTAATCATAATGAGGTGGATATTGATTCTATAATTGAAAAGTTAATTGAAATTGGTCTTTCTAAGTCATACTCCAGCTCATTGGTGGTATCTCGTAATGAAATCAGTTATATCATAAATAAGTCTAAAGAAGTTTTCCTTAGCCAACCTACTCTTTTAGAACTTTCCTCACCTATCAAGGTTGTTGGTGATCTTCATGGTCAATTTAATGACTTGTTACGAATTTTAAAATTATCTGGCTTTCCGCCACATTCGAACTATTTATTTTTAGGAGATTATGTTGATAGAGGAAAACAGTCATTAGAGACTATTTTACTTTTATTGTGCTTTAAAATCAAGTATCCTAATAACTTTTTCATGTTGAGAGGTAATCATGAATCTGGTAACATTAGTAAAATTTATGGTTTCTACGATGAATGCAAAAGAAGACTAGGATCTGTTAAGACTTGGAAACATTTTGTGGATGTTTTCAATGTATTACCTATTGCTGCTGTAATATCAGATAAAATCTTTTGTGTTCACGGAGGACTATCTCCTTTCTTAAAGAGTACTAAGCAAATAAATAAGATAAAAAGACCAACTGATATTCCTGATGTTGGATTACTATCAGATTTATTATGGAGTGATCCAAATGCTAAAGTTAATGATTGGAGTCCTAATGATCGTGGGATTTCCTTCTTCTTTTCGAAAAGAAACGTGAACGAGTTTTTAAGTAAGTTTCAATTTGACTTGATTGTTCGTGGGCACATGGTGGTAGAAGATGGATATGAGTTCTTCAATAAGAAGAGACTTGTGACTATTTTCAGTGCACCAAATTATTGTGGTGAATTCAACAACTGGGGTGCTGTAATGAGCATAGATAAACAATTATTGTGCAGCTTTGAATTGTTGAAACCAGTTGACTTGAAAAAGGTAAAAACTGTTAGTTCTTCAACTAGCCGCAAGAAAAAACATAAATGAAGGTAGCTATTAAAATATAGCTCTATTTATTATATTTTCTTTGGTTAGCTGTTCAACTCTGAATTACCCCTTTAATACGCTACATATGTATAATTTCATAATATAATATTTCTTTGGTTTTAGATATTACAGATCATTGTAGATTGTACATATAATTAGCAATGAAGAAGATGTTTTGTATTTCATAATACGTTACAATTAACAATTAACAATTAACTATATAGCTAACAGCAAAATGAGAAAATAAGAGGCTTAGAAGCACAGATATCATTTTACCACTAATATTTTTACTGTCTTTCATTAATATATTTCCCTAGCTGATAGGTTATTAATCTTTGAATAAAGTAGAAATAGAAGATAATAGATTCACATATCATCAGCAATCAAAGCAACAATCATTCTGTATAAATAGAAGAAGAATAATAATAAATGGAAACCTAATTTAAAGAAACTTTCTTTCTTGTGCTTGCTTAAAGTTCTGAAAATTTCTGTAGCATCAAGTAAGTAATTTTTAGTATAAAATTTATTAGCATTAAAGGCAAATAATGGTAAATTAATTAAAAGAGTAAACCAGTAACCATTAACTAAAAATAATAATGTTAAAAATCCATGAAGAGCAGCTTCTGGGAAGATATACTTGTTCAACTTATTACAAAGTTCAATTGGATTAATATAATCACATTCTAAATCAGAATACATGATTGTAAAGAAAACTTGCAGGAATAAGTTAACAGCATTTAAAATAACTGCAAAAATAAAAAGCCAGGCTTCACCATTCATTTTTTATTATATATCTTTTTGTTGATTAGGAATTAGGAGGCAACCAATGATAAGCAATTTTAACTAATAAGAAGAAAAAAAACAAAAATTATTACTGAAGAATTTTCCAAATGATTTAAATATAAAATAGTTCTTGGAAATTAAAATTTAACTAATTAATTAAATTTAAAAGAATCACTTTATTTTAATCTTTAAATCAACTTGTGACTAGCAGATCTAAATTATGTTTTTTTTTCCCAGTATCATTTTGCTTTCAATGGTGAATGGCAAAAATCCGTGTCGGGTTACCCTTCCAATGTCTAGGACTACACGATTGCGAGGTTTGAGCGTATATTATTGTTAAGTTATCTATTTGTAGTATTGCTTGAAAACCTTAGCAATCTTCTCACCGAAGAATTCAGCGGATTTAGCGTGGTTAGGAGCTGGGTTAGATTCAGTTGGCACGTCAATGAAAGATTGAGTAGCTAAACCGAGGTTAATACCGTCAGGGTTTAAAGCTTCTGGATTTCTTTCAGCCTTTGCATTGGTTGGGAGAATTCCAACTGGAACCCAAAGCATACCTTGTTGAGCGACATAAGTAGCTAAGTCAATCAAAGTAGTTTGTTTATCACCACCTGAAGAAGCAGAATTGGTGAAACCAGCAGCGATTTTATCTTGTAATCCACGAGTGTAAAAGATTCCACTAGTTTTTTCAAAGAAACTTTTAAGAGCAGCAGAAATTGTACCAAAATAAGTTGGAGTACCAAAGATAAAAGCATCATAGTTAACTAATCCATCAATATCTTTTTCAGCTTCTTCAGCAGTTAAGAAATCAACCTTAACACCTTCAACTTTTTCAACACCCTTGAGAACATATTGAGCAACTTGTTTAGTATTGCCAAAACCCGAGTGGTAAATCAAGGCTACCTTAATTTCGGACTTTGAGGTAATTTTAATATCTGTGGTAACTGACATTGTTTAAGTTAATTTTTTCTTTTTAGTTTAATAAGTAAAGAGTTATTAAAAGTATTAATTGAATAAAAAAGAGATAATAAATTTTTTTAATCTGGGCAAATGATAGTATATTTATATACAGATTCATAGTAGTGCCCGGAGTAACATAGCTTTAATTTCTTATGCATGATGTGCATAGTCCGCTAATATTTAAATTATTATGATTACAAAAATTATATATGGCGCTGACAAATATTTGACTGCACGATTACTTCTACAATACAGAAACATACGCACCGTTGATAAGCACGTTATATTGATGCATCTTGGTGCATTATTACTTAATACATCACCTCTTGAGCTATCTAACAATATTAATAATATTTGCACCCTTTCTCATACAAATTCCTGCTGTGATTTCTAATGTTCATATGCACCACAGTTTTCAATGCAAGATTATCTACTAGTACTACAATAATAAATCAATATACATTATTACAAATTACTTTTTTTGAGCACACTATATGTTAGTAGAGTGTACCTTATACTTATAATTTCTAATTTCTAATTTATAATGCCTACTTCATTAAAGTTTACATGAACCAAATGAATAAAATTAATGAATAAAAATCCAAGGTCATTTATTCAGCCGGCTTGGCGAATAGCTATTTCTAATTCTCGGGGTTATACTTGTTCGGAGTTATTTCTTGTGGAAGTTAAAACCGAAAATAGTTGTACGCTCGGTTTTCGGATTTAAGGAGACATTCCTGTTGGCGCCATCGGACATGGCGAAAAGACTGCCATGCTGTTCAGCTATATCCGCAAAATGAACAAACAGAAATTAGAACTTATATTCCAGCGGCTGTGGCTGTTCTTGGGCCTCAATGGCAGCTGCAAATCCTCAGCTCATAGTCTAGAGACGGCCTCATATGCCCGCAACTGTTGGGTCTATGCGCACTACGGTCGATGGGAATATGAACAGTAGGATGGCGGGTGCACAGAGTAGACAATGGCAGAGAGCAGGCCCAAGGTTCCGGCAAGGCCACCAAAAGCATTATCATTACCGACATCTAACAAGTCTAATTTTAAGGTACCTGCTCTTGTATCTGTAAATCTTGAGAATGTTAATGCGCCAAATAGTGTTAATGTTACTCTGAGCGAAGTACTGAACGCAAACCGGTCTCTGGTTAGTCCAGATAATGCGTCAAGTTTGAGGATAGGAACTCCACTGTTAGAGACATCTAGTATTGTAAGTGAAGTTACACTGCCTAAAAGGTCTGAACATTCAATGAATACTAGTTTTCCAAAATTAACAATACATAATCAAGATCAAGATCAAGTTAGTATAATGGAGAATGAGTTAGATTTATTAATGAATGATAATGATGGTTTATTGAATGAATTTAAACAATCAGAACAACCTTTAGAGAATTATCAAATTAATATATCGGATTTATTAGATAAAATGACTTCTGCTTCTTCTGGTCTTGAATCTAATCTTAATATTATTGATTTACAGCGATCACGTAATGCTCAATCAAAACCATCACTGGAAGATAATCTATTAAATAATTCAGATCCTGTTTCAGAATTCCTACTGCACAAAAAACAGATATTTATATTATCTTCTTCTGGAAAACCAATTTATTCATTGTATGATGAATCTTCAGCTATAAATTATATGAGTATTATACATACTCTTATATCATCATTTAATGATCCAAGTATTACCCCAGGTATTAGCAGTGAGGCAGGTAATGATGATCTAAGACATTTCAAAACCAAATCAACTCTGTTTGTTATATTGAATAAATATCCAATTTATTTATTTGCTATCTCATCACTACACTCTGAGACAATTATTGATTTAAAGAATCAATTATATATTCTTTACAATTATATTCTTTCAATTATATCAAAGAAGCAATTACTTAAATTATATTCATTGAAATCTAATTTTGATTTAACAAATGTGTTGAATTCTTCAGATTATACTTTGCTAAAAAAGATTGTGCTTTCTAAAATACTTAATCCTGTATTTTTCTTAAATGGTATTGAATCATTTTATCTTCTGCATTCTGTTAAATTAAAGATTAATGGTATAATCGAAAAATTCAAAGCACATACTCCTAATAATGAAATGCTATATGGAGTTTTATCTGATTTGAATGGTAAAGTTATTACAGTTATGAAACCTAAAAATCATTATCTTCATACTACTGACTTACAGATTCTATTTTCTATTATATTTAACAAATCAATTAAGAACTCTGAAGTAAAGAAAATTGTTATTAAAAAGAAAATTGTTCAAGATGTTGCTACAAATGCAGTTGACTTTAGTAATTTTACAGAGTCAGATGTAGAATTCTCTAAAGAAGAAGAATTATGGTTTCCTATATGTTTACCTGAATTTAACCCTAATGGATTTTTATATTGTTTTGTTAATTATATTGATATCAATAACATTGAAATAATATCCAAACATAATGAAGTGAGAAATATACCAACTAATAAAGAAGATAGTAATAAACTTGTTTTTACTGTTTTATCTCCTGATAAAAATGCATTCTTTAATATCCGCAAGATTTCTAAACAAATAATGCTTGAAATAATGTTAACTTCAAATTCTTATATTTGGAATAAACTAATAAAGGCCTTTAGATTTAATTATCACTTAAATTGTCTTAACTTTTTAAGTGAATTTAATAAGAAATATCCTGGAATGAATATAATCAGTACAATCAATGGCAGAGACAATAATTTTTTTCATTTTATATTCAAATCAAGAAAAAATTCACAAATTTTTATTCCAAGCTTTAATTCTATCAACGTCTCTTCAATTCCTAACATTTCATTCGAACAATTGATGTTTCTATACAAAGAGCTATCTTATAACATGGGCCAATGGAGGTACCAATCATCGAACACCACGCGTGTACCTGTTTCTGAGATGCAAGGAAGACCAAAAAATACCTCTAGAAAGGAATCCAATCCATTTTCTGGAATTGCTAACTCAATTAATGGAATTTTCTCAGGAAATGATGATTCAGCTACTACATTAAATCAAGAAGGTGGTACACATACTGATAAGAAGAAACAAAAGGAGACTCCAATACCAGTTGATGATGGCAGTACTTCAGGATTAAGTTCCTCTGGTAGATCTAACTTAAGCTATACAAAATGGTATATTAATGGTACCAGCTTTATAGGAATTGGTTATTGTAACACTAACTATGAGCTTTTCGTTATTCTCAAGGAAATACCAGCTCTAAACAATGTTCATGGCGAAAAGAACCAATTGGTTGAAAACTTAAAAATAATCATCAACTGGATATTTAAGAACTTTAACCGGTTATTTATTACTGGACTTACGTTTTGAGTAATGACTAGATTGAATCTTAATATATGTATATTTATCCTACCAAAGAGTACTGAGACCGCCCTGCGAGAACCCTGCTTCGCATGCAGGCCAGCCCAAAACGTCGCCGACCTCGTTTTATCTCGTCGCCACGCCTCTCAGTCGTTCAGTAATTTCATCGGTATCGCTGCCTACCCGCACCGTCCGCTAGTTGACATCGCTACAGCATGCAGCATGGAGCAAGTCGACGCTGCAGAGATGAGTTCAAGGGCTCAAACCTATAAAAAAATTTGGAGTAGCAGAAAATTTTTCATTCTGCTGCAGAGTACGCATAGTGGTTTAGTACTACTAGTGTAAGATATAACCCATTGAAAACTATCGATAAACCAAAAATATAATGTCTAAAGAAGATAAAGCATCAAAGAAGCGTTCTTTGGCCTCTACTGAAGAGCACGTAAAGGTAAAGAAGTCCAAGAAGGACAAGAAGGACAAGAAGGACAAGAAGGACAAGAAAGAGAAGAAGGATAAGAAGGAGAAGAAAGAGAAGAAGGATAAGAAGGAGAAGAAGGAAAAGAAAGAGAAGAAGGAGAAGAAGGAGAAGAAGGAGAAGAAGGAGAAAGAAGACAAGGTGGAACTGAGCTCCAAGTCTGTTGGCTCTGCCTCTTCAGATGCTGATGTGAAGAAGTTCCTCGAGGAGAACGAGGTGGTCATCACTGATTCTACCGATAAATCCCTTTCACCAATATTATCTTTTGATGAGCTCTCTCTTGACAAGAGAATCTTTCTGTGTTTCAAAGGATTTAAAAATCCAACACCAATTCAATCGGCATCTTGGCCATATCTTCTCGATCATAGAGATGCTATTGGTGTTGCAGAGACTGGATCTGGTAAGACTTTTGCCTTTGCTGTTCCAGCTGTCAACCATGTATTAAATACTGAATATCATCGTGGTAAGCCACAAATTCTTGTTGTCTCACCAACAAGAGAATTAGCGGTTCAGATATACGATAACTACAAACTTCTTTCTGATGCTACTGGCACTGCTTGTTGCTGTATATATGGAGGTGTTCCAAAAGATCCACAACGGAAAGATCTCAAAACTACTAATACTGTTATTGCTACTCCTGGTAGACTTATTGATTTATTAGAAGAGGGCTCAGTAGATCTCTCTGAAGTTTCATTTTTAGTACTCGATGAAGCTGATAGAATGTTGGAAAAAGGTTTTGAAGAAGATATTAAGAAGATTCTTTCCTCTACAAAGGTGTCTGATCGTCAAACTATTATGTTCACTGCTACTTGGCCTGAAGAAGTTCGTAAGTTAGCTTCTGGATTTATGAATGAGCCAGTTAAAATTACTATTGGTAACAGAGACGAGTTAACTGCTAACAAAAGAATTACTCAAATAGTAGAAGTCGTTGAACCACACGATAAAGAAAGAAGATTATTTGAATTATTAAAGAAATATCATCAAAAAGACAATTCTGAGAATAAGATTTTGATTTTTGCTTTATACAAAAAAGAAGCTTCTAGAATTGAAAGATCATTGAATTATAAAGGTTATACTGTATCTGCTGTTCATGGTGATTTATCACAAGTACAGAGATCTCAAGCTTTAGAAGACTTCAAGAGTGGTAGAACTAATATCATGTTGGCAACTGATGTAGCTGCTAGAGGTTTAGATATTCCAAATGTGAAAACAGTTATAAATCTTACATTCCCATTAACTGCTGAAGATTATGTTCATAGAATTGGTAGAACTGGAAGAGCTGGAAAGACTGGTGTTGCTCATACTTTATTCACTGAACAAGATAAACATCTTTCTGGTGCCTTAATAAATGTTTTAAAAGGTGCTGGTCAACAAGTTCCTGACGAATTATTAAAATTTGGAAGTCATACCAAAAAGAAATCACATTCTGCTTACGGTGCATTTTTCAAAGATGTTGATATGTCCAAAACATCCAAAAAGATCAAATTTGATTAGCTGCTGTTACATGTATTATACTAATTAGATAATTTCATTGCATTATTCGTAGAATATCTATAATATGTAAACTACATAATTAAACACTCCAACATTCCGAACATCTCCTTTTCCACTTCTTTTTTGACTTTTAACCAATCAGAACGACACTGTACCAATTCGTAGATCTCTTCTTGCTGAAATATCCCATTAAATCTGTTTAAGTCACTGATTGTCTTTCCAATCAACTTAGCATCACTTCCATCGATTAAATAAATCTGCCCGACAGTCTTCAAACCGATGAAATATGGTAATATCTGCTTTTGCCTAAGAGTCACAATGAAATCATAGTAGAAGTTAAAGTCAGAAATTAATGTCAAAGCACCAATGGTATTTATTTTCAAAGTTTTAAGATTCTTGACTATCAAAGCAAAAAATCTTTGAGATACCTCCTGCTGGAAAACGTCAATAGTAGACTTCTCTGTTGAGCCTACTAATAGCGCAACATGGTTAGACAATAAATCGATACTTTTCTTTGCACATTCAGTGACCAAACCAATTGGAATACTGCGATCATTCATATCTGGAACAAATACCCTGGGGTCTTGATATGTATCGTAAATGTATTGTATCTTGTTTATCAACGCATCAATACCGATGTTGAGACCATTAGCAACATTGTCATCAAGCATCAACTCAAATCTCTTTTTTGACTGTAATACCTTTGATAAGAAATCTTGGTTCTTGTTAATAATATTCTTGTGAACCAACTCTTCTGTATAGAATACCTCAATCAAGTTCTGAATCAAATCACCAATATTCACTAACTCAGTAAAGATCATTAGTGGCTGCACATTCATATCCTTAGCTTTGTTTCCTGCTGCAATATCATTAGAATCAACAGACTCATCAGGATTATATTTTTTCAATCTTTCAATAGCTTTTTCAAATCCTTTGTTAATATGTTTATCACCTAATATATCGACAATTTCAATAAAAATATCTTGAATCTGATTTTTGCACTTGGATAGAATGCTTTTATTGTAGTCTAACTCTAGTATAGAAGGATTCTGTTCACTTAAAGCTGTGATTTGATTAACAAAGACGGAAATTCTCTGTATTGACAAAGTGGCATTACTTAATGTATTCATAGATAAATCTAAAGAGAAAAATGTTTTAATTCTGCTAATTTTACTATTCATTATAGCCAACTTAGCATCAAACTCAGTAAGGACCTTTTCATCAGCATCTTGCTGGAATCCCACAGATGTCGTATTACTAGGATCTATCTCTTTATTCTCAGTTGTACTCTCATGATTATTGGCTCCAATCATGACTTCAAAGGTGACATTAATTGGTTTCAAAATATTCTTAAATCCTGACACCAAATCAAGTTTTAAAAAACTGCTATTTTTGGTATTACTCTCATCAATAGTTTTAACATTTTTTAAGATCTCTTGTTCAAGCTCAGTTTCTTCATGTTTAATCTTCAGATCCCAATTATTTATATTTGATTCTGTAATCTTGGTAAATATATCAAGCTCATCTTGTAAATAATCACTAACAAGATTTTCAATATATAAATTCAATAAATTTACAAGATTCTGTTTAAAGAATTTACCACCATTCTTTGAGTCCAGAATCTTATTAGATATCAAGTTTATCAAGTTAGAATAGGCAAGGGGAAGCATAGTAACTGATATATTGAACTCATTAGTGATCAATTCTCCACTTCCACTTTTAAAATTCAACACTACTGACTCATTAACAATATTCAAACTCTTGGCCTTGCTGTTTAACTGGCTCACAAATTCTAAAACATAATTCTGGATAATCTCTTCAAAAATCTTCAACACAAGCTGTATCTTGTCATCATTAAAAATTTTATCTATAATAGCAATTTGACTGTTCAATATTACTGCTAATTTAGCAAAATACTCGTTAAAAGCGTTTGAATCTATCTTGTAGATCTGCTCATCCTCTCGATTCTCAAAATTGTACAACGTGAAGTAGTTATCCACATTGTCAAATACCAAGTCACTCAAGTTAAGCTTTTGTAAAAAGAAGTTGACCAAGTTATTGTTGATCAAGTTATCGTTCAAGTTTAGCAATATGTTGGTGTAATAGTTGACCTTTTTGTCAAAATCTTTATTGTCGTAACCTAATTCGATCTCTCTTAAACAAGCATTCTCAAAGAATTCAAGAACAGATTGTAAGTTCTGCAAATTTATATTGTATGCCTTTGAGTCTAGCTGTAAAACTTGATATTTAGAGAATTTCATGAAATTATTTAACAACATTGACTGATGAATAGGATTGTTGAACTGCTTTATAAACACAGTATTGCTGAAATGTAAGCCAGAGCTGATCAACTGACTGTATAGCGGATATAGAGCCTGATAAACTAATTTGAACTGAAGCTTAAATAGTTTGGGATTGTAAACGAGCTGGACAGTTGGATGATCACCGCTCAATAGATTATCATAGATGTAAAGCGGATTGAGTCTATTATCACCAATTAAAACTTTTGAATTCAATGAAAAAAAATCTAATTCAGAGTAATTCATATGTTTACTTGAATTCTTTTCAAATTCCTTAATATTTAATAAATCAATTCGAATTAAATAATTCTTCCATAAATCCGTCTGCTGATGCTGAACATAATTATAAGTCAATCTATTAACCATAGAAAAATTACCAAGATCATTAAAATCTAAATGTTCTATAATATTGTCAATAATATTAGATGGTATAGATGGAGAATCTATGGTTAATGACTGAAATGACTGCTGTAAATAGTTGGATAGCGCTATTGACTTCCTCTTAAACAGAAGCTCATTCTTTTTGCGCTTCGAGCTGGACTTCCTTCCAGTCTTCTTCCTAAACATAACTATCGCTTTTTTCTATTCAGTCACAATTTCCTATAATACAGTGCATTCGCTAACAAGATGCTGGCTAAAATGGACACAGACCTACTCCTAGGCTCCACCTATCCTACCCTCTAATAACTCCATTCCGTGTCACGTGGCGCTTGATTTAGAGATCAGCTATTGACGGTAGTGGCCAGCGCCTGCCTGCGAGTCCAGTTGTGTTTTGAGTGGGGCGTATTGTAGCGCGTATTGTTATTGTATGGTTTCTGGACCTTGAGGTTTGCTGGGCAGAGCTTTGTGCGTAGTTCTTGCAGTCGCTGGGGGGCAACACCGAGGGCAACCGGGGAGGCAGTACCGAGGGTCTCCGGGGGGACGGTTTTTGCTGGTACTGACTGGGCTATTGAAGTGTAATTATGTATTGGGGTATATTCAGACTGAGTCATATTCAGACTGAGATGAAACATTGACATGTGAGCAGTGTATTTCTGGAGGGGATCAAGAGTGTTGGTGGTCTGGGTGTGGACCACTGGAGACTGCAGGCCAGCCATGGCCTCTCTGCGACCCTTTTATAGTTTCCTGTCAAATCATAGCGAGCAGCACTGTAGGGTACAACGATATGGCTATAAAGCAGTACAGCCGACTCGCACTTGTGGACCATAGAGAGTGCAACTGTGAACCGTCAGAGCTGTCTATTTTTAGCATAGATCTGGAGATTGCATACGCGGGCAGCCCATCTGCCCTGCGGCGGGCTTAAAATAGCGGTGGCTTTTGCCATCGTATTGTAGCAGTTGTAAGCTGTCCATCACATCTGTGGGATTTTATTCTACCGTGAGACAGCCAGGATTCTGCGAGGCCATCTCAGTACCGTCTGGTGTGGATTACTAGTATCGGCATCAGAGTATGCTGTGGCTGGTCAGACCGGTGCTTGGCTCTACGGTGCTTGCCTAGGGCCACTGTATGCCATGGCTATGACAAGACTGTAAGGTACCACACCACTACTCTGTTACCTGCTACGAGTAAACTTTATTATATGAATAAGAATATATTGTCTATACTATGTAGCAGCCGATAAGGAAACTCGAAATCAAGACCATCGTTATTAATTGTATATTGTTATTTGATGTTGTACGTGCTGCGCTGCTTTTTGGCTTATTAGTCAGGGTTCCCAGGGATCCAGCAGAAGTGGCAGAACCTGAAGATGACAGACCGGAGCCAGAAGTAGCTGAAGAGGAGGAAGATGAAGATGTGCTATGAGCAGCGATTGCAGAAGCTACCACAGAGGCGACGTCGTCATCAGTGCCAATCTTCACGACATTTTCAGTGGTGGAGTTCAAATTTGCCTGGGCAAATGAAATTTCATTTTTTTCAAAATCGAAAACAGCATAGAACCAACGTAAGAAAATATCACCCGCAAGAAGATAATCAGCATCAGCAGCTCCAATTTGAAGTGCGTGTACACAGCCATCTGTCTTTATATCATCAAAAGCACCATAATATGAAAAGAATGATAATGGGATATCATATGAAGTACCCAGGAAAGTAAACTCCAATTTGTAATCATCTAAAACATCACAAGATGCATAATATACTTCTTCGGTCTTATCATAGTAAAGACCATCTAATTGAGATAATTTATTGAATAAAGAGTTTGGAATAACAAAAGCTGCAGTACCTGAATCTGGAATTAAGTCCATATTAGTTGTTAGTATTGGTATTTTGTCACCATCTTTTGTTTTAGCATATACCAGATCACATTGCACATGTATTCCTAACAGCATTTGTTCATCATCTGGAGATAAAATTGGAAAAGTAGTCAAATTTCCAACAATTTTATCAGTATCAACAGCACCAAATAAAAGAGAACCAACTGGTGACTCTATACTATTTAAATAAAGTGAATATAATGTTCTATCAATATATCCAGAATCTCTTAATCTCCAAGGGAAATTATCATATTTTCCAAAATCAGAACCTTCACCAACTATTTGACCAATACCAAAAACAAGCTGAGAAGAATTAGCAACTTCTGCAAGTCCGAAAGTATAATTTTCAATTATAAAATCATTAAATATTAAAGTATCTTCTACAATATATCCTGCAGCAAATGTGAAATCACCATAGCTATCACTGAATATATATCCAAAATCATGAAATGAAGATGATCCATCTGGGTCAAAGTATCCAACTTCTTCACAAGGTATAACCGCTAAACTACTTGGAGCATGAATGTCTAACATCAAAGAAGACACTGGAACATTTGTTGGCTCAAGAATTGGTACATGTGAACTAGTAATAGTAGCAGTTAAGTCAAAATCTCTTCTCTCAACTGATTCTGTATCTTCTTCTGTATCTTCCCCTGTGTCTTCCCCTGTATCTTCTGTATCATCTTGTGCATTTTCTTTACAGTAAGGGTTTCCCTCAGCATAAACCCAGAGATCTGAGGATCCTGTATCAATTTGAACAGAAAAATTTTGAGGAGGTGTACCAAGTGAAATATTTGCATAATAAATAATTGTCATATTATTGTAAATAGGAATACCGCTACTAATAAACTCATTTGAACGCTTTTTCTTCTGAGCTAAAACTTTCTCACTATACTCTGATCGAGAATAACGAACATCAGAATTAGCTGGATCAACAACTGAAACTTCAAAGTCAATCTTGTATATAGCCAAGGCAGCTTGTGCTACCAAGGATGAAATTAATAAAAAGTTCATTACTGACTCTCAATGATAACCAGTAAGGCCCTACTTAAATACCTAAAAATTGTATCCTTTTTTTTTTTTTTTCACTAACCCCTTTAGGAAGAATACATGATGCATGCAGCTAGTACCACCAAAGTATTCCGTGCTAAATAATCATATAGAATAGTAATCAATTTATAAGGAACAAACCATAAACCAAGATAAGAATTCTATTTATAGTTACAATATAATTCAAATATATTTTTAGAGGTAAAATAATTGTAGATAATACTGAAAGTTCTCATTATATATTTTTAGGTAAAGATTCTCCATACATGACATCTGCAGAGTTTTCCAGCCGAATGCGGGTGCTCTGAAGCCACAGTACATTAATACGTAAAAGTGCACCGTCTGTAGGTAGGGACATCAACCTACAAAGGGTATACCGAGCCCCTGCTTTTTATTTTAATTATAAAGTTAGGTTTCTGGGAAGTTTGTAGCCGGGATTAGCGTATGTAATGCAATTATTATAGAGCATTTCAACACGTTTTGGAGCCTTTTGGAATATTATTACAAGCTAATGGATACACCACTCTGGACCAAACGTAGTAGCATAGTAGGATACCATGTCGCATAATGAGCGCTATAGAGCCCATTATATGCGCACAATAGGCAGTTATATGGGAGGGAGAGGACCCTGTTTCGCTGCCAAGCCAACATTTTGTAGGGTGTCTGTGGGTGTGGTATAGCGGTGGACGGTCGGCGCGGACGTGCTTGGGGCCGCTGGCTGGCGGCGCAGTGCAGCTGAGGCATGCTGGGGGGACGGTACTTCTGATGCGCTGTTGTCTTGGTAAGTATACTTCACCATATATAGCATAGAACACTGTTTTACCATTATTACTTCAACATATGGACGACAAAGCTGGGCCGTACTGCCGGGTGTCTGCTCACCTGACTCCGAGTGGGTATAATTCGCTGGTGCAGCGCACACTGTGGAGAGGGGGCAAGCCGCTACAATTAGGACCGCAATTAACAGCTTCAGAGCGTTTAGGAGATTAGCGATACCACGTTACTGTTTTTATAGAAGTATGAGTGCCAAGAAAGCTTCTGAACTAGCAAAAGTCGATAAGATTGTTGACTTGGTAAGTGTGGACTGAGCATACTCTGCAGAGTGTGTATGGTAACAGTTTGCTAACATAGTAACAGGAGGGCAAGGACGCCAAGTGGATTAAAATCCAAAAGGTCCACTATATTAACCCTGACGGGGATGGTAAGTATCTATAGTTCTTATTTTCACTTTAATTGCAAACTAACATAATTGACAGCTAGAGATTGGGAGATGGCGTCTAGAACTACTAGAGTTCCTGGTCAAGAGATTGACGGTGTCGGAATAATTGCACTTGTGAAGAACCCAGACCAGCCACTGGCTCTGCCAAAGATTGTATTACAAAAACAATTCAGACCGCCGGTTGAGTCTGTCTGTATTGAGTTCCCAGCGGGTCTTCTCGATCCAAATGAGACTCCGCTAGAGTGTGCGATCCGGGAACTTCATGAGGAGACGGGCTACATTGTCACCAAAGAGAACCATATCTCTAATTCTGAGGTAATGTTTAACGATGCAGGATTTACAAATACTAACTTAATATCTGTATTGTTAGAAGTTGATTTAAGCTTAGATGCTAATAAAAATCCTATTCCAAAATTAGAACCAAATGAATATATTGAAACTTTCTTAGTTAACTTAAAAGATTTACCTGAAGAATTAGAAAAATTATCAGCAAAAGGTTATAAAATTGACTCAAAAGTTGGAAGTATCTCAGCAGGTTTAAAACTATCAAGAGAGTTTAATTTGGGAAAATAATCTCTATTTATGTTTATTACTGTATAACTCTAATACATCACCTGACAGTGAATAATAAATTTTTCTAGTAAAAATGGAGGAGTTGGATATAAGTTTGCATCTACTTAAGTTGATTTATTGATGTTTATGGAAACATTTACAATACGACAATAAATCAATGTGTCACGATGCACAGAATAAATTTCCTTGGCATTTTATTGGTTCCCAGTAAATTGCTATTTCGTACCAAAGTCATTACCTGTTGAGGCTCCAGCTACTCTGTAGACGATATAGGATTAGCTATGTTAATCTTGTTGAGACATCAGAGCGGCGCTGTTTCATTGGCGAACCTCAACGGGTATCATTGGCATGAACAGTTGTAACGCTGAGCTGGAAGTATCGGGCTTTTGGCAGGGTCTGCTAGCGCCGCCGTTCCGCTGGTGTGGGGGAGGGGTAGCTGGGACTCAGTGCTACGCAGCAGCCTGGACTCAGCGTTAGGGAGCGGCAGCCTGGACTCAGTGTAGAAGGAGGGATGACGGCCTGCTGCGAGCGTATCCAGTCTCGGCTCCGTAGATTCGCTAAGCTGGCGGGGTTGGTTAGGGCATGCTCCGCGGGGTTGATTGGGGAGCGCCCCGCGGGCGTGGGTGGGAGCAGCTGTAGACAGAGAGGTGATTCCGCTGTACCGAGCCGCACCATAGTTTAGCGCCTCTAGGCCGCACCACGTCCATGTCAGCAGCACCAGCGCACCAGTGGTCGCTGGTACTACAGAGGAAAGCGGTGTGGTATAATAAGCACAGCAGCAGGAGCAGTTTAGTTTCCCGAGGGTTTCGAGTTTCCAGGAGAACTGGTGCATCTGGTCTTGCTGTGGTTGATAGTACTGCATGCTGGGCTGGCGGCCTAGTATTTTGGCAGCAAACCCCAATCCTCAGATGGAGAAGCTTAGGTCATCTAATGACAACATGCCAGTTCTGTGCAGTGTTTTGAACCGAGAGTGGGGGAATTCCTAATATATAATTAGCAGCTGTTGTAGGGGATATATTTCGCTTATTGTAATTTACTATTAAAAGTTAAAAAAATAAAAATAAAAGTAAAAACTATATATATTTATTATGGCAGAGAACCAGCACCTATTAAATTCTGAGATTATTCCTGTTGCTGCGGACTGGCACCAACGTCATCCTGGAACACCGTATGTTAAGAACATTGATGAGTACAAGAAGCTTTACAGACAGTCGATTGATGATCCTGTGTCATTTTATGGGCAACAAGCAAGAAAAGAGTTATCATGGTCAAGAGACTTTTCGACTGTAAAGTTTCCTGCAGATGAGAAGTCTGGTAAATTTAAACATGCAGCATCTTGGTTCCTTGAAGGAGAGTTAAATGCTTGTTATAATTGTGTTGATCGTCATGCTATTGCTGATCCTGATAGAGTTGCAATTATTTATGAACCTGATGAACCAAATCACTCAAATGATGGACTTGGTGTTGCTTGTAAAATTACATATGGTGAACTTTTAGAAAGAGTTTGTAAATTATCTCAAGCACTTAGTGCTGCTGGAGTTAAAAAGGGTGATACTGTTGCTGTTTATTTACCTATGATTCCTGAAGCTATAATTGCAATTATGGCAATTATTAGATTAGGAGCTGCTCATTCTGTTGTTTTTGCTGGATTTAGTGCTATTGCTCTTCGTGATAGAATTAATGATGCTGATTGTAAAGTTGTATTAACAACAGATCAATCTCGTCGTGGTGGTCGTATTATTGAAACTAAACGTATCGTTGATGCAGCACTTAAAGAAACTCCCCAAGTTCATACTGTATTCGTTGTTAAAAGAACTGGTGATTCTAGAGTTCCAATTAATCCTGATCGTGATTTATGGTATCATAAAGAAGTTGCTAAATATAAACCATATTATCCACCTGTATCAGTTAGCAGTGAGCATACTTTATATCTTTTATATACATCAGGATCTACAGGAAAACCGAAAGGTTTGGTTCATAGTACTGCAGGATATCTTCTTCATGCACTTTTAACTGCAAAATACGTTTTTGATATTCATAAAGAAGATATCGTATTTACTGGAGCTGATATTGGATGGGTTGCAGGTCACACTTATGTTTGTTATGCTCCATTGTTAGTTGGTTCTACTACTGTCATTTATGAAGGAACTCCTATTCACCCACATCCTGGTCGTTTTTGGGAAATTGTTGATCAACACAAGGTTAATATTTTCTATATTGCACCAACAGCCTTAAGATTACTTAAGAGAGCTGGTGATGATGTAGTTTCAAAATATAAGCTTAACACTTTGCGTTCTCTTGGAGTGGTGGGTGAACCCTGTGCACCAGAAGTTTGGGAATGGTATTATAATGTGGTAGGCAGAAGAAAATGTACTATACAGGATACTTTCTGGCAAACAGAGACCGGTGCTCCAATGGTTTCATGTATTGCTGGTGTTACTGGTATGAAGCCAGGATCTGTTGGTATTCCATTCTTAGGAGTGGAAGTTGGAATTTTAGATGCTACTACTGGTAAAGAACTTGCAAGTCCTGGTGTAAAATCAAATGATACTAAAGAAGCAATTCAGGGTGTATTGACTTTCAAACAATCATGGCCTGGTCTTACTCGTGGCGTGTGGAAGGACTATTCCCGTTACTTAGATACTTATTTTAATCCATATAAGGGTTATTTCTTTACAGGAGATGGTGCTGCTGTTGATTTGGATAACTTTATTTGGATTTTGGGTAGAGTTGATGATGTGGTTAATGTTAGTGGTCATCGTTTATCAACTGCAGAAATTGAAGCTGCAATTTTGGAAAATGAAGTGGTTAGTGAGAATGCAGTAGTAGGATATAATCATGATTTGATGGGTCAAGCTATAGCATCATTTGTTGCTTTAAGAGATGGAAAGGTTGCAGATATTGATACTGATGCCATTAAGAATGAGTTGAGAATAACTGTTAGAAAGGAAATTGGGCCATTTGCTGCTCCAAAGGTGATATTTATTGTGAAAGATTTACCAAAAACTCGAAGTGGGAAAATTATGAGAAGAATATTGAGAAAGATTTTAAATGGTGAAGAGGATCAATTAGGTGATATTTCAACATTAAGTAATCCTGATGCGGTGTCAGATCTCATTTCTACAGTTAAAGCAGCAAATGGAAGTTTTAGAAAATAAATCCCTATAGTTTAAATTATATTTTAATTACTTTTTTATTATATTTAAATTGATTTTACTTTGATTTATTATATATATGATTGATTTACTATTCGTAGGCTTATAGTTGATATGCATGTTCAAGCAAGGCACCACCCTAATTAGTATCAAGACACGATGAGAACAAACAACTTACCCGCAAGAAAATAGTAAAACAAAAAACAGCCATACCTTTCTATCCGGGTGATTACGCAGAAGGGTTTAATCTAACTGAAGATAAGTTTTTGCTATATTTGGTATTTGAAGTGATAATTTATTTATATTATTATCTATTCCTTTAGGCCAACTGCTATATTCTTTCTTTTGGGTTACCGTTCAAACTGTCTTTTGCTAATACTGAATCATCTGAAGCTATAGAACTTGTGGAAATGAAGTTTTCACATTCTCTTCAGTTCAATGCTGTACCTGAGTGGTCTTCACAATATTTATCATATTCTTCTCTTAAGAAACTCATATATAGTCTTCAGAAACAATCACTTCTTGAAAAAGCTCGGGATGAGGAGACAAACATTGAAGAGTTTATAGATCCTACTGCCACCTTTGTGAAAGCACTAGATAAGGATTTGATTAAAATTGATGAGTTTTATAAAATTAAAGAAAAGGAATATTTTGAAGCATTAGATTTGTTGGTAACTGATATTGAAGAATATCAAGAAGAATTGAAAATGAAGAATAGTGCAATGTTTGATAGTACATTATTTTCTGATGATTATGATGAAGAGGAAAGAGCTGATTTTGTTCAAGGAAACTTGGAGATTCCTGGATTATCAACTAATATAAATAGATCTGCTTCTCCTTTATCAACTCTTAAAGACAATAATAGACCATCTTTTAGCAGATTATCATCTGAAATTAATGCAAGAAATGATTTACTTTCTCATAAAGCTCCAGAAATTTATGGAGATGCCAATGAAGAAAGTGAGGAGGAAGAAGAGGAAGAAGATGAAGAGAATGTACATACATCATTACTTCAAAAAGGTAAAACTAATATTAGTAAAAATGATCATGCTACTTCTTTAAAACAGTCACTTTTAAATAGTGTGAATTTGAAAGATTCTTTTCTTGTTTTATCTGATATCAGAATAACACTTAAAAAGAGATTAATTGTATTATATACATCTCTTTGTGAATTGAAGTCATTTATTGAATTAAATCAAACAGGTTATAAGAAGATTTTAAAAAAATTTGACAAGACATTGAATGCTAGTTTAAAAGATCATTATATGTCAAATGATCTTGTTAACAAATCTTATATATTCAAACCAGCTACACGCGCTGTTTTGACTGGAAAGGTCGCTGAAGTTATAGGGCTTTATGGAACCATTGCTACTTCTGGATCACTAAGTGGAGCAGAAAGTGAGTTAAAACTTCATTTACGCGAACATGTTGTATGGGAACGTAATACTGTATGGCGTGATATGATTAATATTGAAAGAAAATCCCAAGCTGCAAATATATTTTCTGGAAGAAGAAAAGTAGCTGATACAACTTTGAATGCCTCTAATGGTGATGACGATGATGAATCTGGTACAGCATCTTCACAAAAGTTCTCCATATCATCAATATTTAGTGTTAAGATTGTCATTTTATTATTAATAACTATTCTTCTTTTATGGATCTCTCCATTTAAGCTCAGAGAACAAAAGAACTGTTTTGCAATTTTAATAGGTGCTTCTATGTTTTGGGCAACTGAAGCAATTCCATTATTTGTTACTTCTCTATCTATGCCTTTATTTATTATCATTTTGAAAGTTTTAAAGTATGATGACCCATCACATAAGAACTATGGAGATATTATGTCTGCTCAAGATGCCTCAAAATATATCTTCAGTACTATGTGGTCCTCAGTAATTATGTTATTGTTGGGTGGATTCACTTTAGCTGCCGCATTATCAAAGTACTCTATCACAAGAATCTTATCAACTATGATTTTGTCAAAGTCTGGTACTAATCCAAGTGCAATATTATTGACAATTATGTTGATTTCATTGTTTGTTTCTGCTGTTGTTAGTAATGTGGCTGCTCCTGTATTGTGTTATTCCATTATTCAACCTCTTTTGAGAACACTTCCTACTACTTCTAATTTTGCTAGATGCTTGGTTCTTGGTATTGCATTCGCATCAAATTTAGGTGGTGTATCTTCACCAATTTCCTCACCACAAAACATTATTGCAATTGAACTAATGGATCCTCAACCATCTTGGATACAATGGTTTATAATTTCTGTTCCAGTTTGTCTAGTGGCTTTAATACTTATTTGGATTTTCTTATTGGTAACTTTTAATATATCTACATCTAGTGCTGTTGCCAGTACTGCTACTAATGAAATCGGTGATCATGATGATATTTTAGTTGATGAATCTGCAATAAAAATTGCTCCAATAAAGACATCTGATGAGAAATTTGATGCCACTCAATGGTTCATTATAATTATTTCTTTGATTACTATCGTTCTTTGGTGTTTCGCTAATAACTTATCTTCTACATTTGGAGAAATTGGAGTAATTTCTTTAATTCCAATTGTTTTATTCTTTGGAACTGGTATATTAACTTCTGAGGACTGGAATAATTTCTTATGGACAATTGTCGCACTTGCTATGGGAGGTATTGCTCTTGGTAAGGCTGTGTCAAGTTCAGGTCTTCTCACAACTATTGCCCAATTAATTCAAGAACATGTTATAGCTGGCCTTGGAGTTTATCAAGTTTGTCTTATATTTGGTTTTATGTGTCTTGTGATTTCTACATTCATTTCACATACTGTTAGTGCTTTGATCCTTCTTCCATTAGTAAAAGAAATTGGTCAAACTTTAACATATGATCTTGGTGATGGACAAACTGGTGATTATAGCAGATTATTAATTATGTTAAACGTGATTCTCTGTTCTATAGCTATGGGTTTGCCAACCTCCGGTTTCCCAAATGTCACCGCGATCTGTATGACTGATCAAGTGGGGCGGAACTACGTCAACGTCAAAACGTTCATAACCAGGGGCGTTCCAAGTTCGCTTATAGGATACGCGGTATGTCTTACTATAGGCTATTTAATCATGATTATAATTCATTTTTAATTTTATTCATAAAGGCTATCTTATGATGTATATTTTTTTTGGAGCAAACAATCTTATTAGTCTTTTCACGGATTCAATGCCATAGATTGATCTATGTATCGGTTGTGTTGCCCTGATCTATTGTACAGCTGTATCAGGTTCCTATAAAAACGACTACATTCGCAATTATAAATATTTTAACTGTAGAAAAAAATGTCACTTCCAACTCTTAGATGGGCAGTTTTAGGAACTGGATTTATTTCTACTCAATTCACTCAAGATATTTGTGAAGAGAAAGAAGCACCAAAGAGTAATCATATAATTAAAGCTATTGGTGTATCATCAAAGGAGAAGGGTCAAGCATTCGCAGAAAAGTACGTAATTAATCAACTGGAAGAGCCAGCTATTGGTTCATATGAAGATGCTATTAATTTATCTGAAGTTGATTGTGTTTACATTGGATTACCACATACTCTGCATTATGAATGGACTAAAAAATCTTTAAATGCTGGTAAGCATGTTTTGTGTGAGAAGCCATTTACTGTTAATCTTAAACAAGCTCAAGAATTAGTTCAATTGGCCAAAGAAAAAAAGTTATTCTTAATGGAAGCTGTCTGGACTCGTTTCTTCCCAATTATTCTTGAATGTCAAAAGCATATTCATGAATTAAAAACAATTGGTGAAGTAAAGAGAATTAATGTTGATTTCTCTATTGATATGCATTTGGAGAAATTGGGACCAGAATCAAGATTAAAAAATCCCAAATACGCTGGTGGTGCTTTGTTAGATGTGGGTATCTACACATTAACTTACTGGAGATTATTTTTGGATAACAAATTAGGCAAGTCTGCAATCGATTTTGACGTCAAGGCGTTTTTAGATATTGAAGATGGAATCGATCATCAAGCTGCAATTATAATCAAACAATCTGATGGAAAATTAGCTTCTTTAACTAACTCTTTTCATAATAATAATCAAAGAGAATTTGCGAGAATAGATGGTACAAAGGGAACTTTATATATTGGAGGTGATCGTAAATTAGTGTCTGAACCAACATGGTATAAAATTGAATTCAAACCAGAGATTAACTTACCACCTATTGAAAAAACTATTTCTAAAGGTGCTATAAATGGATTGATTCATGAAGCAGATGCAATTGCAAAAGATATTCAAGAAGGAAAACTTGAAAATGAACTTTGTCCTTTGGATGAAACATTATTAGTTTTAAAAACGCTTGACGAAATTAGACGTCAAAATAATTTAAAATTCCCTGGTTCTTTATATGAAGAGACTATATAATTTTTTTTTTGAAATAAATTTATCTCTCCCATAATTATTAGTAGTAAAATATTTTATTAGTTTACAGTTTAACTTGTCCACTAGATACACTTTTTCCAAGTTCCTTAAATCTTTTACTTCTTTCAGTATAACGAGGTTTCTTTGCTCTTGGTTTTCTAATTTTACCATTCTTAACTGTTACACCTTTTCCTTCTTCAGCTCTCATACCTTCAATAATAACTTTACCAGCTGATCTTCTATCTTTCTTTCCTAAAATAGATTTAGCTCTACCAATTTTGGTTTTTTGATTACTATTAAGTTTGGAATCATTAGATCTCTTTGAATCAGAGAAACTTGCCTTTTCTACAGCACTTCTTTTACAACGTGCAACTCTTAATGTTCTTCCCTTTTTCTGTTCACCACCAGCTAACTGTTTTCCATTTAAAAGTAAAGCTTTAGATACACTAATTGGTTCAATAAACTGTACATAACCAATACCTTTTCCAATATTTGTTTTTGAATCACGAACAATACGGACATATTCAATTTTACCACAACTTTCAAAAGCAGTCCATAATGTTTCTTCAATTTCTGTAAAACTTAAATTACCCACAAAAACACATCTGTTGATATCTCTTTTACATGGATGAGAAATTGAATCAGCACGAAGATGATGATCTTGAAATATAAAACCATTTAATTGCTTTACTGCTTGATTCACAGAATCTTTTTCAGTATATACAACATAAGCATTAACGGAATCTTTAAACTCATGAAATTTTTTCTGAATGAATGCAACTTTTTTTGGAATTTGTTCAGTAAATGCAATAGATCTATAACGAATACTTTCAACACGACCATATTGAGCAAGAATTTTCTTAAGTTGTTTAGCTATTTTCTTATCAGTCATTACAGTTGAAACTAAATTTCCAACGAAAAGAGTACGAGTAGCCTTCTCAAGTTCAGCCTCCTTAAGATCAATCTCTTTTGCCTTCTCAACTTCCTTTTCTTTGCTAATTTCTTCCTTTTCATCTTCACTTTCGTCTTCATCGTCCTCACCGTCTGATAAATCTCTTACTTTTTTCAAATACTTCTCCTCTACTTCATCAAAATCATCCTCATACTTTCTTTTCTTACTAGATTTAGACTCAGCGTCTTCTCCTGAAACTTGCTCCTCATCGCTACTGCTAGCACTTTCAGCAGCCTCCTCGCTCTCAGACTCTTTTTGCTCTTCAGACTGTGACTTAGTGGTAGTCTTTTTAGACGCTTTAGCAGGCAAACCAACAGCCGGTGCCTTCACAGAGCCCACACTCGAGCCAAATAAGGCCACAGTCTTTTCATCTAATTTTATATCAGCTTTCTTTACAGTTTCCTTTTTCGGTTTAGAACCGCTCTTCAGTTTTGACGCCATTGATAACTTTGTTCTCTGGTCGCTCAGGCTATGCAAAAGAAAAAAGTATCAAAAAAAATTTTTTTTTCCCCCGATGAGTTATATGCACAGCTCCTACATGAAAATATCTGAAAAATTCAACATTGTGGGCCAGGAAGCTGGTCTTCTACGCTATTCGTAAAATAGTATTTATATTCACTAGATGTAATAAAGTTTATAGAATCATTGCAAGATACGTAATCAACCAGAGTTGGAGTTTCCATTGTTATTTCCATTGTTATTTCCGTTGTTATTCCCATTAGAATTGGCTCCCATCATATTGAAGTTCATATTCATATTCATATTTAGCTGGCTGCTTAGTTGATTGAGCTGTTGAGCATTTAAGCTACCAATCCCAGCCATTATTGCTAAATTCGGATTAGCTCCAGAATTTCCATTATTGGTAATAATATTATTATTATTATTATTGTTATTATTATGTTTCATATTAGAAATCGCATTACTAATATCATTCATATTATTATTGTTGTTGTTGTTGTTATTGTTATTATTGTTAGGATTTCCCATGGCATTACGCATACGAAGTTGTTGCTGACGGTATAGTCTAAGCTGCTGTATCTGTTGAGCAGTCATATTTTGGTTATTCGCTCGCATATTCATTCCATTAATATTCATCAAATTATTATTCATTGTATTACCAACATTATTGTTTTGAATATTATTTCCTCCATTGTTGTGGAGATCATTCCCAATACTGAGATCATTACTACTATTATCATTATCATTATTATTTCCACCCATATGCATCATATTATGATTTCCTGATAAATTACCACCAATATTATCTAATAAATTCATATTATTCATATTTAGATTACCATTTAATTGTTGATTATTTTGAAGATTTCTTATATTATTTAGAATCATTTGATTTCTGATCATCTGAGCATTGTCATTATTATTTCCAACTCCCATATTCATTTGATTCATACCCATTGTATTCATATTTTCAAGTAATCCATTATTATTGTTCATATTTTTACCCATCTGATTCATCATTTGCATATGTTGCTGTTGTTGCAACTTCTGTCTAGCCATTTCTTGCATATTCATACTAATAGCTGGACTATTTGGGTTCATTTGAGGACTGAAATTATTAAAACTTGTATCACTAGCAGCTGGTGTACTCACTCTGGATTGATGAACAACAGGAGAACTAGCCATAACAGTGTTAGCGACAATTGGCGAACCTGCCATCATCGAATTATTTCCGCTAATAATTGGGGACTGTGAGCCAATCTGACCTGATAATTGAGAAACTTGACCATGCTGAATGGGAGCTGGTTTCTTTTTAGCTGCATATTGTCTCTTTTTTGGTTGTGCTTTCATTATGCTAGGTGATCCAGTAGCACTATTTTGACCAGAAACTGTTCCTTGTGGGAAATTAGCCATTACTGCGCTAGTTGGCTCCCCTGTAAATTGTTTATTTGGTACTGCCGTACGTTGCATTCCAGCAGAAAGTTGAGGATGAGGACTAGTTCCTCCAATTTTCTTTGGATTCTTAGCAGTAGACTTCATGCCAATATTATTCATTATAGACTGATTGACAGAACCTGGAATTCCTGCCCGCTCTGATTTAACAGCAGGGCTAGCTGGCATAGGTGATTTCATCATCATAGCATTACCACCTTGTGGCTGCATTTGAGCTGAATTAAGACCAGATCCCAGATTACCAGAAAACTTAGAGGAAACAGTCTGTTGCTTATTTCTTTCAAGTCTTTTGCGTAGCTGCTCAACAAATCTTAATCTCAGGAATTTATTCATTGTATTATTATTAGAATGTGCCTGTGATTTGTTTGATAATAATAACATAAATTCTTCATATTCACTACCATGCACACTATTAAGAACATCATGTAAATCTGATCTTGTAGTTTCTCCAATATCTGTATCATCTCTATATAAGAGACTAGAATTCTCCTTTGAAATATCAGTATCAATTTTTATATAACTTGGACAACTTTTATCAAGAGGATTTAAAGGAACAGTTAAGTCTAAACTTGGTTTAATTATAGGTAAAAATTTCGCTTCCATCTCTAATAAAAGTTCATCTAATTTTGTTAATGGTAAACGATCTGAAATATAAAGTAAGTCATGATAAAGTGATAAAGCAGTTGGTTTTAAAACAGCTCTATAACTTTTAGGTTCTGATTTTGCCTTAAATTTTACTATATTTTCTCTATTATCTTCAATATTTGATTTTTTATCATCATCAGTTGCTTTAACAATAGAATCACTTTTATTAATTGATTCTGAAGTAGAAGTTGAATTGCTAGTATTTCCTTCAATAGAATCCGACCCTTCAGTTCCTGTCAATGCAGAGGACGCAGTAGATCTATAATCAATAATTTTCACAATTACACAACCTTCATAAAGTTTTATACCACCATCATATAAAATCTCTACCATTTCAGCTGGTATCTCTTCACGAGCGACATGAATTAAAAAATCTCGCGCTGCGGGGTCATTCTTGTCAATGACACCATCTTGATGACCGAACCTATAATGATTTTGAAATATGTTGAATTCTATTGATGCTGGAAAGTTTTTATATTTTTGTAAAAGTTGTCTTGAATCAGTTGTGAAATTAAGTCTACTTATTAATTCCTTTCTAGACTCAACATTTGGAAGGGTCTTGTATGTACGAATAACATTCATAAGATCTACCTGCCACTGCTCAGGCTGCTTAGCAGCACTTTGAGCCGCCGGTGTATATTGCTGATTACTCATTATAATATAAAGAATATAAATATAATATGATTAATAAGATCAATATACTCCCTGTTTCCTATCACACTAAGAAGACTCCTCTGCCTGCCTGTACATTACATTATCATTTTTCCAATATCTTTCTCAATAACAAGGTGCGTTTAGCAAAAACAACCAATGTACGTCTTTTACAGCATTAAGAATACAAGGACATAACATTATACTAATTTTAATATCTCAACATGCAAAAGGAATGACTAGTATTAGATGCGAAGTTAATAAGATAAACTGAAACAACATAACAATGAAAAAAATAGCAAAAAAAAAAAAGCTTTTTTAAAAAAAAAAAAAAAAAAGTATACAAAAATACAGAACAATAATAACGAAGAAAATCTTAGATAGCTTTTTGAGCAAACATCTTAGATAGCTTTTGGAGCGAACAGCTCAGGTAACCTGAATAATTTTGGGCTATCTATAAATTTTTAAAAACACGATACTGTGTAGCTTTTTGGTGGAATGTAGAGGTAATATCTATTGGAATGTAGAGGTTCCAACCTTTATCTTCTTCTTCTTAGATTCTGTATATTTTCCATTAGAGAAACTGCTGGTAAGCTGATTAGTAGCCAAGTGTGATCTACTTGACTTTGAATGTAGTGAGTGACCTGAGCTAAAAATTGAGCTATTATTAGAGCTTAAAGGTAGCATGGATGATCTTTTCTTAAGAGATTGCATTTGTTGTTGGCCAAGATTAAGATAATCAAATAATGGAGGAAGAGGAGCAATCGGTATTATGGGTAAAGCAGTTCCAGGTAGAGCAGTTCCAGGCAAAGAAAAAGAATGCAAATTTCTCTGTGATTGATCTTGTTGTAGCTGCGTTTGATTAGAATGAATATTCTCCTGTTGTTGCTGTTGCTGATGAAATAATCCCAGTAAGGCCATATAATGTTTACTATTCATCAGAGTATTCAGCCTCTTTAATGAAGCACTTGAAGCAAATGCAGATGAATATGGATCGTACAGAACAGATCGCATCAGTCTTTGTCTTGAAATTCTAGAAAATTGTTGATGTGGTGGCTGGGACAGCAGATGTGATTTTGATTGACTGAAATGCAGTTGTGAATTTGAATGTGATTTATTATTTTGGGATTGCTTGAAATATGCCTGCTTTGCGTACTCATAACTATTAGCTGGTGATCCAACTCTTGATAGAGGTGAATTTATGGATGAGCTAGAAGAAGATGCGGATGGTTTTGAAGTAGAAAATATGCTAACCGTAGAATTGGTAGACGACGAAGATAGCGAATTGCATTTATCAATTGATAAATTATGATTTTGATTATGAGTATTAGCATGACTGTAATTTTGTAGACTTTGACCAGAAGAATATGATGACAGATAAATAGGTGACTCCATATTAGGAGAAGGTATTATATCATTAGATGATGGTGTAAGCATAGTAAAGCTTGTTGTCGATAGCATAGGTGATTGAGATGGTCCTGGTGTGGTTTGCAGGCACGAGACTTTGAATGATGGTGTACTTTGAACAGTAGATGATGAAAATGAAAAATTGCTAGAAGATGAGCGTGAGGCAGCTCTTGATTTATCATCTGATAATAATTTTGCAATGAAAGAATTGTCAAGTTTACTGGATTGAGTAGCAGCTGCAAAGTCTCCATAAGTACCTGAAGACAGGACTGATGAATCATTAGAGATTTGTTTAATATAGCTGATGATCAGAGAATAAATAATAGCAATATTAGATGATGTTGAACTAATAGGTAAACTAGTCTTTTTATAAGAATCTTTTGTTGACATTCCTGAGAAATATTTTTGATGGAATGAACTTGGAAATCTATATTTGAAACAATCAATTAATAATGAAAATAATTCAGGATCCAGTAATTCTGAAGGAACAATTAATCTGTTATGATACTCTAAATTATAACAATTATTTAAAAGCATTAAAGAAGCAAATGATACTTTAGATGGACGATATACTAAGGCAATAGCTGGATACATTAATGCTAATTCACAAAGAAAATTTGAACCTGATTTAAGAAATTCATAATAATGTTTTTCATTATTATTTTGAAATAATTCAGCAGATGGTACAAGACCTGGATGAGCTGTTGAAAAACTCTTATTAAGATAATAATCAATAAATAAATCATGTGTGGGCACTGATACTGACCAATTTAAATTCTCTAGAACATGTAATTCCATTTCAAGGAAAAGTTTTGGTGAAAATTCATTATTTGATAATTCAACTAATTGCTCTAACAGAGCAACTTTATACTTACTATCATTATATTTTGAAGCAATCCATAAACATGTAAGACCTAATAATTGAAGATGTATTTTTTTTAACTGCCTAGTTGAGCAATAACGATCAATTAAGCTAACTGTAACATATAAAGTTGATTGTGAAAGAGATAATTTAGAAATTTTATCAATAATAAAATCTATTAATAATAAACGTAATTCATAAGTTATTTCATGTTGACCTTTAAAAGAGCGAAGACTTGGTGTAAAACGCTTTTCAGATTCTTTGATGGCAGCAAATATATCTTCATTATATTGATTAAATGTTGACAAATGCGCTTTTGACTCCATCTGTATTAGCTGAGGATTTGCTGATAAAATCCTAGCTCTGTGATCCCTAATAGCAGAGAGTGACGACATCAGAGGCAATCATGTGTATATAGTATAATACTATTAATTTTAATATGTCAAGGTGGCGGGATAGCAGGGGGGTTATATGGAATGACCCAGGCGACTAACAAAATTAACAAACTTAAAAAACAAAAACAAAATAAAAATATGAGATAAAATACGAGTAATTAATTTAAGCCAAAGTAAAAACTGAGACCAAAAAAATAAAAAAAAGAATAAATTAAAATCTGTCAATAATTTAACTTGATTATCTATTTATTTTTCTAAAAAAATATTAGCTTAAAAGGACACAATTGATTTGAAAAAGTAGATAGAGATTCTACTTTCTTTAGCTGAGTGTATTTTTCTTATAGAAAGAAAATTAAAAAAAAAAAAAAAAAAAAAAAAAAAAAAAAAAAAAAAAAAAAAAGAGAAAGCTGGGAATTTTTTATCAAGAACCAGACATCCGAAAACAGAGTCAAAAAATTACTAAATTGGAATAGCTAACTTCAGATATTCAAAAGAAATTAACGAATAAGTTAATTAAGTTTTAGAATACTGTTAAGAAGCATATTTTAAATTTAATATATTAATATTAAAAAACTGTAGAAAGGTTTAATACTGATTATCAGTTATATTCTAGGTCTACAGTACCATTCTTTTTCTTGGTTGAAATATTCTAATTTTTTTTTTTTACTTCTCTAATTGTTTGGTGCATACAGACAGGTCCAGAGGACGATATAAATATATAGCCAAGGGCCTTGCTACTACTAAGTTACTCCACTGCAGCAAAACTTCGCGCTTTCGAAAATTCCTGTCAGCGGGTTAATTTCAACATTTGAAAATTTGAAGTAAAAAAAAAAAAACAATAAAAAACAGGATTGAATCCATCATATTTGAGGCCAAGTTAAAATAGTAATAGAACGGGGGAAAACAATCTAAGGCATAGAATAGAGACAAAAGATCTGAAAGAAGTTAAAGTACGAAAAGGAAAAATAAGAAAAAAAAAAAGTTTTTTCTCCATTTTCAGCCAACAATCTACTAGACATATGTCAGCGGCCGTAAAATTAGCTAGGACAACCTCGGCGAGGTTTAGCCAGCGCAATTGTGCAAGTTTATTAAAATTTTCATATCAACAATTTAGTTGGAGTAATAAAATTAATAATACTAAAATTTTGCAAAGGGGATTACATGATCGACCTGTGGATGTAACCGATGTTTGTATTGTAGGTGGTGGGCCTGCAGGTCTCGCTACTGCAATCAAACTCAAGCAACTTGATACAACTGGAAATTTAAGAGTTGTTTTATTAGAAAAAGCTCTGGATATTGGTGGTCATACAATTTCTGGTGCAGTTCTTGAACCAAAATCATTACGTGAATTATTTCCAAAAAGTGAATTTTATAATTCTGATGGTCTGGGAATTCCATTACCTCCTGATTTAGTTACAACTGTGACTCAGGATAGTATGCGTTACTTGACTGATAATTGGTCTATCCCTTTACCAGAGCCACCACAAATGAAAAATGCGGGAAAAAATTATATTGTTTCATTAAATAGAGTTGTTCAATATTTATCAACTGTCGCAGAAGAGATTGGTGTTGAAGTTTATCCAGGAGTTTCTGTCTCAGAAATAATTTATGGTAAAGATAAAAAAACTAATAAGAATTATGTTAAAGGTGTAGCTACAAAAGATCTGGGAATTTCTAAAGATGGTAGTCAAAAAGATTCATTTGAACCAGGAATGGAATTTCATTCTAGAATAACAGTTTTTTCTGAAGGATGTCATGGTTCTTTATCTAAAGAATTAATGACTAAATTTAATTTACGAAGAGATTGTGAACCTCAAACATATGGTCTAGGCTTAAAAGAAGTATGGGAAATTAGTCCAGAAAAATTTCAATCAGGACTTGTTGCTCATACAGTTGGATACCCACTTTTTAACTCTGCATATGGTGGTGGATTTATGTACCATTTTGGTGATAGACTTGTATCTGTTGGTTTAGTTGTTGGTTTAGATTATAAAAATCCATGGATTAATCCATATAAAGAATTTCAGATTATGAAACTGCATCCATTTTATAGTGATGTTCTTTCTAGTGGAAAATGTATATCTTATGGAGCTCGTACCTTAAATGAAGGTGGAATTCAGCTGGTTCCTCGTTTACATTTTCCAGGAGGTGTTCTTGTTGGAGCATCTGCTGGTTTTATGAATGTACCAAAAATTAAAGGAACTCATACTGCTATGAAATCAGGAATGTTAGCTGCTGAATCTATTTATTCTTCAATTAATCAATTTGAATCAGTTACTGAGAATCCAATGGCAGAAGAAGATCCTGAGATGGTATCTGAGTCATTTGGAGAAAATGTCCTTGATTTACAAGACTATCAAAAAGCATATCAACAATCTTGGATTCATGAAGAGCTTGATGAAGTCAGAAATATAAGACCCTCATTTGGAACTCCATTAGGACTTTATGGTGGTCTTATGTACTCTGGTTTAGACACATTTTTATTAAAGGGTAAACTTAACTATACTCTTAATCATCACGGCTCTGATTCAGCTGCTACTGAAAGTGCATCTAAACATATTGAACCAAATTATCCAAAACCTGATGGAAAGCTTACATTTGATCTTCTAACCTCAGTGAGTCGTACAGGAACATATCATGATGATAATGAAGAATGTCATTTACGCTTAACTGATGACTCAAGCAAGTTTAAATCTCAAGGTGTAAATAGTGAAGAGATACTTGACAAACACACTGAAGCCTGTTTCCCTAAATATCAAGGAATTGAATCAAGATTCTGTCCTGCGGGAGTTTACGAATATGTGAAGGATGAAAATAGTGATAAATTGAAGTTTCAAATAAATTCACAAAATTGTATCCATTGCAAAACTTGTGATATTAAGGTTCCTACTCAGGATATTAACTGGAGTGTACCTGAAGGTGGGGATGGTCCAAAATATTATATGACTTAGACAGGACCCCTCTTACTAAAAGTTATGTATTTTCCTTCCTATTATGTAAATAAAATACAATGTACCAAACTAGACATCCTAATTTTAACAATAGACACTGTAACGCGGTAGAAGAAATTCGGCGAAATATTCACCAGGTAAATTATACGCATTCTACATCAACCTTATTATTGGTCATCTAGCGCATTACAGGTAGGAAAGTAGTTAAAGAAATGGAAAAAGAAAATCAGGTGAAATAAGTAAGAAAATATATCATATTTTCAAGTTTTCCAAATTTCTGGTATTAGTTATCCAGTGGATATTAATGCTAACCTGCACTGCCGTTGAACTGTTCGATGATAAATTACACCTGCATGGCGCATCCGCTTATCAGAGCGCTTATCTTATCACTCAGTCAGGGAGGGAGACAGTATATCTATATTATATAAGGAGAGAGCTGATCAATCGTACTCATACTTCTTTTTTCAACTTCTTCTTTCTTTTTGTTACCATACTATACGTGAACTTATTTTAATTGACTAATAGAATGTCTTGGGAAGAGATTGCAAAGGCTAAAAGGGACAGCATCAAGGCGGCGTTACCTAAGGAATGGAGTCTTGAGAATATTCCTACTCCTGAGGAGGAACCATCAGCGATTCCAGTAATTGAGAAACTATTAACTAAAGAAGAATTAGATATTACTAACTCTACAATCTTAAAACTTCAGGAAAAAGTGTCTTCAGGTGAATTGAGTGCTTTAACTATTGTTAAAGCATTTGCACATAGAGTTACATTATTACAACAATTAACGAACTGTTGTTCAGAGATTATGTTTGAAGACGGTTTCGCTACTGCCAAAAAACAAGATGAATATTTTGCTAAGACAGGTAAAACTTTAGGACCATTACATGGTATTCCCGTATCAGCTAAGGATCAACTTGATTTTAAGGGTGTTGATTCTGCTATGGGATTTGTATCTTTACTAAATGCTCCTAAAACTGAAGATTCAGTGCTCGTTACTATCATGAAAGATCTTGGTGCTATATTTTTCGTCAAGACGACTACTCCTCCTGCCATGATGGCCTATACCACTACATCGCTAATCTACGGAGAAACGGTAAATGTTCACAATCGTAAGGTCTCTTGTGGTGGTAGCAGTGGCGGTGAAGGAGCACTTATTGGGGGCCGTGGAGCCTTGCTCGGGTTTGGTACAGATATCGGTGGCTCAATTCGTGTTCCAAGTAGTTTCGGTAAACTTTATGGGTTAAGAGGGTGCACCAACAGATTACCTTACTGTAAAATGACCAATTCTTTCCCAAATCAGCCAGTACTTTCATCAGTGGTTGGACCAATTGCTCAGGATTTGGGAGACTTAAAATATGTTACCAAATTGATCATTGATTCCCAGCCTTGGTTATCAGACCCAAAATGTCCACCAATAACATGGAAAGAAATTGAAAAGACATCAACTCCATTAACTTTTGCTATACAAAGCTGGAATAAAATTGTTCATCCAAGTCCACCAGTTGCAAGAGCTATCGAAGTTACTACTAATAAATTAAAAGCTGCTGGTCATGAAGTTATTGAATGGGATCCTCCTATTGATACTATGACCACTACTCAGGTTGCTATTGATGTTTATGGAGCAGATGGATATAAAGAAATTGTTGATATTTGTTCTAAAACTAAAGAACCTATAATTCCTGAAATTCTTACAATTGCTGGAGGTAAAGCACTTCCTAAAGGAGTTTCTCATATTCATGAACATTGGGATCAAGGAAAACGTCGTTATGAAGCTCAACAAATTGTTGATTCTTATTGGTTTAAAGAAACTCCTAAATTAACTAAATCTGGTAAACCAGTAGATGCTATTATTTCACCAGTATGGGATACACCATCTTTTAAGACATCAGATGTTGGAAAATTTTATGGTGATTATACTGCTCAGTATAATACTTTAGATTATTCAGTAGTAGTAGTTCCTGCTATAACAACTGATAAAAATATTGATATTAAATCAACTAATTTTACAGCTAGCTCTGAGAAAGATACTGAACTTTATGATTACTATGATGCAGAATTATATGATGGATGTCCAGTTGGTATCCAAGTAGTTACTCCAAGATGGCAAGAAGAGAAAGCTATAGCTATGGCAGAAATCGTTGATTCAGCTTTAAAAAATTAACTTGATTAATTTATATCTTTAAATAAACAGTATTTTTTTTTGAATCTAATTGTATGTCCCCTCCACCTCCTGCTCCTCCCCCACCCATCTTGTCATTACTCCACCAAAAAGGTACCTACATATAGGACACTTTGACATCATATGTGGTTATCACACTATAAACTGCATAAAATTAAGACCGATTAAAATTAGAACATAAATAGTTAATATGGATAAAAAAATGTCTATTTTTCAATTTAACTAATTACTATACATAATAGGTGATTACAGAGCTTGCATCTAAGGCTTCGCACGTGTTTGTGACTCACAGAAAATTTTACATACAAATTTCGCAACTGCGACCCTGTCAGAAGCTTACTATTGTAGAATTACAATATTATTAAAGAAAAAAAAATGAGACAATCAGATACACCACAACCAGAGGAATATGATGATGTTCGTATTGCTGCTTACGATCCACTTGTTAGTCCTAGTTTGTTAACACATGATGTTAGATTAAGTAAAGCTGCTCTTAGTACTATTGTGAATGCTCGTAAGCAATCTATTGATATTATTAATCGGAAATCTGATAAATTACTTGTGGTTGTTGGACCTTGTTCTATTCATGATTCTGATGCTGCTCTTGATTATGCTAAACGTCTTAAGGAAAAAATTGAATTATACCGTGATGATTTAGTTATTATTATGCGTGCTTACCTTGAGAAACCTCGTACTACTGTTGGTTGGAAAGGTCTTATTAATGACCCTGATGTTGATTATTCTTACAATATTAACAAAGGTCTTAAACTTGCTCGTACTTTATTCTGTCAATTGACTGATTTAGGAGTACCAATTGGTTCTGAAATGTTAGATACTATCTCTCCACAATACTTGGCTGACGCTCTCTCTTTCGGTGCAATTGGTGCCCGTACAACCGAATCTCAATTACATCGTGAATTAGCTTCCGGTCTTTCTTTCCCAATTGGTTTCAAGAACGGTACTGACGGTACTGTCGATGTCGCTCTTGATGCTGTCAAGGCCGCCAGCGCCCAACATCATTTCATGGGTATCAATAAGAGCGGATTGGCTTCTATCACTACTACCAAGGGAAATGAAAACTGTTTCACTATCTTGCGTGGTGGTAAGAAAGGTACAAATTATGATGCTGAATCTGTTGCTGCTGTAAAACCTAAACTTGGAGAGAATGGTGTGTTGATGATTGACTGCTCCCATGGTAACTCAAGTAAAGATTACCGTAATCAGCCAAAGGTCAGTAAAGCTGTTGGTGAACAGGTCGCTAGCGGTGAGGATCGTATAATTGGTCTTATGATTGAGAGTAATATTAATGAGGGTAAGCAATCTATCCCTCCAGAGGGTAAAAAGGGCTTAAAGTATGGTGTATCTATCACTGATGGCTGTGTAAGCTGGGAAACAACAGAAATAATGTTAGAGGAACTCTCTCAAGCTGTAAAGAAGAGAAGAGCTATCAACAAGTCTAATTAATTAATTAATTAATTAACTAGCCAGCCTGTACAGTGTTAGATATGATCTATATATGTCTAGCTTCAAGTCCAGCTACATGTCTAGCATACCACTATAAGGAAAAATAACAAAATCAATTTATTTCAATGATTATTGTATGTACTCATAAGAACACTTTATAGATTTCTATTTGTAGATAATAAACAAGTATATTATACTGTTACAATTTGTAATTGTCACACTCCTAGTATACTATACACCAAATACCTGGGGTAATGCAACCGAACTTTTTTTTTTTTTAGTTTTTCGCTTTCACTAGCGTCCTTTGACAGCAGTTTCAAATATCCGCGAATGGGAATAGGGATGTTTCAGTAAATACGCTATGAATAAATATTCAATAGTTAGTGAAACAGAGTATGAATATTTTGTACTATATTTACAAAGAAGCGTTGAGGCTTTAGTACTACAAAGACGTAACTAAAAACTAATTGTTTCAATGCCAGTATTCAAATTATTAACATGAGTAATGAAGCCATGGAATGATTTATTAAAATTGGATATAACTTTTTTGAGGATTTAATTATTTAATTCGCTAACAATATCCTAGTGAATTTAAATTATTTTTTCAGTGATAGAAAAGTAGATCGATCTAGCTACCTTTTAACGGTTTCCATACCTACGTTTCTCCGTGCAGCGGCAGACCCGTAAAATCTAACAATACGCAGATGGAGACTCTTTAATGGTAACTCCACTATTACTCAACTTGTGATCTCTGATCCAGTATGAGGGAGTTTTAAGGTACAAAATGTAAATTTTGCTTAAAAGTAGCAACTTTAGCCTTCTCATGTATAATCACAGATTTATAATTACAGATTTATAACTAAAGAGGTTTTTTTTATGACCCTTTGCTGATTCTTACTTTTATTATAATATATTAGTAAAGAATAAAATATGTCAGCAACAAGTTCACCTATTATATCTTCTGATGAAGATTCAGATTTTGTTAATTTTGATATATTATCAATAAGTTCAACAATTGTTAATGATACTAATACTATAACTCCAAGAGAAACTACAGGATTATTTAATTATAGTTCTGATACAATTTCTGATAGTGTTTTTAGTGAAAATATAATTGATGATTATTATTATGATACTGAAATTGAATCAATAAGTTCAGGAACTAGTCGACTGACTCATAAACAAACAACTGAAGTTAAATCACCATCTATACCAAATATTAATAATGAATTAGTTAAAAGAGAGGATGTTCTTTCAGATAATGCTTCTGGAAATTATTCTTTTATAATTGATTTAATTGTTGATTATGATGGTGATGCTGCTTCTATTATATCAAGTAAAGCATCAAGTATTAAAGCTAAAAGAGATGAGCTTTTACCTACAATCGACTCTGTTCTTTCACAGGATGTGGATATTCAAAGTCTTAAAGAATTAGAACGTCCAACTTTATCTGCTAAAAGCTCAGAGAAAGGAGTATTCCCTCCTGTGAAGCCAGCTGTTAACGCATACACATCGCCAGTGACACCAACAAAGACAAGAGTTCATGATCACAGTGCTTCTCCAGCTAAATCAGTAGCAAGAAGTGCCCCAAGACAGGTCAGACGCGTCAAACCACCATCTTCTGCTCAAGAGACCAGAGAAATAATGCCTGTCAGCAAGTCTGCTTATCAATCTTCACCACAGAGACCATCTAATGAGATGTTCAACGATCCTATTCCACAAGCTGGTAAATATAAGAATGATTTTACTGTTCCTTTGGAGGCATTACAAGCTTCTCAGAATCTTGAGAGTAATGATAATTTTGAAGACAAAAAGACATTGAGATACAGAGTTGTTATAACTAGAAGAAATATTATTAAGAATGTTAAACGGCTTTCAATGAAGAACTCACGTAAAAGTATGAGAATGGATCAAAGAGATTCTATGAATTCAGAAACAAATTTAGAACATCGTTCATTTTTGGGCAGTTATAAATTAGTGAATGCTATAAAATCTGTTCTTATGAAGGTTAGTTCTCCTCCAACTGATGGTATGAATTCTGGTGAATCTGGATTACATTCCAGAGCTGTGTCTTTTAGAGCTAATTTATTAGGAAAGGAACCAGCTAAATTAAGTAGATCAAAGAGTGTTACATTAACCAGATTAAGTGGCCATTACTCCAGTATTGGTGCCCCAGGATTTAAGAATGTTGATACTACTGCTCATCCATTACCAAATATTAAAAACTTTAACAAAACAGTTTCAACACCTGCTACAGGATTTGCTCAACATTCTATTCAAAGAACTCCAAGACAAAATATCCAAATAAAGAAAAAATCTGTTTTAGTAAAGGATAAAACTACTGAACTTTATAACTTATACAGTTTAGAAAATCCATACTTAAACGATAAAAATACAGCCAAAAGATTATCTATGGTAGCTAGTGGACTTAGAATTAATACTAAAACTGAAGGTCCTGAAAATACTAATCGTATAAACTTAGGATCACACTCAACTTTAGTAAAGGAAGAAGGTACTGATACTTATACAATTAGTTACGATATTGTTGAGTCCCCAGTTTCCAAAAAGGCTCCTATTTCTCTGACGGCTCTGTCTTTACCAAAGAAGAATTTAACCAAGACTGCAAGACCTCATAAACCAAACAATACTACTAAGAGAGGAATTCACCAATCAAGAAACAGAGCAGCAGCACAAACCATGACCGGTGCAAGTCGTGCACCATTACCTGCTTACAAAGCTGCACAAATGAGCCACCAACAAAATAAAGGAAATAAGAAACGTTCCATGACAGCTGCTACCATGTCGGGAAACCATACTCGTGGTACCAACCAACAGAGATCTAGAGGCGTCGCTAGAAAGACCCTTCCAAGTAAAGTTGCTCTTTTACCAAATGATAATGATAAAAGAAAATTTTATTACGCATAATTTAAACGACAGGATATTTTAAAAATCCTAATAGGATTACCTAATATAATCAGTTATATTATTTACGATTATAGTTGCATATTGATACACTTACATATTTATGATTTTTTTGACATTACATACATTTTGAATTTATTACGTAGAACCGAGCTCGTAACCTACGATCAAGATTGAAAAATACTTTGTACGTACGTCAGCTTTGACATCAAGGCGTTTAAATATCTACTGTTTGAGGCTATTTTAAATGGCTCAATTTAGACGATTTTTTGAAGCTGCGTACTTCATTTTGCTGATTGGACTCATTAATGGGTTGGTCAATGCTAATGAAAGTTCTAAACCTGATGAGAACACTGTGTCAATTAAGTTGGAGGCAAACTGGGAGCAGACACCATTTCAATTACAATTAATTGAAACTTTAACAACTTTTAATGAATCACTTTATGTTCCAGCTATTGCTAAAGTTTTAGGAATTGATTTAGATGAGAAGGAAATCATTGATATTGAGGGATTAGAGTTGAATGATGAATATTATTATTCACAAGTTACGCTGTTGTTCGGCGACAGGGAAGTGGACAAAGAGAGAAAGGCATTTTTTGAAGTTTATGTTGCAAATAAGTATTATACCCCAAGAATTGTGTCACAGTATAAATATTATACTGATAATATTATTCCATTATATAAGGATAAACTTATTAGCTGTCTGTCAACTTTTGATAATAGCGATACCATCCGGGGAAAGGAAATACCACGTTCATGGGTATATTTTAATGGTGAAATTTTATGTAACCCTAATGATATTTTTGCTTTAAAGACTAAAGAAGGAAGTGAATCAAAAATTGATTTACTTCCTTTTGACCGAGTTATCGGAGAAGATGCTTCATCCCCGTTAGCTATTTTTTATGGTGATATTAATGATCCAGAAGCCAAAGAATATTTCTTGAACCTTTACAACTCCGCTCTTGCAGGAAAATTAAGATTTGTGTGGAGATATGCTGTCTCAGAGCATGAAGAAGGTGAGAAGGAATTACTCGCTGGTTATGGTGTTGACTTAACACTTAAGAGAACAGATTATATTGTTATTGATGACAGAGATATAAAGAGTGATAAGAATATAAATTTAGATGGTAAAGATAATGAACAAGTTGTTTTTGAAGGAAAAGAGCATAATAGTGAAGATGCTTCAGCCTTAGAGTTTTTCAATACTACTTATGAAAAAATTCATGGATTAACAAAGAAACAATTAAAGAATTTAGATTTACGTTTATCATATTTCTTAGCCAATGGACTTGAATCTGATGGATATTCTAAATTTAAGACTCTTAAAGAAATAATTGGATCTTTACCAAAATATGCTCGTTCAATTTCTGAATCAAAATTTTTTAAATTACAAAAAAGTAATCCAACATATCAGAAATTTTTACATTCTGTTGAAGAGAATCGTAAAATTGGAGTAGATCAGGAAATGAAAGGTGTTTATGTTAATGGTAAACAACTTCCACCATCTAAATATAATGTTTTTGAATTACTTAATCTTATTAGATCTGAAAATGAAATGATAAATGATTTAGGAATGTTACATCTTTCTCCTATTGCATCTAAAGGATTTATTGGAGAATTTACTAGACTTAGTGCTATGAAACAATCAAAAGGTTTAGGAAGTGATAATAAAAGACGTTATAATATTTATGAAGCAATGAAAGATAGTTATGGTATTCCTGGATCTAAAATTGTTTATGTAAATGATTTAGAAAATGATTCTGATTATGAGCAATATACTTTAGACCGTACTCTTTGGTTAAATGTTGAAGGTGCTCAAAGGGGACAGTTTCCACATTATAAAGAGAATGTTTTGGAAGTTGTATTTGCAATTAATTTGTCAAACAGAAGATTATTACAAGTTGTCTATCAAATTTTATCTACAGTTGTAACTAGAGGTGTGGCCCATAGAGTTGGTATTTTACCAATTGTGTTAAAAGAAGACGATAGATACTATAAGTCTGTCGCTGGGCAATCAATGACTATTAATGATGAAGAAAAAGTTTTTGAAATTGAGGATATTATGTTACTTGATAAATTACTTTTAAATGATTTCTATGAAAAATCATCTACATTTAAGAACTCTTTTGCCTATCTCTCATACTTTGAAAAGCTTTTTAATGATGAATATTATGGTGAATTAATTGAAGCATATGAGAAAAATAATTCGCTTGCTGAAAGATATGATAATAGTGCATTCGTTGATAATTTCTCTATTGATGAGAGTTATTTAATTATTAATGGTGTCTTTGAACCATTCAACTTCTTCAATCAAGGATGGCAAATGTTTTTCAGCAGACAACTTTTACGTGATGTTCACTTAATTGCTCAATTAATGGTTGCAAAGAAAATTCCTGAACAGATTGAAGATGATAAATGCGTTCGTGATTATCTTTACGAAGGATTGTCTCCTCTGAGAAATTTGTTGATTGCACCTAATGATCCTTTGGATATTCAATATGCCAAGGTGAATCCTGAATTATTAAGTACTATAATTTCGAATCGTGAGCAAGTAGTTTACTTTACTGATGATTTAACTACTTCTGATTCAGTAAATCAATATCTTTCTTTATATTTGATTGGAGATTTCGGAAACTCTTTTCATGCTAAACAGTTTATAGAACTGTTCAAATTCGCCCAAAGTCATATAGGAAAAGCCAAGAAAGAAAACTTCATTAAGTTTAGATTTATTAACATTGGTGAAGATAACACATTAATCACTAAGGTGAATGAGATTTTGAATAATGAAGAAAAGAATTACAAGACTAAATTTGATGAGTGTATAAAATATTTAGCAACATTTGAAGGTAAAGATGAAATTAACCACTCACAAAAGGATATAATTGACTCATTGAAGCAGGCAGACATAACTGTAGGTGATGCTCCAATTTTGTTATTAAATTCACGTATTATTGAAGTAACTTCTTCAATTTTCGATGAAAACTTAATTAATCAATTAATTGAATATGAACTTAAAGAGAGATTGTTTAAATTCATCTATGATGTGGTTGATGGTTTTGAGAAAGAATTTAGTTTTATCAGTGAGTTAGGAGTGGATAGATTTGACTGGTGTGATCTTTTCTTCGCGACATTAACTAAAAGTTTCTATGATAAACCAAGTGCAGCTAATTATGATACTGAGAGATATCAATTAGACATTTTAACTACTGATAATGTGTCATTTAAGTTATCAGCAGATCCTGAGCTTGCAAAGAATGTATCAGCTGTGGATATTGTTGCGATAATTGATCCAGTATTAGAGCAGTCACAAAAAATTGTTTATATGCTTGATTCTTTGAGTAGTATTATTAAAAATACCAATGCTATAAACATGGAAATTGTGTTTGCTCCATCTTTCTCCTTAAAAGAATTACCTATGAAGAGATTCTATGATGGTTTGTATTTATCTGAATTACCTTTCAAAAATGGATCCATTGATAAGTCTGCTTATGAAGTACAGTTTACCAAAGTTCCCGAAGAGACATTGTTCACTCTTGATACTGATGTTCCTCACTCGTGGATCGCTTTGGCCAAAGAGTCTAAATATGATTTAGATAATATTAAGTTAGATTTAACTGAGGAGAAATATATCAAGGGAACTTTTGAGTTAGAGAACATTATTATTGAAGGATATTCATATATTTATAATACCAACTCTCCACCTCATGGTGTACAACTTGAACTTAAACAATCAGGTGAAGATGCTAGTTATTCAGATACTAATATCATGGCTAATTATGGATATTTCCAATTAAAAGCGAACCCTGGAATCTGGGATTTGATTATCAAGCCAAACAGTAAGTCTGCTGAAGTCTACTCTTTTAGTGATAAGGAAGAATTAAGTGAGTCTCCTGCTAAATTTATTGATCCTCAAGCATTATCAGTATTTGTTTCCGACTTAAATGGTGTTATTTTAGCTTCTGCATTTGAGAAGAATCCTGGAAAAGAGACAGTATCTTTGATTTCTGATGACGAGAAAGAGAAGGATTCAGCAGCTGATTCAAAGGGATTTTTGTCCTCTCTATGGGGTGGAAACAAAGAGACTAAAAAGAATGCTGACATTAATATTTTTGCAGTAGCCAGTGGCCATCTCTACGAGAGACTTTTGAGTATTATGTCTGCTTCTGTACGTAACCATACAGAACATAGTTTAAAATTCTGGCTTATTGATAATTACATGTCAGCTAATTTTAAAGAATTTTTACCTGTTTTGGCTGCAAAATACAATTTTGAATATGAACTTATCACTTATAAGTGGCCATTATGGTTACGTGATCAGAGAGAGAAACAAAGAACTATTTGGGGATACAAAATCTTATTTTTGGATGTTCTATTTCCTCAAGATTTAGATAAAGTTATTTTTGTTGATGCTGATCAAATTGTTAGAACTGACTTAAAAGAGCTTGTGGACTTAGACTTAGAAGGTGCTCCATATGGTTACACTCCAATGTGCGATTCAAGATCTGAAATGGAAGGTTTTAGATTCTGGAAGAAAGGATACTGGAAGAGTTTATTGGAACCTCAAGGTATGAAATATCATATTAGTGCGTTATATGTTGTTGATTTGGTAAAATTCCGTTCTATTGCCGCTGGTGATAGATTGCGTCAACATTATCAACAATTGAGTGCTGACCCAGGATCTCTTAGTAATTTGGACCAAGATTTACCTAATAATATGCAACAGCAAATTAAGATTCACTCGTTACCTCAAGATTGGTTATGGTGTGAGACCTGGTGTGATGATGAAAGTCTTTCAACCGCCAAAACCATTGATTTATGTAATAATCCATTGACTAAAGAACCTAAGTTGGATAGAGCTAGACGTCAAATACCAGAGTGGTCAGTATATGATGAAGAAATAGGTGCTTTAATTGATGATTTCAAATCTAAAAAGGATGCTACAGTTATTAAAAGTAGTAATGAATCTGCTGCTAGTGCTGAGGTATCCTTAGATGATGAGGAAACAAAGGAGGACGATGATGAGCACGACGATTACTCTCATGATGAGCTTTGATTGGCGATAGTTGTACAAAATTTTGTGATAAATAAAAATATAATTTTGGTTAAATATGAATTGTATTATACGTAAATCCTTTGAACCCCCAGAAACCTTGAGAAGAGAATAAAAATATTGAAATGAAAGAAATGAAAATTAAAATTTGAAATTGAAGAAATAGACAGCAATAGGATAACAAAATCCTGAAGTAGAAATAAAATTAGAGTAGTTTTTATGTACTCATATAGAATGAATGAATGAATTGAAAAAAGAATTGAAGAGTCGTTATTTTCGTTTAAGTAGAAATTATCAAAACTGCTACTTATATTCTTAAAGTTATTTTCTTAACTGGAGTTGTTGGTCTCGTCACTAATGTTTCAGCATTGTTGTTGGCTTCTGATTGAGCTACAGCTTTAATAACAGATGCTTCAGTCAGCAACTTAGCTAATTTTCCTCTTCCATTAATGTGAGTTCTGTAATGTTGAGCACAGTTATCTTTTCTTGAGAACTTTGATGCACATCCAGGCCAAGAGCATCCGAATTTTTTCTCACCAGAATGAATCTTCTTGTGTCTGGTTAAATGACCAGTAGTCTTGAAACGCTTATCACAAACTCTGCATTGAAACTTTCTGTTTTTGAATAAATCAGGGTTAGAAATAAATCTTGAAGTATAAAAGTTGACACTCTTGGAAGAAGCTTCCTCTGAGCCCTCATCAGAAGTTACCTTAGTTGGTGAAAGATCAAAGTTCAATAATTTGCTTTCACTACTACTAGTAGTGATGAGCTTTAAGTTCAATGGACGGAAATCTAAAACATTTGTTTGGGATTCGAAAGAAATAGGCTCAGAGTCCAAAAATTGTAACTTTTTTGGTGCTGTAGGAAGTTCTGGAGAGCTGCAGCTTCTGAGTGGTGTAATTGGAGAAACATCGATTGGAGATCTTGAAACAATATCAAAAGAAGAAGAAGAGCTGCTTGAAAGTGGAGTAAATGGTCTTGAAATCAGACTTACTGGTGTAATACTTCTTGATACTGGTTCTTGGAATGGAGTAATTGGACGAGCGAGCATCATCTTCTTATTGTTTACTTCAGTTGATGACTGAAATGTTGAAGTACTATTAAAATTTGAGAATAAAGGGAAAGCTTTTGGAGAATATTCAGAGTCATTTAACAATGAATCAATTCTAATTGCTCTTGGTGTATTATTATTTTGTTTAGTGATATCACTTGGTTTGGATACACCATAGTTAACTTGAAATCTTTCAGAACTAATAGAACTCATATTTAAATTTGTTTTAATATTATTTAATTTGAAAATTATTCTTAAACAAAAATGGATCATATAAGCCTTTTATATTTAATGGAAATTGGAATATCCAATGCCAACATTCTTAGCATAGTAAAAAAGAATGCCTTGTGAATATCCTTCCCATTGACAAACATATCCTTTCAATTAACTCAGACCGGCTAAATCTTTTTCAGGGAATCAATTACATGCATTAAAATATCATTTTATGCGGCATTCTGATTATATGGATCTGAAATTGGTAGTATTATTCCATAAATTCCTTCCTCTTTTTATAAAAATAGCACAGAATTACACTAGTGTAAGGCAAACCTACTTCCGACATGACGGGGAATGTAATATTCGCATGTAGCTGTCAGAGAACAATTATTAAAAAGATAACTATTAAGGAATTAAATGGTTTAAATATTAATCATGACATATTTTAACTTTAAAAGAAATTTATTTATTTAATGATTTTTTTTTAATAATTTTAATTGTAGGACCCTGTGGTTATTACTTAGCTTTTTAGAATATGCATGAAAAATCGGTCCTTAACTAAGGTAACATTTAAGCTTTAGACCATCATGATAATTATCCTTGAATTATTCTAAAGATATTTACAGACCCCCTAGGATGAAAAATAGGTACTTGTTACTCTCCCACTTGCCCTATGAGCTATCTTATTAAGGGGTGTCTAATCTTTGTAAAGATTAAATCAGATGAGATACGCCACACCACAGTCGGCACTTGCCAATACTTTTGATACCAAAAGTGCCCTTCATTGGGCAGTATTATTCGGCTCAGAAGCAGAGTGTCCAATCTACTCAAACTTCTCTGACTAAACAATAAATAAAAATATGGCATTTCTGCCATTTAATACAAAAGGCACAAATTAGGGGTGCATTCATTTATATCCATAAAAAAATCGTAACAACATCGTATCTCAAGGTATCACTACCTGTGGCATCGCTGGATAGTAGCTACGAGAAGCAGGCTGTCAATACGGTTGACAACGTTAATAGAACGTACCGTAATCTACACATGAACCCAGTGCAGCAGTTTCTAGTGCATGTCGACCTTGACGAGTAATCAGGGTTGTTGTGTGCGGTACACGTTGAGTTGATTACTACAGTGCAACCACGGCGTCGAAGTGCGTAGTGTGTAAGCGGCGCAGTCGATCGACGTTGTAGCTGCTGGAGTTTAGTCGACGGCCACTATTCTCCGCATTGCATTTTTAGTAGGTCTATGGGACTCTGCTGACGTTACTGGAATCATTAACGGCGTTTTAACTATACTGGACAGCGAAAAGGCAGCCTTGCATGCTAACCTCTACCAAGAGGAGAACTCAGTGCAATACACTGTGAACATGCTCTTGAAGTTATTCTTTTGCGAAATCACACATAAAAATACGCACTCACAAGGTACTTTGCTGCTTGACTGGCCCAAGTTGTTGGCCAAGTGCAGTGCTGCCAAATGGTGGTTACCTTACTCCGTCTCCGCGGTCGTCCTCGCATAGCATCTTCACCCCAGTAAACGTGGTACGCCTGTTCCTCACCACGCAGCTACACAGCTTCATGACACCCACAGCATCCATCCCTGAAATCTCTGTTGGCCAAACTGGCGGTGCAACCACCTTCCCCCACCCATATACGCCTGCCTCACCGCACATAAGGGCCTCCAAAGTGAGGAAAAGAATCGTTACCCGGAATATGCATAAGTATATAATGCTGGGAAACTTCTGGAAGCAAGCAATGATGAACGACATATCGTTAGAACAGGTCGATGAGATTTTCAGCTCACAGGAGCAACTTTCTAACGCAATCTACAATGCGTTGAAACATTCAGAGAGCCAGCATTCGATAGTAGCTTCATGGGGAATTTTGTCACCCACAGTGCTAGAGTGCTTAAGCGCCGAGCAAATCACTGGCATTAAGATTATCATTTAACATTGTGCTGCTATTCCTAATAGAGATGAATATTTGGGGTTGTATTTATATTTGTATCTGATTTATTTTTCACTCCCCTTAAAGTTGACTGGTGAACTTCCTCCAGAAAGTGGCAGAGACATTACGCGTAATATCGATGCTGGGTATAATGCGAACATACACTACATACAGCCGGTTATGAGTGATATGAGCAGAGACTTTGCAACTTTCTGGTTTGAGTGCATGTGTAAGGAGCTTTTCAGATACAGAGCACCAGCCAGGCACTGGGTGGGACAGTTGCGTAACGCACAGGCCAGCTATCAGAATTTGGGCTCGCGTATGGTGATCTCGAAGCGGAAGATAGAGGACTTGCGTGGGGAGCGAAATACTCATAGGACTAAAGAGCTACTAGAGGAGGAAACAAAGTACCAAAGGGCATGTACACTGATGGAACTTTTGGAAAGGCAGATTGCACACATGAAGGCGACACCTGCCATATCGCGGAGAAATTTTAATCTCACAGCTGAACTACTATTTCCTATGAATTTGTATTATGATGATTACCACTATTCCGGAAAGGTCCGGAAAAAGTACTTTGATACATTTATTTCTAAACCATGTAAAAGTCTCTTGAAAGATTTGATTCCCGGGTTGAAGATTAGTGAGGTCTCTATTTGCGATGAAAACAGAAGCTATCCAGATTTGGTAGCATGCTACACGGCAGGAGATGACGATAGAGACAGCAACTTAATATTCATAGAGCTCAAATCTGGAAAACTCAGTAAAAAGTTAAAGTCCACGATCGAGCAGGATACCAAGAGCATGCGAGACGTGTACCGGCAAGTTTGTCGCTATATGCTTGACACAGGAATAGATATTGCACTCTTGTCAGACTTTGAGACCACTGTATTGTTGCAGTTGGACATGAATGATGAACTGACTGCCGAAAAGATCTACGAGAATGATCAAACTAAGGAATGCCTGTTCGTCAGGGTCCCATTTAAATGCATGACAATTAAGAACACTGACTGTGAACTCACTTTGCAGGCGGTTTTTGCATCAATGATTTACAGAGAGTACTTGATCCGCAACGGCGGATATCCAGTGGGACAGATAAGTGAGGAGAGGGTTATTAGCGATGAGTATATCAGATATGATGAACGAGACACAATGCCTGCGATAATTGCTCGTTTAGTGGAAAATCGTACGCTACAATTGCAGCAGCTCGGTAGCATGGTAAACTTCAATGTTGCTGAAATGAGGGAGGCAAATGAGAAGAGCCTTGCGTACATGGAGGGGGTCATTAAAGCTGCTGAAGGCAAGTTGACCACCTTGGAGTTTCCTGATGGTGCTGATATCGCTAATATGGAGCCACTTAGAGTTGGGGATCACTTATCCCAAGTTTATCGGTCGACCAGCAGTAAGGTAGTGTTAAAGGTCTATGATACATGCTCTCTTCGGATTTACTTTGAACATTACCAAAAACGATTTTTCAAGGAGTTTGACAATTGGCTATTTGGAATTGAGGATTTATACAAGTACGCGGTGCGCTGTTATATGGCAGAAGTAGGGTGCTATGAGCGCATTGAACGAGCATCACAGCGTCCAAGGGTGCCAGCATATTATGGCCACGGCATAGTTGACGTAGGTGGGATACTAGGGTTGGGCATTTTGATGGAGTACATTGAGCCAGAAGATCAAATAAAAGATGTCACTTTGGCTGACATTCAGAGTGACAAAGACTTGGGAGAAGGTAACAAAGTCAGGCAGGCAATCAGGTTGCCCTTTTACTGGAGCTTGGAATATCCCATAATGACTTGAATTCTAGAAATATTATATTGAATAATGGATTATACACTATAATTGATTTCTCGCACGCTACTCTCAGAGATATATCATCTTCTCACTCGAGACTTCCAGAACCCCAATCCTCTGTTAAATAAGCCAATTCTCCTAGTTTAAAAGACTAAGTGGCAAGCCCATGATAACTGACGAGGAAAAGTTTTATTCAGGAACGACACTGCTGTCTGCCAGGTAAAGTCTGCTATCTACGGGTACCAACAGTGCGAAGGCGTACGCAACAAATCGATTACATATATGGTGTGTTAAGTGTCGCTAAATAACATAAATAACTATATAATAAGCCATTATTAATTTATATTTTCGTAGAAGTATTCAGTTTCTGGGGGAATTACAACGAAATAGGCCGATAATTGTATTATCTGCGAGAGCCCAGTGTTCTCATTTTCTTGTTTGGTCTCATAATCGGGCACAGCATTGCGCCCTTCCATACCCTTTTCACCCTCCAATACCCTGTAAATCTCCGATCAGAGAGCTATGGGCCAAGGGTACTCTCCTACAATATTATGCAGCTATAATGATACCCGTACACTCTTGTTCCATTCATTTTTTTTCTTTGGATTCTCATATGCTGGATAAATTATCTAAATTAAAAAGAAATATCCTATTTTGACTTATATTAGCGTGCAAATGAAAATAAAGTAATATTGATTCAGCCTTACATAAAAGAGTCATTCTTGCTTCTTTTTTTTTTTTTTGCCTTTACTACTGCAAAAGAAAAAAAATCAATATTAAAGCTGAAATTGAAATCTATTTCATTTACAGATAAAGTTCTAGTGTTTGTGTATGTGTGTGTCCATATCAAACAACTTTTCTTATAGATCAAGGTATTCCGCAATATTTTGCTTGGTTCGTTTGAAGCTGGAGAATTAAATCCGTAGATGACTTACCTCTATTTCTGAAATGAGGTAAACGTGTATATGCATTAGAGTAAACCTTTATTGTTATTGAGTGATTATATGCGGATCAAAGATTATATTGATCCACGATGTATTGGAAACTCTAGCAATCTACGGCACATATCTGCATGTTAGAATAAATTGAAGAATGCGCTCAACATTGACATGCGGCTTTGCCAAGATAGGTAACTCAGAGCAGCACATTTTATATCTATATTGATGACTTTCTATATACTCTTCCATGCATATATATCTTTATAAAAATCCAATTAGTTCTCTTTTATTCTGCATTAATAAGCACTAGTGAAATTTACAATTTTTATTTTGACCTTCGAGGATGATTTTTACATTCTTTTTGGGATTATTTGCTTTAACTAATATATTAGTTTCAGCTCATCCAGTTGATCATTTAAGAAATAAAGTAGATCACTATGATATAACTTTTAATATTCTGATACCTGATTTTTTTAGACATCAGCCAGTTAATCTTACTCAAGATGATTTAAGACTTAAAGCAGAATATCTCAATAAGATCTCTGCTGTTACTTCGTCCAATAATTTAACTTCATGTCAAAAATGCATTAGTGAATTAAAAATTGGTAAAGAAATTGCTTTGAGTAAACCATATTTAATTCCACCAGTATTTATTCAATGGTGTAAGGATAATAAAATTATGACTGATATGAATTGTGAAATGACTTATGGACGTATTACCGTTAACTCATCTACTATGGGTGTAGATTTTGGAAATATGCTTACATTAATGGAACCAGATGCTATTGATGGTCAATATTATTGTTTTTATAAAAGAAAATCATGTGAATTACCTGAAACTCAAGATATAGATATTTCAGATTGGTTCCCTGCTAAACCAGAAAATATTTCTGTTCCAGAATCAGAAGGTGAAACTTTTAATGTATTACATCTTTCTGATCATCATTTAGAGATTTCATATGTATCTGGATCTGAAGCTAATTGTACAGATTATGGTATGTGCTGCTCTCCTCATAACTATAATTCTGAAAAAATTCCAGCAGAATATTATCAACAACATATTAGTAACAATTACTCATCATTATATCTGGACTCACACTACAACTCCCAGGGTCAATACCAGCGCGGTGACTCTGTCGCCAAAGACATTAGTGTGTGGCAGCCAGCTACAGTATTTGGTATGTATACATGCGATTCACCAGAGGTTCTTGTCAACAGTTCACTCAAATCTATAGCTGATTTTCAACAGAGTCATAATATTAGCTTTGATTTTGCACTTTTCACAGGTGATCTTGTTGACCATGCTGAATTACAATACAGTTCATTTCAACTTATTGTTGAAGAAGAGGAGCGTGAGTTCAGAGATATGAAGAAATGGTTAAAAGATATACCAGTGTATGCAGTTATGGGTAACCATGATACTTATCCATATGGTCAAATTGCACCTGAACTGTCAGGATTTGAAAACAAATATACTTGGAATTCTGATTTAATGGCAGATCTTTGGAAAGGTTATGGTTGGATTGATAATGAAACAGCCCTGGAAGTTCGTTCTCATTATTGTGGATATTCAGTTACTACAAAGCATGGATTAAAAGTAATTTCTCTTAATTCTAACACTTACTATCAAAAGAATTATTATACATACTGGAATATGACAGAACCTGATACATTTGGAACATTAAGATGGCTTATACCTGAACTTGCTGAATCAGAGCAAAAAGGTGAAAGAGTTTGGATTATGGCACATATTCCATTCAATGAATATGATGCTTTACCTTTACCAGCCCAACTTTATTCTAAAATTGTTAAAAGATTCTCTCCTACAACAATTGCAGGAATATTCTTTGGTCACACTCATGTTGATGAATTTTCTGTACTTTATGCTAGTGATGGTAAAGAACTCGGTGATGAAGTTAACTTTATGTGGATTTCACAATCTGTTTCACCAATTTACTATAAAAATCCAGGTTGGAGATACTATGAAGTTGATTCTAAAACATTTTCTATCATGAATTCTTATAATTATTATACACAGCTCGCTGATACATTCAATAATGAAGGAAAAGAACCTGAATGGGAATTTTTATATGATGCTAGACTGGCATATAATCAAGATGGTACATGGCCAGACAATGCACCATTAAATGCTACATTTTGGTCTAAGGTAGCTAAAGATATCAAATCTGATAATGCTACAGCATCTAAATTTGGTTTATATTCATTCAGAGATTCTCCACAAACTCCAGACTGTGAAAAAGGTGACTGTAAAGACTACTGGTGTAAAATGTCTACTTTCACCTATGTTGAGTATTCCAAGTGCATGAAGGCAGAATCATAAATGCTTATTCATACAAATCCAAAATTACTTACCTCCTCATTATATTTATCTATTATACTTTCATTTACCTAATTGGCGTTCTTCCTTGCTATTGAGACAAGCTCGGAAAATTCCTCTTTATACTTTATTAACCAGTTTTTTGACGATTCAGAATACATTTTACCATCTAAGGTATTCGTCGCAAAATCAACCAGAAGTCTCTCATTGTGCTTTCCTAAACTTTTAACATTTTCCCATAGCTTTAATTTTTTTACAAGTTCCCTTTTACTAAGAGGATACTTCGAATCCATATTTGCATTCCATAAGTTGATATAATAATTGTAGTATTCAATCAAGTGCGATTTTGACGAGTCTTTTGCTGGAAGCGGTATTTGATGTTGCTTAAATTTTTCTTTCAACTTTTGAATACCTAGCGATGTATCCAATCTTGGGATCTTTTTACTAGGCGCAGCCAAATGATGTTGCTTAGTAGCTTTAAGCGTGTTTGGTTCCAATACTGATTCTCCCAGCAGAAATTCATCCACAATTATATCATTTCCTTGTTTCAGCTCGCTGATCTGACTGTTGACTACAATCAGATCATCCACATCAGTACTATAATCGTAAGTCTTATCATTTTCCTCCTTCTCACAGTTTTTATAATACCGCAAGTGTTTTTCACTATCCTCTGAAGCTGAATTAACAGTCATTAGATGGTTCTCGTTCTCTGAATCACTCAAAACTATCACCACTTCGTCTCCCTCATCCCGCGTATTTGAATCCTCAGACTGCTCATGAGCGTTCTTTAGTATATCTATAATCGTTGTCCTCTGTGCCTTGTCAGTCTTTTTATCCTTGGAAACTCTGTGGTTTGCGCTATTCTTTCTCGTAGTATACTTGTATGAGCTTGCCTTCGTCCGCGATGAGGGCTTGATCTCCACATTATCTAATGGTTCGCCGATATCGTTCCTGGAGGCTGAGGCCTCAGAGAGCAGGTGGTAGCAGGCCTCAAAGCATTTTACAATATCCTCTAGCACCGGGACCTTGACTAGCTCTGACTCTAGCATTTCTATATTGCATTCAGGGCATCGATGCTCGTTAGAAGAGAGACGATTTCTGATACAGAAAGAACAGTAATTATGATGACACCGTGAGGAGACAACAGGAGCAACCATGTGCTCTTTGCAAATATTACATCTTAATAGCCAATCTAGCTGAGCAATACTAGGAGTTAAAGTAGCATTGCTGTCCATCTTTGCAGTGGATGGTCGCCTTTTCTCGCGTTTTTTTTTCTGTATGCGCGATGAGATCTATATATTTATATATACAAATATTAGGCAGATCGTAGATGAGCACAGTGAGTTTATATTGTTACAATTATTTAAGTACCTATGAAGAGAATGAAATGTAATTTATAGTTGAAAACAGTGCGATGAAATAAAAATCATAATGTATCACGTCAAATGAACGATAAAAGAATTGCAATACTCAGTTGGAAGATAAAATAATGAAAAGAGTTTTAAGCATTCTATAACAGAAAAAAGAAAAATAATATGATGGCTACCATCAGACAAGCCCTTAAACTTGACTTGTAGTAGGAATATGATGTACAATAATTAAAAAAAAAAAAAAAAAAGTTGAAAAAAGAAAGAAATATGGACTTCAGGATTGGATTGAACTATTAGTAACTTTCTCTCTTCTTAACCGCAAATCCACCCGGACAATTCTGAACTGGTACTCCATTCTCCTTTAATCTATCAACAAGTTTCTTCTTCTGAAGTTCTCTCCATCTGTTTAATTTGCTATATTCATGTAATTCAAAACCATATATTTTTGGACAACACATTTCAGTACTATGTACAGGTACCAATTGAGGAAATGTTTGAAAAAACATAGCTGGAAAACTTGATCCAAAAAAAGCACCATCAATATAAGCATGTCTATGTGATTTTGGATTGTATAAATCTTCACAATTAGCACAATATAATTTAACTGGTGATGTATCTAACAGATCATCTAATCCAATTGGTAATAATGGTTGAAGTTGACAGTGAACTCTTGGACAATATCCAAAATCACCACTTTTATATTTTTCATACATTTTTTGTAATCCTCTGCTAGTTATTATATATCTAGCATGAATTAATCCATATAAAATTCTAGCATTATATTCTACCTCTTCCCGAAGCTCCTGATTTCTCTTATTTCTCTCAGCAGAAATTTCTTCGGCAGTTAAATCAGCGGAACTAATAGGATTTTTATCTTCAATATCTGAAATTTTAGTAGAATCAGTAATTAAATTAATAGCATGTTGAATATTACAAACTTCTGAATTAAGACCAGTTAAATTAAACTTATCAGTAATATATTCATAATCAATATCACAAAAATACTCATTCCCCTTTGTTCCCAAGAACCAATCAATCCAATATTCACCAAAATCAGAGTCTTCAGTATATATTTCTCCGCCACTCATTATCTTCTTTATCTATTTATATATCTATTGTATTAAATTTGCCAAATTGTGTGCCTGAGTATAACAACGCCCCACGCCCAAAAATTTGCCTTCGTTTTCGAGTACCAGTGCACATAACGTCGAAATGTAGCCATCGCGCAAAAGTTCACTGAGTGCAAGCGCGATACGCCTTTCAGACAAAACACCACACATGCTAGGATGAAAGTCTTCAAAGTTCCGTCTGAGGATAGCACCAATGGCGTCCAGTCTATATCTGTTAATAATACGGATAAGTATGTCGCGGTTGGGCGACAAAACGGGGCAATTGAAATATGGGATACTGCCTCCTTCCAGGCAGTTGTAAATAATGAAACGCCAACTACAGAGAAAGTTCTCAATGCTGTTCCAGCTAAAATTCTAGACTACCACAAGGAGGACGGCGTGTCTGTTACAAGTGTCTGTTACAGTAAAACAAGAGACTGTTTGATATCTGGAGACTCTAAGGGCAGAGTGTACCTACTAGAGGATCCTCTCAATTTGAAAAGTGAGCCACAGTTAATCGCAGACTTATACTCAAAAGAGTTTGTTACTACAGTTAATGATATAAAGCCAGAATATAAACAGAGGAAGAAAGATGATGAGGAAGACTGTATTATGGATATTTCATGTTTTGATAGACTTGTCGCATTCTCGTCTCTTAATAATAAAGTAGTTATTTATGATTACAAGCAAAAAAAGATAATAGATATAATACTTGATTTTGTTGATCCGGTAAAGAGTATAGCCTTTGATCCAAATGGTAATTATTTAGCAATTATTAGCAATGATAAAAATGTTTATGTGTATCAATATAAATTTAAGATGTTTTCATCTGGAATTGAAAGATTTACAATTAAGAAAATTCAATGCATTTCTAAATTACTACAAGGTAGTTTATTAACTGCTCAATTTAATAGATTTAATTGGTCACCAACTGGAAATTTACTTTCAGTTCCTAATGGAACTAAAGAAATCGGTGCAGCTAGAGGATCTAATGCTATTATAAACTTTAGTTCAGCAAATATAACACATACTAATTCACTAAATAATGTTACTATTGTTGGATTACTTTCTCCTATTAATAATTTTTCTAATAGTGTTTTTTCTTTGATTGGTCATAAATTTTCAAGCTTAGAAGCAGTTAAGTTTAACCCAAAACTTTATAAATCTTTAGAAGTTAACTTATCAAATCTGATAAGTAAAGATCTATTTAACAATAGATATCACAACATAGTTGCTACAGGAGGTATTGATAAGACGTTAGCAATATGGTCTACTGAAGTGGAGAAGCCGTTATTTGTTGGAGTAGATTTTGCCTCTACAGCCATTATTGATATTGAATGGCGTCGGAATGGACTTGGTTTATTTGTGGGTAGTGCAGATGGTTGTTTAAGCTACTTATCATTTGATAAGACTGAGTTGGGAATTGAAGTGAATGACCTTGAGTCAAGGGAGGCCAGCAAAGAAATTATGAAGCATATAAGACCATTAGAAGACCCGTCCTCCTGGAAGAAGGATAATGCATTAATAAATGCACAGAAGATTAAGGAAGATGTGTCTAAAAAAGAAGATACGCCGGTCTCTGTACCTAAGAAGGATGTTAAGAAGTCAAACAATGCACAGAGTGGTAGCACAACTCAGTATAAATCGCCAACTATTACCAAAAGTGGCAAAAAGAGAGTTTCTACCATTTTGGTAACGTCTTATGGAAATAATGATTCTACTATAAAGTCTACAAACGGAACTAATGGGACACAGTCTTCTGTATCCAATGAGTTTGAAAAACCCTCTGGATTAGTGCCTAAATCTGTGAATGACAATAACATTAAGAGACAAAAAGAGCTGGATACATTTGATGAAGAGCGTCATAAAAGGCCTAAAAACTTTGAGCCTGTTGATATTTTAAATACAACAATAGTTAATCCGCTCTCATCATTTGCAAGATTGAGATTATCTATACCAAAAGCTTCTCTTACAGTGAAGGTCACATCTGTGCTTGATCCAAAGTTACAGTTCATTGTCAAAAATGGAAGTGGTAGTGAGCAAAAACCAACCAGAATTTCATTAGTTAAAAATGAAAAGGATCATTCGCAAATTGTGGATAATAATCCTTTATTAGATCAAAAGGAAATATTCGTGGACTTTATTCCAAAATTGGTCAACTTCGTTGTATGTGGGGAAAGTAATTTTTGGGCAATTTGTGCTCTCGATGGTACTATTATAGTATACTCAACATTTGGAAGACGGTTATTTCCTCCAATAATGTTGGGTGTTTCTGTTAGCTTTTTTGAGGTGAAGGGAAGTTTTCTTATGGCTGTGACGTCTATAGGAGATTTATATGTTTGGAGTATTCCAGAGAAAAAAATCCATTTTAAGCCAGTAAACATTTACAGTCTCTTTGAGCCGTTTAATAAATATCATGATGAGTTAATTGTTAAGGGTGATAGCTTAACTTTGTGCTCTATTAACAGTAAAGGTATACCTCTTGTCACTTTAACTAACGGTAATGGATACTATTATGACGTGAATATGAGCAGTTGGTGTCTTATAAGTGATTTCTGGTGGGCGTTTGGATCTCACTATTGGGACTCAGGCTCAAATGGCTCCTCTGAAAACTCAGGAGGAGTATCATTAAACTCTCGTGGAAGAACTAGTATTATTGATTTAATTGAATCTAAAACTGGAGAAGAGCTTTACAAAAAACGTAAAAGCAATCTTCTTAAAAAGGTTTCTAAGATTATGTTGATGAAACATGGATACGAAAATCTTGAAATTAGCGTTGGTTTAGCCCATCTTGAGAATAGGATTTTGGTGGCTGAAAGATTACAAGAGAAGGATGATTTTAAAAGGTTATTCATATCATATTGTGTTAGAATTAGTGAGTTGGCCTATAAGAATAGACTTATTGAAATTTTTCAAGATTTACTCGGGCCTGACAATGATGAAATAGGAGAACTACAGAAAGATGATAATAAGATTTCAAATTCAGAATGGAATCCATTAATATGTGGTATTGTTAAACATGACATTTTGCGAGATGCAATTTTAGCTTGTGCTAGAAATAGAGAAGTACAAAAGATATTAGTATCATATGGTAAAGCGATAGGCTTATTACCTGAATCAATAATTGCTTCAAAATAGTACTTTTTTTTCTGTCACATTTGTTCAATATATGTATAAAAATTTTAGGGATTAGATCACTCAGTGTATCCATCAACAATAATTGTAGATTCTAAAGTGCTAAAGTTCTTATAGTAACTCTCAAACAAATCAATCAACTTTTTAACATCATGAGATCCGCCAGTTTCTCTAATCAGATGCATACTTAATTGAGGATTTCCAAGATCCAAAGATCTTATACCCAATTTGGAACAAACAATTGGACCAATTGTTGATCCACAAGGACTATCATTACGAACCACAAATAATTGTAATCCAACTTTAGCCTTCTCAGCACATTGTTTAATTAAAACAATACCAGGACTATTTGTAACGTATCTTTGATTAGCATTGATTTTAATGACAGGTCCCTGATTCAACTTTGGCTTATGATTTGCTTCATAGTTAGAGACATAGTTTGGGTGACATCCATGAGCCATATCTGATGATAAGAAAAATGATTTTGCACTAGTTTGATATAAATAAGAACTATCATTAAGATGTCCAGTAGAATCGGAAGCATTTTCATTACCAGTCAATGAAGAAAGTCTATCGATAACTGAAGGAATGAAATTCGAATCAGCACCTTGTGCGGATTTAGAACCAATCTCTTCATGATCAAACATAGCTATTAATCTAATACCAGATTCATCAGCTAAAGATTCTTTATCAGAAGCTTTAATTATAGCCTCTGTACCACAGAAACAAGATGTTAAATTATCTAATCTTCCAGAGAAAACAAACTCATCATTAATACCACCTAAAGTAGATTTATTATGATCAAAAAGAATTAATTCAAAATCTTCAATCTCAGAAACTTCAACTCCAGCTTCTTTAGCAATAACACTTATCAACTCAGGGCTGTGTCTCTTTACAACAGAATCTAAAGCCAGAAATTCTTCTTCAGATAAATCAGATCCTTTAGAACAACAATGATCTTCATCTTCTTCACTAGCTAAAGAATCTTGTAATCCAGCAATTGGAAGTAATTGAGTCTCTTTGTTGAATTCAAACTTGGTATTAACTGATCTGTCTAAATGAATTGCTAAAGTTGGAATTTGAAGAATTGGTTTATCAATTTTAACAAGTTTTGGATAAGACTTACCATTTTTAGTTATAAAAAGTCTACCTGCAATTGAAAAAGTTCTATCAAAATAAGAATGAAAGATACCACCACCATATGTCTCACATTTAACTTGAATAAATCCATTATTAACCAGTTTACTAATTGGTTTAATACGAAGAGTTGGAGAATCAGTATGAGCACCAATAACAGCAATTCCATTACCAGGTAACCATTTTTGACCAACAGTAAAAGCAACAATTGAAGATCCATTTCTTGTAACAAAATAAGATCCACCTTTTTGAACTTGCCCTCTCCAACTGGTCTTCTCACTAAGCTCTTGAAAACCAGACTTTGTTAAAGATCTTTTAATGTTATCAACAGCATGATAAGGAGTTGGTGAGTTATTAAGAAAATTTACAAAATCACTAGCGTATTGTAAAGATTTACTTGACATTGTAGATAAGTTCTTGTCTTGTCTTGTGAAAGCCATCATTATCTTGTGAATCCAGCTATCAGTGCGAGTGCCATACAGAGGTTACCCTGCGTATTTCTGTGTAGTGGAAAAATATAGTGGTACACCCTGAGATCGCCACTTACAGATACGCCAAAGTGTACTAAGCAGAACGTTGATAGGATAGACTTTACCTTGTCATTGAATTGTATTGATTAATTTATAATTCAAGATTTTTATCAATTTTTCTTTATCCGTATTTGTCGTATACTATCAGGCATTATCTGTTGTATTTAGTACATTTGTGATATATATACCTTTGCGATGTCATTACCTCGCGCAGACGATTTACAAGAAACATGGACATTTATTGAGCCCAGTCTTTATAAAGTACTTGGTACTGAACAAGGTACTGATTCTGTAAATCCAGAAGAATATATGTCAACGTATACAGCTGTTTATAATTATTGTGTTTCTCAATCTAAGGGTGGTAATAGTTATCAAGCTGAGTCGATTAATCTAATTGGATCAGAAATTTATTCCAAATTAAAGAAATTTTTGAGAGAGTATGTATTGTCTTTAAAAAAAAGATCAGAAGAATCATTCTTGGAGTTTTATGTTAGAAAGTGGAGACGTTATACTATTGGTGCTGGTTATCTTAATAATGTATTTGATTATATGAATAGATATTGGGTTTCAAAGGAGAGAACAGATGGTAAGCGTGATGTATATGATGTTAATACTTTAGCATTATTAATGTGGAGAGAGCATATGTTTGATCCTAATTGTGATACTTTAGTCAATGAAATTTTAGAACAGATTAAGTTATATAGACTCAATCAGCCTGTCAATCCTGCACTTTTATCCCTTTCTATAAAATCTTTTGTTATGTTAGGAATTGATATACAAGACTTGAAGAAACCTAACTTGGGAATTTATATTGATAAATTAGAGAAAGTATTATTAAAGAATACTATGGATTTCTACTCCAATGAGTCATCTGAGTATCTCAAAACACATAATGTTATAGACTATATGAAGAGAGCAGAACTCAGAGTTAATGAAGAAACAACATTGGCAAATAGTTTCTTAGACGAGAGAAGTAGACGTCCATTACTTGAAGCAGTTTACAGAGCTTTAATTGAGAATCACGCTAATGTAATGTATGAAGAATTTGATAAGTTGTTGGAACAAGAGCAGATCAGCGATATCAATCGTATGTATATCTTGTTACAAAAGGTTCAAAGTACTCTTGAACCATTAGGCAGAAATTTTGAAAGTTTTATAAAGAATGAAGGCTTGAAGAAAGTTGATAGCATGGATATGACAAGTGACAAGCAAACTACAAATAGGGCTCCATCAAAGGTGTTAACAACTGATCTGCAAAAGAAGTCATACATTAAAACTTTAATTTCTGTGTATTCTAAATATGTCTCAATTGTGAAGACTGCCTTTGCAGATGATCCAATATTTGTGAAAGCTTTAGATAATGCATGTCGGAGCTTTATCAATAAAAACTCAATTGCTTCATCTCCAGGAAATAGAGAAACTTCACGTACTGCTGAATATTTAGCAAAATATTCGGACTTAATGATGAGAAAGAATGCTAGAGAGAATGATTTGAGTAGTGATATGTCTGAAGATGATATCATGACCATTTTCAGATTTATAAATGATAAAGACGCGTTCGAAACTCACTATAGAAAATTATTAGCAAAGAGATTAATCTATGGAACATCTTTATCTTTAGAGACTGAAGAAAGTGTCATTAGTAGATTACAAAAGGAGAATTCCGTTCAATATACTTCTAAAATGACCAAAATGTTTCAAGATATGAAGGCATCTACCGATTTGAAAACTGCTTTCAACGGCTATACTGATACTCTTCCAAATAAGAAAGAAATTATTGATGATTTCAACATTTATGTGTTAGCAGAAACTATGTGGCCATTCTCTGTGTACAAGTATGATTTTGAGATTCCTAAAGAGCTCAAACCTACATATACTGCACTCGAGAAACTTTATAATGATAAGCATACAGGTAGACAGCTTAAATGGATCTGGCATCTTTGTCGTGGTGAAATTAAAGCTAATATCTCTAAAGCAGGTAAGCCTCCTTTCATTCTTACAATGACCACTTTCCAAATGGCTATTATTTTACCTTTCAATCAAAAGGACTCTTATACTTTCCAAGAGTTACTAGACATTACTAAATTACCTGAAGAGCATTTATCAGGTAATATTGGGCCGTTAATCAAATACAAGCTCTTAAACCAAGTTCCTGCAGGCCCTGAGAAGATTAATGACCCTCAAACAACATTCACAGTTGTCAAAGAGTATCGTTCAAGAAGAATGAGAGTTAACTTCTCAACTAGTATTAAGATTGAACAGAAGCAGGAGCAAGAAGAAATCACTAGAAGCATTCAAGAAGGAAGAGAAATGTTTTTACAAGCATGTATTGTACGTATTATGAAAGCTAGAAAGAAATTGAAGCATGTGATGTTAGTTAATGAAGTTATTCAACAATCACATTCGAGATTTAGTGCCCAAGTATCACATATAAAGAAGGCAATAGAGCATTTGATAGATAAAGAATATTTAAGAAGATTAGATGCTGATACCTACGAATATCTTGCATAGTTCATCCTATATAGGACATTTTTTTTTGAAAAAAAAAAACAATGAATAATGGTAAACGCTGTATAGCAGTTAAATACTCTGTAGATTTGGTAGTGCGATTGATCACTTTGATGTTGGGAAATCTGTGGCACCCCTGCATGGCAAAACTTAGCCCTGAATACCCAAATATATACACGTGCTTTGCACGTTATCTTTTGCTAATGGTTTGTGCCCCTGTGTGCGAATAGTGGGCAACTGTTAAAAAGTGAAAAAATCCGTTGGTAAGTTTTCTTCTTAACTACACTTTTCACTATGAGAGCTAAGTGGAGAAAGAAAAGAGTTAGAAGACTTAAGAGAAAGAGACGGAAGGTTAGAGCTAGATCCAAGTAAGCGGATCGAGATATAGCTTAAATTCTAGCTAGAGTTTTGTAATAATTAATTGAATTGGGTCCCAAATTGGGATCTAATCATATAATAATTGCTTTACTTTAGTAAGAATGGAAACATTATAAATTTTAATTTTGGTGGTATATATTGTACGTGTTAAGTGGTCATGTTTAAAAGCTAAGTGAAACGACTCGGCGTACTAGGATTGATTAGATCATTTTAATTAGTTTTTATAGTGGGTTTATCTCAATTGAACTTTTTTTTAAAGTTCAATTAGTCTGCTATGATCAAGATATAATAAAAGTAATATTTTATTATTATACTGTAGTTTAATAAAGTAAAATTTAACCTATTGACGGTTCTACATTTTGCTTAACGTGTAATATTGATTTACTGAGCACCAATTCTTTTTCTTTCTTGGGATAGGCAATTGTGTAACGCTGGAGAAATATCGGAGAGACCAGTAGTCAGGATAATCTCATCAATCATTTCTTCGTTAATAAGTAATTGCTCTGATTGTGTTGTAGGTTTTAATGGGTTATATTTTATATATATGCGATTAATTTCTTCAACATTGGTTAGCTGTAGGTGACCGATAGTTTTATCGTCCGACTCATAAAGTTTGCCTCTTGTGAGATATTCTAAATGTTTTAGTCCATTAAGTATCGTCCAATGAGTGTAAATTCTATAGCAAAGGTAAAATCCTGGAATATTTGGAATGACTGGTAAAATCATGAATGGAATTGTAAATGGTAATCCAATAATACAATAGATCATTAATTTCCGATGTTTGTTATAGTAATTTGCTTGTATCTCTTTAGTTAAAAAGCTAGTTAATTTCTCATCACTCAACAAAGATTTAGGATAATACAATGGTATAGGCCGTAAAAGATCTGAATAACTAGCCTTCTCCAAATTAAAATCTCGTTCATGAGCAATTGTACTACTCTTATAATTTTCATCCCCAAGAGTTAATCTTAGAAACTCTTCACGTTTCTTATGTTTATCTTGAATTGATCCAAAATCTGCATTAACCTTTTCATTATGTTCTATTTCAGTTCTAATTTCTCTAAGAATTGTAGATTTAGATGGTATTGAAGAAAGACATGTTTCAGACCAATCAATTTTTTTTAAAAGATTTTGAATAAAATTGTAACTATATCTTAATACTTGATTATTAGATGTAGCCATATTGTGCCAAGTTTGACTCCCCTTTTTCAAAACTTTTAAAAGTTGTAATTGACCTTTTATTTTCATTCGCTCAAAGAAAGATTTCAGATCTATATCTTTGGCTTCCAATTCCAAATATGTATTTAAATTAAAACTTGGATGATAGTTATAATAAATGAAGTTCTTGCTAGAGGTGACAGGTAAAACCAATAGATTCATTGGCGCTAGATTTGTTTTCTGTACTTTGTTTTCAGAATAACATCTAAACTTTAAATATTCTTTACCCATACATCCAACCCATTTTCTTTGGTTGTTCTTAATAACACTTGTAATTAGCATTATTACTACTGTACTTGCTCTTGCTCTTGATGTGGGCTGAGTTTTTTAAGAAGTCGGAGGAGCACGCAAAACGCTTAACATGCATTAAGGGTCTATGGCAGCGTCTCATAGCTGAAATATGAAGTAGTGCTCAGTGTCAATATAAGAGTATTTGCTCAGGACCGTTATAGCTGGTGTTTGACTATTGTCAAATTTCAGATTTCTGGTAAGGTATGTAGCGGACTTGAAAATTTTCTGGAATAACCTTAGGGTTAACTGATGTGTTAGTGGAGCTCATATGAGGAATATATTCTTCAAGATATAATCTACTCACATCGTCATTGGAATAAATGTCTCTTAATATAATTGCATGACTGAGATTAAAGACAAGAGACTGTTTGTTAGTACTTTACATAGTTATATCTTTCGGTTTTAACCTAACTTACCTCTCTCACCACCTGTGAAAATACAAAAGGAAATCTTTGCTGAAAGTATATAAAGTAGTCCGCCAACGCAATGGATATAGGTTCAATGATATATTTAATATCCTCTGAGCTTTTAGGAAATACTCGTTCGGCACAATACAATGGTTGAAAACGCTCTATTCTCGAATTGCTGACCCAAGGGAATGCTTCGAAGAAAAATTGGGCACTTCCAAATTCAATTATACTAGTGTATTGTTTAGATAAATATCTCATAAACATCTCCAGTTTTTTCTTGTTGAATATCTCGCATTTCAACCTTACTGATACCGTTAGTACATACATATCACATAAAATTACCAAATCTTTTAAAACGCACCTGCAAACATGGTTTCATCACCACTATCAGTGACAGTAAAGAAAGTCTTCTCAAAAATCTTGATGTTAGTATTAAACTAAAAATTATATAAATGGGACGCTTTTACTTACCTGTATGTTGAAAGCCTTCCAGAGTATCTCGTGTAACACATTATCACTCATTAAGTCAGTGTCAATCACTATTTCAATCTTTAAATTGTTAGAATAGCTAAAAACACTTGATATAGAGATTACTTACCGTAATTCCATCTGATGAGGGGACGATTATTGTATTGCCACTGCTTAGCGCCGGTAGCAGACTGGCGCCTGTAACGTCGTATCGCGCGAACGATGCGTAACAGTAACCAGCCGATCTGAAAAAGTGTTTCTGAGTCTGGTATATCATTCTGCTGATATATAAAGTTAGGTTCCGCTATTTTGCTCTCAATACTATAGTGGTCAGTAAGTAGTTTTCCTTGTAAAAAATCTATTTTATACTCCGCATTCTTAGATGCATCTAAAATACACAAGGTGCCCCTACACCCATCGACATGTCAGGCAAACCAGGAGCTTACTACGGGTGATTTACTGCTTCGAGCAGTTATTTGCTGGACTTTTGGTTTGCCCATGAAGTATCTTTTGAGTGTATGCTCTGACGCAAGCGTCCATATACAGAGGCCAAGAATTGAATCTGGTAATTATAAATGTATAATACCTGCTAGGAGAGCTTTTAATTACATCTAGTGAGTACTGGAATACTATGCTGGGTTCACGCAGTAGTGCCGGCAGGATGTCCTATGTTAAGGACTGAACGCATTGCATGACTATACCAGAACCTCGTAACCAACCCACGATGCAGATTTTTTTCCTCTTTTCTCTCTTTCTACAACACTTAAACTGCAGAGTCAAAACACACTTGCAAAGATAGAATATATCTAGTATAGGTTGTTTGAAATTTGTGTAAACAAAAACTATCATAAAATGAAATCACAATCGCCTAATTCCATTAAGGTGCTCTCGGGGAACTCCCACCCTGTTTTAGCAAATTCTATTTGCAAAATATTAGGGATTAATGTTACTAGAATAATTACTACCAGAAACTCCAGTGAGGAATCTGTAATTACTATGGGTGAAACAGTGAGAGATGAGGATGTTTATATTATTCAGACTGGATGTGGGGAAACAGAAATAAATGATCATCTCATGGAGCTTTTAATGATGATTCGTGCTTGTAAATCTGCTTCTGCTAGAAGAGTAACAGCAGTTATTCCAAGTTTTCCTTACGCTAGACAAGATAGAAAAGATAAAAGTAGAGCATGTATTACTGCTAAATTAATTGCAAATTTATTACAGACATCTGGTGCTGATCATGTTATTACTATGGATCTTCATGCTTCTCAAATTCAAGGATTTTTCACAGTTCCAGTTGATAATTTATATGGTGAACCAAGTGTTATTAGTTATATTAGGGCAAATATTCCTTATAAAGACTCTATAATAATATCACCAGATGCTGGTGGTGCTAAAAGAGCTGCTTCATTAGCTGATAAGTTAGATTTGAAGTTTGCTTTAATACATAAAGAACGTCAAAAGGCTAATGAAGTTAGTAGAATGGTACTTGTTGGTGATGTTTTAGATAAAATTTGCATTATAGTTGATGATATGGCTGATACTTGTGGAACTTTAGCAAAAGCAGCTGATATTTTATTGAATCATGGTGCTAAAAAAGTTTTAGCTATCGTTACTCATGGTATTTTGTCTGGAAATGCAATTAAGAACATTAATGATAGTAAATTAGATAGTGTTATATGTACAAATACTGTCCCATTTGATAATAAAATGGATTTATGCCCAAGATTAAAGAAAATTGATATTAGTCCAACTTTGGCTGAAGCCATTAGACGTTTACATAATGGTGAAAGTGTATCATATCTTTTCACTCATTCAGTTGCAACTTAATTTCTTACTAGATAAGTACTATTCATATTATTCATATTATTTAATTATCTCAATTCTAAATGACTTATAAACGTATATACTTGTAAGTATACATCTATATTATATATATTTTAATGCTAGTTTACAGCTTATTAAAGGAATCCAATATTTTTCACAAATTATAGTTTAATGAATTTCACACCCATAGCAATGAGTAAAATTAATATTATTGAGAATTTCCATCCACTAGTAGAATTATCATCAGCTTCTTCATTATTTAAAGCTTTTGCTCTTAATCTATCTTCTGGGTCAACAATCTTATTAATATCAGCTACATTGTCTGCCGTTGAAGAATTTCCATTAGAATCTTTTGATACCTTTTTCTCCCTCTGTAAACGTTCATATTGTTCAATATCTATTTGATTCTGTTTAACTAGCTCAGGAAACACTTTACGGAAATCAGAATCTTCTAATATATTCCATTTTTTAGTTGCTCTTGCCATCTTCTTTCTAACCTCTACAGGAGTTACTATTGAACCTGTAGTAGGATCTTCAGAAGTCATAAAACTTAAAAGTCCTGTAAGAATAGTTGATACACTCCATGCGGGATTCCATAGATCTGGATGAAAATCTGACATTGAAAGACAAAGTCTAGTATTTGTCTTAAAACGTCCATTTGGAGTGGTCATTCTAATTGCTGGTGGCTTAAATGGATAGTCTCTTTGGAAAACTAAAGTACCATGATATTGTCCTCCATCATAGCAGGTATCAGGCGGTCCAGAGATCACATAATGCCATTCTAATATATTATCTTCATTTGGTTTTGCAACAATATATGGTGGAGGATTCTTTTGAATATTTTTATACTCTTTTACAAGTCTTTTAGTAGCCTGTTGCGACATTTCTGTAATAATATAATACTAAAAATCAGTGTATTAACCGTATTAGAATGTCATGGAAATCGCAAAAAGTCCACCGATGCCGATAAATACCGGGCACATAACTACATGGGATTTGATTTACTACAAGAAGTATGTATATCCACTTAGTTTAGCTCCGGTGTAATTTAATATAGAAGGAACTATAGCCGGTTTTAGGCACAACGCAATTTACGTTATTTTATTTGTTTAATGTGCTAAGCAACCTCTAATCCACTTGTAGTAAGTGAATACTCTAGTACTGGCATTGGCGGCTCACTGGCAGGACTTTCTCTACTCGACGTATACATTTCCGATAGCGTTAAACGAACCAAACAAAAAACGAACCAGGCTGTGGCTGTCATACATTCTAATCAGGGTATAGAGTCCCACTATGGGCTCCTTTATAGATGAATAAGTTCATGTATGTTAGGCCATCTCATAGCCAGGGCATCAAACGGCGTGAGAAAATTTTTTCTACTTAAATTTTTTCTTATACATCGAGTCATCTCGGAGGATTAGCTTGATAGTAGATAAGGATTAAAAGTCTCTTATTGACTTTTCTAAGCTTTTTACCCCTAAAACATTTAATTTTCTTTTATAATGGCAACTACAGAAAAAACTGTTGAAGTTTCTCAAGTCTTTGACACTATTTTAGTGTTAGATTTTGGATCTCAATATTCTCATTTAATTACTCGTCGTTTAAGAGAGTTTAATGTTTATGCTGAGATGTTACCTTGTACTCAAAAGATTTCTGAGTTAACTTGGAAACCAAAAGGTATTATTTTATCAGGTGGACCATATTCAGTTTTTGCTGAAGATGCTCCTCATGTTGATCATGATATCTTTAACCTTAATGTTCCAATTTTAGGTATCTGTTATGGTATGCAAGAATTAGCTTGGATTAATGGAAAAGGTGTCTCTAGAGGTGATAAAAGAGAATATGGACCTGCTATTATTAATGTTGTTGATAATACTTCTCCATTATTCAAAGATGTTGATAACTCTAATGTTTGGATGTCTCATCATGATAAATTATCATCTTTACCAAATGGTTTCAAGACTATTGCTACTACTGGAAATTCTCCATATGCTGCTATTTCACATGTTGAGAAACCTATTTTTGGTTTACAATTTCATCCAGAAGTTACTCATTCTAAGCAAGGAAAATTCTTGTTGAGAAACTTTGCTATTGATATTTGTAAATGTCAAAATAATTGGACTATGGAGAACTTCATTGAAACTGAAATTAACAGAATCAAGAAGTTAGTCGGTCCAACCGCAGAAGTCATTGGTGCCGTTTCTGGAGGTGTCGATTCTACTGTCGCCGCTAAGTTGATGACTGAGGCTATTGGTGACAGATTTCATGCTATTTTAGTTGACAATGGTGTTTTAAGATTGAACGAAGCTGTAAATGTTAAACGTACTTTAACAGAAGGATTAGGTATTAATTTGACTGTTGTTGATGCTTCTGAAGAATTTTTAAGCCAATTGAAGGGTGTTACTGACCCTGAAAAGAAGAGAAAAATTATCGGAAACAACTTTATTCATGTATTTGAAAGAGAGGCTGCTAAGATCAAGCCAAAGCAAGATGATAAGGAAATTGAGTTCTTATTACAGGGAACTTTATATCCTGATGTTATCGAATCTATTTCATTTAAGGGACCTTCTCAAACTATCAAAACTCATCATAATGTTGGTGGTTTATTAGAGAATATGAAATTGAAGTTAATTGAGCCTTTAAGAGAATTATTCAAGGATGAAGTTAGAAACTTGGGTCAATTATTAGGTATTCCACATGATTTAGTCTGGAGACATCCATTCCCTGGCCCAGGAATTGCTATCAGAATCTTAGGTGAAGTTACAAAAGAACAAGTTGAGATTGCTAGACAAGCTGACGCTATTTATATTGAAGAAATCAGAAACTTTGGACTTTATGAGAAGATTTCTCAAGCTTTTGCTTGTCTTTTACCTGTTAAAACTGTTGGTGTTATGGGTGACCAACGTGTTTATGAACAAGTTATTGCTCTTAGAGCCATTGAAACTATCGATTTCATGACTGCTGACTGGTTTGTATTTGATGCTAAATTCTTAAAGAAAGTTTCTAGTAGAATTGTTAACGAAGTCGATGGTGTTGCTCGTGTTGTTTATGATATTACATCTAAGCCACCTGCTACTGTTGAATGGGAGTAAGTTACTTACATTTTGATGGCTTTTTTAATTGCCATCTATTATGGCCTTTTATCTTACATTCAATAGAAAATATTCTTAAACATTTATTATCTATTTGTACTACAAAACAGACCGAGGATTATTAGAATTTACATGATATTGCGAGAAGAAACTTGCAGATGTTCTATTCTGTGATGAAGCCTTACGTAGTCTACACATAATGTAAGATGCATATACATTTGTATGTTCATATTAACTTTTTAATTGAATCTATATTGTTCCTTTACCCTCGGCTATTGCCGGACCTGTTTGACTCATACGAATCAATTCACCAATATTTAATTTTGCCAAAAATTCATGCACTGCTCCATGTCTTAGACCATCATCTCCAAAGCCCGATTCTCTTAAAGCGGTCGCTAAAGAGTGATTAAGTTTTATTATAGAAGTTGAGTTTTCTATTCTAGTAATAACATTATTAAGGAGTAATAAATAATCACTTTCAGTGCAAATATTTGGATTTTGAACCTTTCGTAAGAGGTCTTGTTTGGAGACCTCTGTATCATGAATTGACTCACGACTCAAGTTAGTTGCCGATGTTGCAAGTGAGCAAATATACTCTAATCTAACAGCACATACTTCTAACTCAAACAAATTACTTAAACTAATAATTCCACCTAAAATTCCGCTGTTATTTCTGCTAACAGCATTTTCTGCACCTTCATTAACCATAAAATTAATTCTTTCTTCTAATTTATTAGGGAATACTAACGATATGAATTCTGGAGTTTCTAAACCCTTTAACTTCTTTTCTCCAATTTCTTGAAGTGAAAATCCAATACTTTCTAAATTATCCATTTCATTCTCTAAAATCATTCCAACAGACATTTCATCATATTCCTCTTTAATCGTACTCTCTCCGTTCTTCACCTTTCTGTGAATAGTAAGTAATTTATTCAACTCTCTCAAATAATCATTACTTATCGAAATCTGACCACCATCAGCGACAGAACTAACCCGAGATGCTCTATTAACCATAGGACCAAAATAATCCATTCTACCAGTGATTGCATCAGGCTCACACACAGGGAAACCCCAATGTATACCCATTCTGACGGAAAGACCTCTATAAATTACCTCATTCTTGGTATCAGTTATTTCGCAACATTGACTAGACTCTAGAATTTCGACTGGCCAATCACCAGTAATCAATTGTAATTGCACATTAAGACACCAGATTAAGGCTGATATTGGAGTAGGGAAAGAAACCATAAATGCATCACCTTCAGTCTTAACTTCATAACCACCAACTATACGTAATTGACGTCTCATAATTGCATTATGGGTTTTAATAGCACTACGCATAGCACTTGGATACGTATCCCAAAGTAAAGTAGAGTTCTTAATATCAGTAAATACCATGGCCAATGAACCCTCTGGTGGACTGATCTCATTCTCCAATCTGTTCAAGTTACTATCAAATAATCTCTCTCTTCTCTTCTTGCTAGGTAATAGAGATTCTTCCGTAATACTTAATCTTGATCCAGTTTGTCTAATACCTGATTTCTTTCTTGAATTTAAAGTCAAAACAATTACAGTCATTGTGTCCTTTGCACCATACGCAATTGCGAAATCACGAAGTTTTTGAGCTGCCAACATTGGATCTTTCTTGCTTTGATTATGGTTTATAACATCAACTGCAGTCTCAAATGATACATATTCCCAAAGTTCACTGCTAGCTATAATTAACATTTCATGATTAGGACCCAAAGTCATAGATTTAATACTAGGACTAGAATTAATATGAGGTAATAATGTTAAGAAACCCGCAGCTCTAGAAACATTTGTTACGCCATCAATTTCTCCCTTTCCTGACACATATCCACCACATAATCTGATTCTTTGGAACTCTTTTCTATTTGTAGGATCATGTCTTTCGGTTAACAATTCATGCTCACCATTACTTTTAGATACCAAACCCATACTATCACCGACATTAGCAGAATATAACTGACCGCCCTTTATATAAACCACGGTTATGCAACAACCAGTGAGTATATCATCATCTGTTAATTTTGATGGACTATTAGAAGCAGTATCTGGATTACTGTCTTGTTGCCAACAACTATTAATCTCACGATTTAAAGATAAAAATGAACGTCTCATACAGTCTTCTACTGTTTCATCGTTTGTCTTCTTTCTTAACTCCTCTTTGAAAATATCTTTATAAATCTCTTGGATTAACTTAGTTATCTTGTTACCATGCTTTTGTGTGACTCTATCATCATTTTTACCATCGAATAAACAAATCAATACTTCATCTTCATGACCTCTGAAATTACTGTACATAATTTCTCTGCTGGAAATATTGTCTCGCTCACCAAGTGTATCAGCAATACCGTATCGATAGTTATAAATTTCTGAGGCTGTCGTACGAACTCTGGTATTCACAGATTCATCAGGTAAAGAGGAGTCCGAATTCTTCAAAGTAACATCAATTAAACCTAAAACTCTCAATTTTTTAAGGCCCATAAAACTATCGAATTGAATATGCTCAATTGAATTATTCAATGCTGGAGAATGATTATACTGCTTACTGATCTCCAATCTTTTATTACCTGAGAAGTTCAAGTAGCGTAATTCCAAATTCCACTGCCAGTTCCAATCATATTGATAATTAGAAATATTATACTTTAACAGATTAGATCCTGCATCCAACACACACAAAGTTCTTAATTTAGATAAATCATAAGGGAGTGTATGAATTTTATTACCATTAATGTGCAAGACTTCCAAGTACTTAAGTGTAGCGAAGTCTTCACCTGGCAAATTACTTAACTCATTACCAGATAAATAAATTTCATGTAACTTGGTTAAACGTCTTAGTATTCCCAATGGAATCTCTAAAAGTTCGTTGTACGATAAATTAAGGCACTTAAGTGCACCTAATAAAGCAATCTGCTCAAAACAATCATCAGATAATCTGTTGTCAGCAATACTCAATACCTGTAAACTAAGTGCTAAATCTGATAAAACGATACCTGAAGTACTGTATGCACTTAGGGACATCGAATTCTTTCTCTCCTTAGGTGGGATATCCAGCTCCTTACTAGTACCGTTGGAGTCAATAGAGGAACTACTTTCCAAGCTTGCACTAATAACGGATGATTTTCTGCTTTGTAATCTGGAAGAAGTCAAAGAAGATTTCCCTGACTTTGGATGGCTAGGGAATGCTTGAAGCAAATTAGAAGATAAGTTTAACTTTGATAATGAGCAATTCCAGATACTAGTAGGAACTGTTTTGATATTGTTACTATGCAAATCCAAGTACTGTAAATTTCTTAGATCCCCAATGGAATCAGGAATAGATTGCAAATTGTTTGAATAAGCAGATAAATAAACCAATTTTTTCAAACTTCCTAGTTGGGTAGGTAAAAATGTTAAATCATTCTTATCAAGTTGTAAAGTTTCTATGTTATGCAATCTTGTCAAATCCTCATTACTAAGGGCTGTTAACTTAGCTTTAGATAGATCAAGCTTAGTTAATGAATCAAGTAATACATTATTCACTGGGATCTCCACAATTGGATTCCTGTCAAACAAAAATATTCTCAATTTCTTTGCTTGAAATTGAAATCTTGAAACATTATTCTTACTAGCATATAGAACTTCCAAATTTTGCATCAAACCAGCTGAGTCAAAGTTGGTAAGATGATTATACTGAATATTAAAGATCTTAACACGAGACATCTCAGATAAATATGGAGGTAATACACCAGTAAGACAATTTGTAGCCATGTTCAAATCTTCCACATTTTGCAAGGCAACAATAGACTTTGGTATATCTGGAATTTGATTAAAACTTAAATTTAATACTACCAATTCACTAAGTTCTGTAACAGATACTGGAAATTGATCGAAGTTATTAGATGATAAGTTCAAAATTTTTAAATTTCTCATATTTCCAAAATTCTTGGGAAGCTTAGAAATGTTATTACCGTTAAGAAATAACTTTGTTAACTGCAGTAAAGTTCCTAGTCTTTCAGGGATAGATCTTATTAAATTATTCAGCATATCCAATTTGGTTAACTTTCTTGCCTCCAACAAACTATGTGGAAACTTATTCGCTCTATTATTTGCAAATGAAATCTTTCTCAAGTTATTGCAACTACCAATAAAATCAGCAGGTAATAAAATAGAAGGATTTCTAGAAACATCCAACTCTTCAATCTCATATGTATGCTGATAAAACGCTAGTGGAATAGCATGAAGGTCTAAATTGACTAAATTGACTTTATTGTATTCTCTATTACTTTTCAAATTTTCGTCATCATCAACAAATGGCTCAAAGTCATTATCTTCTAAAACAAATTTGCACAAGTATGTTATATCTTCTCTACCAACAATACTCAAATTATCACGCTTCTCATCGTATCCAGCAAGCAAAAGCATAAAACATTGAATTTGTAAAGGAAGATCCTCAGGATCTAAAACTTTGGAAGACTTACCTATTTTGAAAACAATTTGATAATTTACCGCACTCTCTAAAAAGAATTTTTTTTTACAAATCATCAATATTTCAGCAACAGTTGCAGTTATGGAAGCTGAGATGGTAGTGAATGTATTATCCTCTCTGAATATCTTCAAAATATAATTTCCAGTCATATTCTTAAGAGAATCCATAATACGTGGCAAATCTTTATCTCTTTGATTGTACATTGGATATTGACTTACGATCAGAGATCTGCCCGCCTTTTCAGCATCAATAGTCTTCGTCAGAGCTGATTTATTAACAGTCGACTTAGACTTTGGCTTGATCACATAATCATTAAATAAAACATCCTCATTACCTCTCTTTTTATTATCATAGTAGAAACGTTTATCATCTATATGAACATTATCCGTGCTAAGAGGATCAGGAGCCTCATCAATGTTATCCAGAATTGTATTTGATTCTTGTATTTTAAACACAGTCGAACGTCTAGAGGTGAATGGAGAAGCAGCGCTAACAGAATGAAATCTTTTAGAATTTTCATCTCCATCAACACCAGTGAAGAATGGAGGATCAAGTGAATTTGCCCTTCCTTTATCAGAATAAGCTTTTCTCTGGTTAATCTTTTGTACATCTTGTTTGACTCCCCATGATTCTGGTGCTGTCCATTTAGAAGATGATGACATATTTCCAACACTTTGATTCCTGTGATTAGCTGCTCCTGACAGGCCACCAGAATGAGTAGGATCAACAAAATTAGAAGAAATGACGCTACCAGAGCGCATAATACTCGTATTTGGTGATATAGCTGAACTTGGAGGTCTCTGAGAACTAACTGAACTTCTAGTTGACCCATTATAACTTATATCAGAATTAACAACACCTGCCATACTTTCTGTATCTAAATTAAAATCAAGATCAAAGAGCGATGTTGGTTTTGATTCTGTAGTTGTATCTGTTGGACTAGGTAATTCAAATGAATTAGTAGCTGTTGAGTTACTTCTCTCTGATGAAATAGATTTTAATCTAGAAGATGAATAAAGATTAAATATTCCTTTTCTACTCTGATGATGACTTTTTGTACTAGTAGTAGAAACATTTGAATTTTGTCTATGCTTTGATTGTGAATCATTATCTGAAAATGTCATTAATCGCAGCAGAGACGGACTTTTAGGAGCAAAATGATCATCAGAACCAATTTGCGATGATGAATCATTATGCCAATCATTTTGTTCATCATTACCTTTTTTAGGGTTAATAAGTTTATTAAATAAAGAACCTTTCTTTTTAGAAGCTTTCTTATATGATGGTTTCACAGGTGATTTAAATGGAGGTATATTACCGACACTAGTTTTCGGAGCATGAAAACCTTTATAATTTTTAGAAAGAATAGCAGAATCATGACGATTATTATTATCAGAATTAGAAATATTAAAATTTTCTAAATTATCTTCTCTTTCATTCTTTAAACTATCTTGAAGAGTTGAATCAGAATCATGTTTTTCAACAACAGAAATTGACCTTTTTTCATCGGGATTAACATCTATGAGCAAATCTTGAGAACTTTGTTTCCTCTGCATGTCTTGCTCATTTAACTCATATTTTCTCAGAAATAAATGTGATGCAGTTTTCTTTATTGAATCTTTAATAGTTTTATGAGTGGGTATGCGTACTCCAGATTCATCATATACTTGGACCCCGTTATTATATGCGTTATCATCAATATCTTGATTTAAAGGAAATATCAGTGAGTCAGGAGAATTTATCTTTCCACTTTTAAGTGAACTTCGACTTGGAGTATTATTAATATTTTGAGGTGGAATTGTTGAAGCTGAAATTGTATTAGTAATTGTATTAGAATTTGATGTTATTGATGCTAAAGTTGATGATTTTCGGCTACTGCGCGGTGATAATTCCATCTGAGATTTTGTGTATCCTTGGGGATTATTATCACCATTTAATGATGACTCTGAAGTTGATGAACTTGAGAATCTATGATTAGTACTAGAATCAGATAATGACATCTTATATCAATTGATAATAATTTATTGTATACTATAATATAGTACACTATTATTCTGTATTATCCTGCTGTTGGTACTATGGTACTGTTCTGTTTTTATTGTAGTTTTTTTTTGATTTTTTTGGCGGACAGCTGCGATGCGCGATCACGTTGACTTGCTGGGAAGCCATTTAAAGGTATTCATATGCATAGACACGAATCTTTATGTACATATTTTCATTACTACTAAAAGCTTATTCCACAGGGCGGAGACGATGTGCTCCGCACTATACCGCCATGTAGCGGCAGCTGTAGCCAACTATGTAGCGGCAGCTGTAGCGGCAGCTGTAGCCAACTATGTAGCGGCAGCTGTAGCGGCAGCTGTAGCCAACTATGTAGCGGCAGCTGTAGCGGCAGCAGCTAGCAAGATGGCATCTATCCGGGGTATCTACGTGCGCGCTGAGATAGATGATGTATGGTATTATTATACAGTTTGGCTCCTTCTCCATGCGATGAATTCCTCAGTAATAACAGGTTCGTCTTTTATAATTCTTTGACTTTCCTCTTTATCTAACTCAGAGAAATTAAGTTCTTTATTTTTATAACTAATACGATAGACTGTAGATATTTGTGAATCAATACTATCTGGTTTAGGTATAACATCGCGTACCCATTGTAAGGCAGCTCCGAACCACTGGAGAGCATCCACACAATTAACTTTTCTTAATCTTTCATTATCAGTATGTCTTTTAAATGGTGAATCTTTTAAAAGTTTTGGAACATTTTCTGTTTGAAATTCTTCAATTGATTTTAAATAAAAATTATCATCACGAAATCCATAAACTATTCTTGGAACTCCTAATAAGAAACATTGTGCCCATGTTCTAAAAAGTTTTTGTTCAAAATTAATACCTTGAATATCACGAGTAATACATTTACTAGTTTTTAATTCAACATAATGCAGTAATGGATTATCTTTACCATCAAATTTTGATGCATTAGGTTCAACATCATAATCAAAAACGCAATCAACTTCACCACCAAGTATTAATTTAGTTTTTTCTATACCTGTTCTTACAACTGAAAGAAATTGTTTAGCATTAGAAACAATTTTTTTATCACGTAATTCAATTTCATCTCTTGATGATTCAGACCAAGGTTTATCAAGAGTTAAAAGTGTCTCAAATTTATATCCAACATAAGTAAATTTTTCAATATTTTCTTGATTAAGACCACGCAGTTTTTGCTCTTCTTCTTGAGTTTTTGATCTTTCTGATTCTCTTTGTTCATCAAATTTCATAAAAATTTGTCCATCAAAATACATTAAATTTATATTCCATTCTTCATCAACTGAATATGGAAGTGTAAGAATTCTAGTCATAACTCCTCTAAATGATATAATATCACCATCTACTTTCTTAGAATTTTCTTTTTCCCATTTACATATTGCTCCTAAAAATCCTAACATTTCTCCATGATCTTCAACTTTTTGAAAATTCTTAAATCCTGAAGTTAAGTTATATTGTCTTCCAAGCTCTGGCGCTGGAAAGTAGTAGTATGGAGGTCTAACATTTTCATACTTATATTCTCCAATAGTTTCACGACCAAAAGTTATAAGCTGCTTCGGCTGTTTTAATGCCGTGGACAGAGTCCGCTCTTTTATTGAAAGACTCTGTTTGATCATACGCTTCACTATAAAAATCGTCGTGAACCAAGCTATACAGCCTTAATTATTATTATTATTATTTTTTTGTATTTTTTTTTTTTCACTGTCAATTTTTCACTGCACGCATATATTAGCGGACCTTGCTACAGAGTCCAGCACTAACAGAAAGACCCAATAAGCTACAATTGTCTAAATATTATAAGATCAATGTCAATAGGCTCATTGGACTTATTTACAGCATTTAAATATGAGCGTAAAATTTTGGAATAGAAAATTTATAAGCAAAATTAGCTAAACGTATTAGACTGTAGTAAGTAGTGCGCATGTCATCAATATAAAAACACAGACAATAGAAGCCAGGCACAATTTAAACTCAGCAAAAGATAAATTATGGTTTAATGAAATATGAGAAATGTAGAGCTCTAAAAAAAATTAAAAATTATTGTAAAAAAAAAAAGATAATTATGAAATATAAAATAGCAATAGAGCAAAATCTCCAAATAAAAAAAAAATAAAAAATAAGCAAAAAAACGGTAATATGCTTTATTTACTCAGTACTATGAACTTTAACATTTCCCAACTTTATTCTGAGTTTATTAACATCTTCATCTTCATCATCGTCCTCATCATATGGCTGATAAGAAGAAGAATTGACTTGTTTATAGCTCACACTTTCTTTAATAGTATCTTTAGAAGTGGTAGTTACTTCCTTTACAGTACCATCTTTAGTACCATCCTCTTTGTAGCCATAATTATCATCATCTTCATCATCATCTTCTTCATAATCATCGTCATCGTCATCATCGTCATCGTCATCATCAAAGTAATCCATATATTTCTGCATTTCATCTTTATTTATGTTTACATTAAATATGTCGCTAAATGAGTTCTTTGACGCAGCATTGGTTGAACTAGCGATACTTGAGTCTATGGTTTTATTTTCTGAAATACCTAAACTTAACGAAGCATTTGACCCAATAGTAGTAGTACTACTATCAATAGTTGATGTTGATATAGAACTTTTCTTGGTATTCTTGGCACCACTATCAGTAATTTTAGAATTCAATTTAGCAGCTCTTGAAGCATTAATGCTACTAAGTTGACTAGAAGCACTTTCACGAGGTTCTAAAATCAATGATATTTGATATTGTGAATCAGCAGAAGGGCATTCCTTAAAACCTTTCAGAATAAATTCTTGAATAACATCAACACGTTGAAATGGATAACTAATAGATTGAAATGCCAAAATATTACTAATAATTGACTCCATTTTTGAACGCTTGTAAAAATTTATAACATTAGGATCACCATTTAAGTAATCTGGTGTTCCGTTTGCTATGAAAGTTAAATCTGTCAAATATACACCCACAAATGGGACACATGCGACACCAGTAACATATTTTAACATTTCTCTATATTCTGCAAAATTTCTTTTTGGGTTCATCAATTTATTCATTTTATCAAGTAATCTTTTAGATGATTCACCAATTAATTTCCAAGTCTGTTTAAGTCTATGAACTGGTGAAGCTGATAAAGAACTAATAATAGCAGTCATAGCACTGAAATTATTGATTTTACGACAACTTTCAGCCAATTGAATAAAATAATCAATTGTTTTAGCTCTCTTTCGTAAATCATGCTTTCTTAATACCATATATGAAACATAATCAGTTAAACCATTAGAGTTATTAATAAATTCTGTGATATGTTTCAGGCCTCCAAAAGAACCATATTTATTCTTCCAGACACGTTCAAGACATTGCAATAAAGTTATTTGAGAATATAATTCAAAATCTCTGGTAGTTAATTGACGTGCAAATTCAACTGGATCAATGTCAAAAATCCTCAAACGTTTATGATATCTATTAGGCATTATTGGAGCAGGAGCTGGTTCTAATGGAGGAGGAACCATACTATATGCAATACTAGTACCCATACCACTAGCACCACGCTTTGTAATTAATTTTCCAATTAATTTAGAATTAATTTCATCATAAATGATCTTATGAGAAGGAAACTTCTGATCCACCAACTTTTGTGCAAATTTTAACCAATTCTCTAAAGATTTTCTATCTTTTGAATAAGCTGCAATCCAATACTTCTGTAATAGCATCTTCATTATATTCACACAACGCAAACGAATCGGATATGCCTTCTTTTTCACCCAAATATCATATTCTTCAAAACTGAGACCTTCCGGTGGCTGAATATTGAATCGTGCCACTAGAAGATCTATTAATTCACCTGGAATCATCATACTACGAAACGTAGAAAGGAAAACCTTATTATAATGAGGATCAAAGTTATCATGATTAGTTAAATGAGTGACTAACACCTCTTTCGTTCCTCCTTTGATTTCTCCACGAGCATCGTAATATAGATCGTATTCTTCATCAGAATCTAAATACCATGGGACTTCTTCAGTCTGCTGTTGCAGAGCTTGTTTCTTTTTCTGTGAATTGATATCATAATTTAAGCTTAACTTTTCATCATCTATTAAATATCCTTTATCGCTGAAGTCGATAGGACGGTCAGCTTCATAATCACCAACTGAATGAATTGTGGTGTGCATAACTCTTTCAGCATAGTTTATTAAATTTTCTTTCTCATCTATCAACTGTCCAATAATAATTAAAAGAATATTCAAATCATCACGAATACGTTCAATAGATTTTTGCACTGCTTTATCAAAGTTAATTACTAGCGAGTTCTTATCTAGCCCGTTAGCACTGCTAGTGCTAGTAGACAAACTTGCGTGACTAAAGATATGAATATCATCGTTGAGAATCAAGAGCTCCTTGAGATCATTTGCTAAATCATCAATAGTGGCTTTCTTTGATAAATTACTTGTCTTTGAACGCTTTTGCCTAGTGGAATCTTGAATTAATTTGAAAACCGATGGATCTTGCGAAGTCATTGCCTGTGAATCCATGACAAGTTCACTTAACGCATGCTGTAAATCTTGCTTCACTTCAAAAAACTCAATAAGAATAGGATATGCAATTGATATTACACTATTACTATTTCCGGCATTATTACCGAACAAAATATTGAAACTATTCGATCCACTGTGAATCAGTTTAGCACTGACATCTTCCTTCTCAAATGTTCGAGTATTGAAGATACTTATATCAAAACCTTCAAAAATATCCATAATCAAAGTAGCCAGAGCTAGAGCACGGTATACTGAAGAAATAATATGAAAGTTACGTTGTTCATATTGCTTATTTCTATGACTAGAAGATCCATCCAACTCAACATAGAAATATGCTAAAATTTCATCAAGAGTCTCAAATAAGTGTTTCACTTTCACAGTAAGTATAGATAAATTCTCATTTGATAAGCTAACAAGCTTTTTGCAACGTTGTTGAAAGTCTCGGATGACTAACTCTTTTCGTTTAAAAGTATAATCATCTGATCCTCCTAGGGACATTTCTGAGTATTTCTTACGTCCAGCGTTATCTGTCTTTTCATCTTCATCATCGAAGAAAGGGCTCTGCCAACTCCCACCGCTGAAAAATCCTGTTAAAAATCTAGGATAAACTTGTGGAATTTGAACCACCTTTTCTGTGGTGTCCTGCACCTTTTGGCAGACTTTATAACATCCCATAATGTGTCTTTTTAAAACAGCAATCTCCACTTTTACAACTTCCAAGTATGAAGCACTTGAACATTTATCGAAATCTTTCTTCAAATCATAATCCTGGCTTTGTTGTAACTGAGCAGCAAGAATCTTATTAGTAACTTCCAGGCCAGTATATCCAGTTGAAATAGTACTGTTATTCGCGCCTACTGTAGATCCTGACACAGTAGAATCACCAGTAGGAGAACTTATAGATGAAATTTTGAACAAATCATCGTCTTCATAATCAAAATTATCATAATCTAATGATTGATAATCACTAAGGGCACCACTGCTATTGGAAAGACCATCTGGATCTTCAAGCTCCTTCAAATTAAAGTACAAATTTCCATTTACTTGCACTTGTGCAACAGAACGGGATATCTTATGAAGTCTCTTCTTAACTTGAACTTCAAATCCATATTTGATTAATTTGTCCTGGTATAACTTAGATGTCAAATAGATGACAGTGATAAGTCTAGAAGCAATATTAAATATGGAAATAAATCCCTGTTTATCACCTTCTATCAAACATTTTATGCATTTATCAAACAACGTGAAAAGTGTATCTTTATACTCAGTCCAAGAAGTCAAGTCTGTAGGATGCTGAATGAAAAATTCAGACATCTCAAATATATTCTTTGAAAGCTTCTTTGAATTTGATATATTCAAATCATCATTCATAGCGCTTAGGTTATTATTAATATTACTAGTATTACTAGCTGTGCTGTAAGGTAGATGCGTAGATGAATTCGAGGCATTGTCAGTAGATGGGTCAGTAGTACCTTTTGATTCAGGTATAGAGTTAATATTATCATGGAATGATATATTACCAGTACTGCTGTTGTTTAGCAGAAGAAGTTCCAGACCATACAGAACTTTAGTTGAAGTGAGACTTCTTCTAGACTTCTTTTCATCCATCTGTAAAGAAGTTACAGTAGGATATTGTTGTTTCTTTGGTAAAGACAGTTTAAAAAAGTTGACAATTTTTTGGCCTCTTTTAGAACTTGTGTCAGATTTTGGTTGATCATCATTTGATAAAGCTGAACTAGTAATTGAATTTTGAGCACTAGATAAATCAAATGCAGAAGAAGCAGTAGGACTTGAAGGTAAATCCTTACTAGAAATACTCTTTGTACCTTTAGCAAATGGTAACTCATTACAATAAACATCTAAATCAGAATTGTAATAAAGAGTCTTTTCTTCAGGTCCAACTTGTGGAAGCCAATAAATTGGTTCATTTCCAAATTTCAGAAGAACCAATGCTTCAGCATCTTTTAAAGATAAAATTTTTGAATCATTTAAATTTTTACTAGTTGTAACATTAGGTTCAAATGATGTTCCTTCAGGATTTGCATTAGTGGATGACGCACCATGAGAGCTAAAACTTTGAAGTTCCAGTTGTGAATGGTGGCCTGAAGTTGTAGATAAATGAGCTGTTGTCAGTGAACCTTTCTGACTACGATCAGCTGAAGAAGTAGTAGATTTTAAACTCTCCTTTGATTGTGTAGCATCTACTGATCCATGTCTAATAGAATTTGAATCAACAGAAATTAAATCATTTTGAAATTCACTAGTTTGTCCGCTAATAAGTGGATTAGACAGGTCAAAACGCAGCCGTACATAACTAAGAAGACCTGTTTGTTTAGTAAAAGATTTTGGAAACCATCCACGAACTGGAAAAAATGATCCTGGTACATTTGGTTGCTCTTTAAATACAATTCCATCCCACCATCCTGATGTAGCCTTATTTATAACATAAACAATTTCTCCCAGTACAAGAGGTACAATATTATTAAGATCTTCTCTGCCATAATTATATAAGACTTGAACAATATCTATTGGTTTTATTGAAAGTCCAACATATCGACGATAAATTATTTCGCAAGTAGCTTCAGATAATGAAGGCACAATTGGTGGATTAGCCTGCTGTCGTGGTAATGCCCCAATCGCTGATATATTTGCGGCCATAATTATTGTAATTTAAATAAAGTTAATATCATAAAGCAAAATACAAATTAATATCTTAAGACAGTATTAAAATATAAAATTGGTATTTTTTTTAAAAAAAAACAAATGGGTTGTGTTGTCTTAACTAATTGTTTGATGTAAAAAGTTATATGGAGAAACAGATCTCAGGTATAGGTTAAGTTAATTCTTTCTTATAATAAAAATAAAAAAAGAACAATTGATAAACAATAACTAAATTAAAATAATATAACTCAGCTTATTTATTCAACTATTTGAGAATCTATCTTTAATCAATATTTGCCTGATTATTATTACGTCAAATTATTAGTATAAACGTCACTAGTCAATAGAGGTGTCCCCTTTTTAACAGGCAGGGCACCTTACTCAATACGATTGCTGGAACTTGGTTTCGGGGCCCTGTTATGGTGCATGGGTGCTGCTGATAGTGAAGATCTTCCCAAGTCAATGTTAAAAAGGGGATAATTACAATATAAAACACTCTAAAATATTATAAAATTAATTAATTAATAATAATTTAAAAATAAATTCTTTTAAAATTTTTATTAAATTTTTTTTTTAATATAATTTCGTAATTTACTCAAATGTTAAAATTTATCCTTTTACGACAATCTTAATATATGTCGGTGCTCGGATGTTATTTGCTACCAAGAATAGTTTCATAATTGGTCTTTTTTTTTGTTTTTTACTCTAAAATTTGCTGCAAGATGTAAATACGTAAAAAGGCTACATTAGGTGACAGTAAAATAGCTGTACGTAATAAGATAAGAAGAGATAAATTAATGCTATGAGACATCAGTGTATATAAATATAGTGATAAAATATCTATAAATTAATCAAAGATGAAAAAATACGGATTAAATAGGAAAATGATGATAAACTAGCAAAAACAAAAAAAAAAAAAAAAAAAAATTAATAATTTAAAAGATTTAAAAATCCTCAACTTCAATAATAATTTTACCTAATGCATGTTGAGTTTTTAATTTATCTAATGCTTTATTAATTTCATTAAATTTAAACTCACTATTAATCTTAATAATCAATTGACCCTGTGCTATTAAATCAAGTCCGATTTTTAGTAATTTATTCATCTTCTTTGGATCATTAGCACTGAAACTAACATATCTATACCGCACATTTCCCCATGGTACATAATTACCTAAGACACTAAAACTATCATTCTTATAAATGAAATCAGAACTCTTATAATCAGCTTTTTTAGTACCAACTGTAGTAACATAAAGACCATGTTTTTCATTAAGAAGTTGTTTATGAGCATTTAAAAGACGTTCACCTCCTAAAAAGTCAATTATTAAATCAAATTTCTTATCAGGATATAATACTTCAACTTCATTTCCAAATCTATCTAAAATAGTTTTTTTACCATTACTTAATAAAGTAGTTAAGGACTTAACAATATCAAATTCTTTCTTATAATCAATAATAACTGATGCACCACACCGCTGAACCAACTCCAGAGCAGTACCCAGACAAATTGCAACTATATTCTCAACATGAAAATAGTGTTTAAGTATTTGCATTGTCATAAGTCCAGTACCAGTAGATCCACCTTGAATAAGTACCGTAGATTCCAGATTTAATCCACCTGCAGTAACATTATCCAAAACTTGATATGCTGTTAAAAAGTTATAATTCCAACAAGATAACTCTTTTGCTGAATAAGTACTAAGAGCTGTTCCGTCAACTTTAACAACAGGGTCGCGATTGAGATCCACAAGAATATGTGAAGCTGAGCAACCTTTACTAAATAAGTGATAATAAAGACCACATACAGTATCACCTGGTTGAAATTCAGAAGCCAGAGGATTTACACTAGCACTAGCTCCAGACATATCTTCAGCAACTTCATAAACTTCACCAGAGAATTCTCTACCAAAGCCTTTTTCAGCGCCAGTAAGGTCAGCAGTATAATAATTCCATACTTTCACATCAATAGGATTAATTGCAAAATATTTAACGCGAATAATCATTGTATTAGGTTTAAGAGGAAATTTAATTTTTGAATAATTTGCTCCTTTTGGAAATATTTGATTATTAACATAAGTTATCTCTTTAGTAGGCTTATTCTTTACATGACGAAGTGGACGACCAACACGAATAAGTTTTGGCTCATTTGGTGATTCTTGAGGTAATTGCTTTGGAGAAGGTGCAATACTTGAAAGAGGATTAGCCTGTTTTGAGTCTAAAAGGTAAGGGTTCACATTTTTGTCAAGTTGATCTGAAGTAACAACCTCATCATTAATTTCAAAAGTCTTTGGGACATCAAATGATATTTTCTTCGGCATTATTGAAAATAAATTCAATTAATTGATTAATTCACTATTAGAAAATTTTAATAACAAAATCTTGTAAATTTCAACAGGAAAAGCTGGAAGTTTTAATACTATTAACTATCCTGGGTAATCCGGATAAGCAGCTTAAGTCTACAGAGCGAAAAAAAAAATATCGCTTTTTTTTTTTTTTTTTCCTCGCTCTATATATCTCTCAACGATCTGTGCTATGCAGCATCTAATATTAAATTTACTATGCTAAAGGAAAGAGTATCAAATAAGATGTCCATCCATGTGTTACATGATAAAACACTATATTCTTTTCGTTTTGTTTGGAAGTTATGTAATCATTATAAATTTCCTTTTTCCTTTTTTTTTTTTATTGTAAAAATAGATATATAATACACAAGGCTCAATCATGTCCTGAAATGAAGCCACTCATCCGTTCTGAACTGGTTTCAGAGATTTTCTTATTCATTCAAGAAAAAAGCAAAGAAAAGCAAAGAAAAGCTATTCAAAGTTATTAATGTCATACTGGGAACTGTTCTTCATATTGCTTTAAATCATCTTGATCAAATATAACTTGAACCATAAGCAGACATGTTGGACAAACTGCAACATCTTCACCGTCTTTTAGATCATCTAAAAGAATTTGGAACTTATCTCCACATGGACACGGAAACTGAAAAAGTTGAGTATTAGGATCAAATGTAAAATCTTCAATTTCTACCTGATCATAGACAGACATTTCAATGGCAAATAAATTATTAATGAATTTAAACTTGCCTTGTTATATGCTCAAATAAATTATGGGTAAAAAGAATTATTAATTCCGTTTCAAAAGTAATCCCACATGGCGATGGGCTTCGGCGGGGCGCGTAACGGAAAAATTTTTCTAGCGATGTTTCAGCGCCTACAACATAAGCGGAGAGACCGGACAGCGGAGAGACCGGGCAGCGGCATCCTGAGCGATCTGTTTGGAATTGGCGATCCTTATACTACCCAGTGCCGCCCAGTGCCGCCGTCCACGTACTACGGGACAGCTGGTTGGTCACCTTGTAAACTATCGTAGCGGAAGGAGGGCTCGGTGCCGCGGCGCGTTAAGTCCCCAGCGCCAGGCGAGCCTTGCGCGGTCTACAGTCGTAATGTCAACTTAACAGTTTATTGGGTACAATATTTATAGGCTATCGGTGTTAGTAAAATCTGTCAAAATCTTCAAATTGAAATAACTTGAATATACTTGTTGATCAGTAAAGGCAATAATATTATCCACAATGTTCGAAGAACTGTCGGTACAGGTCTGTGAAAATTTTTTTCATCATAAAAGTAAATAAGATATTCAATTAGTTAAATTAAAGTATTTACTTACTGTAATCAATACACACTAAACATGTGAGTTACCAATTATCAAAAAAAAGAGACAAAAAAGAAAGAAAAGAAAAAAAGACTGAAGTTAGACTAAGATAAATTTAGGTAGACTCCTCCACTCGCGGAAATATTTTTTATTTCTTCGTTCTCCGTTAAATCCGGGTACCTGTTTACTAATACCCAGTCGATCGACAAGTGGGTAAAAAGGCAAGGATTTTAGCCATCAGATGAGCAAGTGAGCCTACCGGTCTCCGGTAAGTTTTTTCTTAACAAATCTACGATAGATTTTTTTTTTTTTAAGAACGGTATAGTATTATTAGGGTGTCGGATCTTTTAGTTAATATTTATTCGCTTGTAGTTTGTTAACCAGTTAAATTAGCTTATGTAATACAATTGTCTCAATTTAAGGAGTTTATTTAATTAGTAATCTAAGTATTAATATTTATGTATCAGTTTTTTTCGTATTTTCTTATATCTATGTTAACATCCGATAGCATATAATTAGTAATAATGATTTTATAGCCGGACCCCGTGTGGTGCGTTCGGTTCTTTCTGTTCTCCCTATATATTGGCCTCGGCCGCTTCTCCCGATTGCTATTTATTATAATACTTAAACAACTATATATATAATTTTTTTGTGCTCAGTTTTTTATTAAATTGTTGTTAATATTATAAATTTTATTTACTAATAATATATTATCTCAATTGAATAATGTCGAAGGTTGATCACTGTCTGATTGTGGTGTTTGGTGCCTCAGGAGATTTAGCAAAGAAGAAGACCTTTCCAGCTCTTTTTGGTCTTTATCGTGAAGATGAACTTCCTAAAACTGTTAAAATTTTTGGATATGCTCGTTCAAAACTTTCTCAAGATGAATTTCATGGTAAATTTAAAGGTAATTTAAAAATTAATGATGATTCTCAAAAATCAAAAATTGATGAGTTTCTTAAACTTACTAGTTATGTTCCAGGATCTTATGATGATCCTGAAGCTTATAAAAATTTAGAAAAAGAACTTCAAAAATTTGAGAAAGAAAATAATATAGAATCTCCAAATAGATTATACTATCTTGCTTTACCTCCATCAGTTTTTGCCAATGTTGCTGCTCATTTAAAGAAATATAATTATACTGGTAAGGTAAAATTAATTGTTGAAAAACCATTTGGTCATGATTTAGAAAGTGCAAAAGAATTACAAGCTAGTCTCTCTCCATTATTCACTGAGGATGAATTATTCCGTATTGATCATTATTTAGGTAAAGAACTTGTTAAGAATCTCTTAGTTTTACGTTTTGGTAACGAAATTTTTAATGCTAGTTGGAATAAAAATCATATAAAATCAATTCAAATCTCATTTAAAGAACAATTTGGTACTGAAGGACGTGGTGGATATTTTGATTCTATTGGTATAATTCGTGATGTTATGCAGAATCATCTTCTTCAAGTTTTAACACTTCTCACTATGGAACGTCCAACTAATTTTGAGCCAGAGTCAATTCGTGATGAGAAGGTTAAAGTTCTTAAAGCTTTTGCGCCAATTGACCATAAAGATATTGTTGTTGGTCAATATGAAGCTTCTGCTGATGGAAGTAAACCTGGTTATTTAGATGATGATACTGTCTCTAAAGATTCAAAATGTGTTACTTACGCTGCTCTTGGATTATCTATTAATAATGAACGTTGGGATGGTGTGCCAATTGTTATGAGAGCTGGTAAGGCTTTGAATGAATCTAAAGTTGAAGTTCGTATTCAATTTAAGCAAGTTGCTCGTGGAGTATTTAATAGTATTCATAAGAATGAACTTGTTATACGTATTCAACCAAAGCCTGCTGTCTATCTTAAAATTAATTCTAAAATTCCAGGTTTAAGTAATAAGACTTCAGTTACTGATTTAGATCTTACTTATGCTACTCGTTATAGTGATTTCTGGATCCCTGAAGCTTATGAATCTCTTATTCGTGACGCTATACATAATGAACACTCTAACTTTGTTCGTGATGATGAATTAGAAATATCTTGGGGTTTATTCACACCATTATTAAATTATCTTGAAGGTCCTTCTGCTCCTACACCTGTTAAATACCGTTATGGTGACCGTAACGTTACTGGAGTAAGTGATTTCCTTAAAGCACATGGCTATGAAGCTCAAGACCGTAACGCATATCAATGGCCTGTTACTAGACCTGATATTCTTGAAAAAATCTAAGTGTTGCTACATTTGTTCTATATTTTTTTTTTGTTTATTACTGTGAATGGTATACATCGCCGTCTGTTATTACTATTGTATGTTCGTAGAAATATGATTGGACTTAAAATACAATAATGTTCATTGAGTAATGTTGACAGGATCAGAGTACTACGATTACACCAGCATATCGTTATATCATTAAATTCTAATTACGTAAGATACAATACGTATAATATACACTCAGTGGCTTACCACTGTGGCTTGGTTTCCAGGTTTTCGCTCTACCCCAGATCCTACTGTCTTGACACCCAGAATAGTCTGTTTACTTTGCATCTGAGCCAGTTTCAGTGTCTGTGACAGTATCTGTCCTTGAATTTGTTGTGATTCTGTTTGGGAATTGGACTGTGATTGCAATTGGGACAGTGCTTGTGATTGGGATTGTTGCAACTGTAATCGCTGTTGCTGCATCATTTGCCATTTCTTACGCGTCTGTAAAAGCATTTGTTGACGCTGGTATTGGGCATCTCTGAATGAGTCATACGCTTTCAGAAGCAACATTGAACCAAATCTAATAGATTGTGTGTCATTAGAAATACAATTAAGTTTCAGAGGATCGGATCCAAATGGTGATATTCTACCTTCCATAGAACTGCTGAAATCTGAATCAAATCTCCATTGCAGATCATGTCTAATGAATTGATCCACATTTGACTCGTAGACATTGCAACCATTTTCCTGTTTAACCTTCGCAGATAAATTCAATTGTTCATTAATTTCATTAACTGGAGTCTTATTGTTCTCATCTTCGTCTAGATCAATTCCATCAATAAAATCACTCAACTTGAAGTCTGACTTTTTGATCAAGCCACGACGATCAATCATTACTCTACCACCACGCCCAATTCTCTTTCTAAGTCTGAACCGTGGTTCAGAAACCTTGTAATTTTCCTTGTTCGTGTAAGGTGAATAAACATCGACATCCATAATATCATCTTGAGAAGCTTGATGATTACTTGCATTTGGATGAACCATGTCTAATAAACTTTCAAAATGGTTTTCATCCACACGAGAACCATCACTACCATCGTAAACTGCAACTTGGGTTTGATCATACTTCCCCTTAGAAACAGTGGATATTAATTTATCATTGAGATAATTTGCAGTGCGAACTTCGAAAAGACTTGAAACAATAGAACTATATGGAAGATGACTGTACTCCTTAATCGAGGTATCAGTGTTAGACAAGTCAAAGAATGGATTCAATGAATCATCTGTAAGATTAATCCAGTTTTCGTTATTCTCAGCAGCTTGGCGTTGACGAAGTTTCTCATTGACCAATCTTTCAACAGAGTTATTCTTTTTACTAAGAACATGTGTTACAGTCTCTAACTCCATATCAGGAATCTTAGAAGCAGGTAATTTAACATAAGGCTGTGATGTAATATGATTTGTAACACCTTGTCTCTTCTTGGCATCGTCTACTGCCGACAGAGTTGAGTGAGTAGATTTGTGCAGTCTATTAACTTCTCTCTTTCTATCATCAACTCTTGACAACATTTTAGCTTGTGATAATTGTGGAGGAACAATGATTTTCTTTCTTTTGTGTTGAATTAAGTCCTCTTCCTCACCCTTAATACCCAATTCACGCTTCACCGCCTTCACCTTGCAACGTTCTTCAAAGACTTTTCTCTCTAATTTTAAAGAATCTTGACGTTTCAATTCTCTCTGTGTGATTAATGAGACTAACATTTTCACACTCTTCAATTCAATATGCAATCTACGTAACTTCTCAGCACTTTGAATATCAGTTTTTCTAGTTTTCCGGGCCTGTCTAAACTCTCTTCGTCTAAAACAGACATATGGATCATCATCATTATTTTTATCATTAGGATCTTCAAACTTAAGCAGTGGCATTAAAGGTTTACCTTTATTAGATATTCTTCTAGTCTTCCAATACAGATAAGTCAGATCACCAGCATCTTTAAGCAATTCTTCAATCAGTCTTATCAGCCTAGCTTGCTCTTCTTTATCTTCTGGATCCAAAAGGGTGATAAAACTTTTGGTATGTATTTCCTCTTTTAAACTATCTTTAATCAGAGATGCTGATAAAGGATTGGGTGTTAAGATATATTTTTTCAATTGATCATAAGACATAATATCATTAGGATCAATTGTAATAAATGGTTGCTTTTCTTCTATAGTTCTCTCATATGCATCAATTATTAACTCAAATTCATCTTCCAGTAACTTTTTTGTTGCATCTTTATTAAATTTATTTAAATATTCTTCATCTTGTTCATCCATACAATATCTAATTCCTTGAGTATCTTCAACTGTAGCAGATGTTTTTAAATAACTATTGGGAAGTCTATAATGACCAGTATAATATTTTTTAGCATCTTTCCATAATTTAGAAGCATCAGGTGTAGGAATAAAAAATTTCTGATCATCTGCATTATCACTTTTCAGATTTTCATGATCTTTCTTTTGACGTTTATTTTTCAGTGACAGATCATTTTCCGAAGCATTAGCAGTCAGTGGATTTTCTTGGTGCCCTAAAGATGCAGCCATAATCCGCTGTAAATGAACTTCAGTTTCTTCATGTTTCTCAACACCTGTCTCAACATGCTGAAGTTCTCTTTGCTGATCTTCTTTTTCTAAATCTGGAACTTCACTTTGTCGAAGAATCTGAAGCGTTTGCTTCACTGAGATCTTTCTCTGTCGGAATCTAGCACCGACTGAGGGAGGAACTGCCATTATTTATTTCCTAATGTTATCATTAAGTAATTAAAAATATTCAATTTTTTTTGTTTAATTATAATTTTTAAAAATTAATAATTATTAAATTAAAATTTTTCAAGAAAATAATTAATCTTCTTGTATTCTTATCGCCAATTTTGTTGACCTGTTTACTGTTTGTTTATTTTTCACCGTGTTTTGGTCCGCCTAAGATACGCTCGCTCACTATGAAAAACAAGTCGTCAACGCTTACTTAGACAAGTGGCAAAAAAAAAAAAAAAAGGCTATAGCAACTTGTGGATAATAAAATTTAGATACCGTACTCAAACGCTCCTAAATGATATTTTAAATCTTTAAAAACAATAGTAACAATTAAAATATCTACCTTAAAAGATAAATATATTTAGTTTTGCTTATGATATACCGCGTTGGTATATTCTTTAGTTTGGGTGTTGTCGGAAATTCGCCCCCTTTTTTTTTATTGGTTAGGTTGTTGCTGCCCAAAAATTTTCCGTAAACTGAATAATCACCACCCGGAGTGATGGCACCTGCAGTGCCTCTAACATGGCATGTGATGGTATGCATAGAATTCTAACATACCAGGGTTCCCCAAATCCTGACCCAAGGATCCAACTGTTGCAAGTAGATTAAGTATGGGAGACAAATGTACCTATTTTAACTGTATTAATTATACGGCACCCTTTCCAAGATTTGTTTTTTTTTTATTCTTATTCTGAACACTTCATAAAAAAAAATTTTTTTAATATATTAGTTTGTTTCTTATCTATTTTGACTTAAATCTATTAGATATATCTTATATTATTAAATTATCTTATCCTTTATAAATAGGATATTTGATGGCCCTTTTATATTTAAAAATTTATAAGTTTTACTAATTAGTTTTATACACAAATGGTGTACAAGGCGGCCACGCTTGTCGTGGCTCTCCTAATAATATCATTAGGATTACAAATATTACTGATAGTTGCTGTACCAGTTAGCAATTCATTAACATTATGTAATTTTAATTCATATAGATTTGGTGTATTTGGTTATTGTCTGTCATTATTACCTGATCTGTGTTCAACAATTATGATTGGTTATCCACAAGATATAATTGAACAATTCTCTAATAATTTTTCTTTACCATCAAATATTAGATTACCATTATCAAAATTACTTATTATTCATCCAATATCTACTGGTTTTATATTTGTATTAATAATTCTGACAATATTTCTCCAATTTAATCCATATAGCTTAAGTCTTTTATTATTTTTATTAATTTGGTGCTTTATTACACTACTACTATGCCTATTCTCCTTCCTAGTGGACATTCTCTTATTTGCCCCACATCTAGCATGGACGGGCTGGATGGCTCTCGTTGCAGCCATACTAATAGCATTATCGCTAGTGTGTCTTGTCATAATGCGCCGTGAGACCTTTAACAGATTGCAAATGGATAGAAGCAATCAGCAGATTAATGATCTGAACAACAGATACTCAATGAACGGGTTCGAGTATGATAGGCAAAATATAACGAAATCGGTGTATGGAAACAGATACGCTGTTAGTGAAAAATCAGTTAGCGAAACTAGTCAGGATCATTTATTAGAAGAAAAGCCTAATATGAAGAGTTTTATTAACTCGCAAACTGGCTTATCTCAGAATCCTACTCAAAATTATCTTTCTGTTAGTCGTGCTCCGCCTAATGATATTTTAACAGTTACCGAGACAATATCTAATGGTTCACATCTTCTGCCAATTGAAAATTTTAATAAAGACAGAAATATTGATTCTTCAAGTTATCGTCATCCACATTACAGACTGAACCTTTTACCTGCAGTTGAGGATCCATATGATCCTCTTGCTCAACCTCATCTTCCAAGAACAGCAACTTCAACTACAAATTCAAATTCACTTCAAGCATCTACTGCATATTATAGCGCTCAGGATCCTATTCAAGAAATAAATGCATATGCTAAGAGAGTTACTATGAAATCAATTCCATATCCAGTTTCTGCTAATAATTTAGATCAATCTCTGCCTAGATCAACAGTTTCTAATACACCATATCCAATAGCAGATGATAGTGCAGGTAATGATAATTGGAAACTTCCTAGTGAACAAAGAAAAAGTTCAAATCTTTCTGAAAATAGACAAGTTAATAGATCATGGTCAAATAATTCTCCTCCTTTCCCAATTATTAGATTACAATCACAAGTATCGGAAGAAGGAAATTCTCGTTTACAAGCTATATCAGCTATGAATAAAAAACTTGTGATTGATTCATCTACTGCAAATGATAGATTAATGCCAAAAAGTGTTAAACTTAATAAGGGAATTGGTTCAATTAAATATAATACTCCTAGTGAATCTGATACTTCAGATTATGATACTCAGAGTAGAGCATTAACTGGTAATGATAGTGATATTAATACTAGTGCTATGAGTGAAGTTATTTCTTCTGGTGAAGCTCTTGAAATTCAATTACCTAGTCGTTCTAATCATAATGATAGATCTGTTAATTTAAGAACTGTTAGTGAATCAGAGTATGAAAATCAACATAATGATGGTGGTAATAATAATTATTATTACCATGTTTCTCCTACAATGCCATTAACTCCACATCGTACTGGATTTTTATCTTCTATTTCTGAAAGTTTACATACATCAGATAATGGTGAAAACGTTAATGCTGATCCAATTCAACTTGCAGGACAAGATGAACAGCAAATGGTTATAATGAAATCTAATACAGGTATTTCTCAAGTTGAGGGGCATTACTCTCCCCCAGTGGAGCCAATAAATGATATTTCAGGATCACACAATAACCAACTGTCAAATCGTCTCGTTGGCTACGGAAGTAGCGATGATAGTGACAGGTTTGACACCAGAAGCTCTTTACTGAAAAGTGTTTCAATCAACTACAAATCAGATAGAATAAGACCATCCAAATCTCCTTATGTTTAGACTGTGTCTAAGTTTATTTCTTATAAAATATAGTTTTGTGATTTTCTTTTAAATGTGTAGTTTTTTAATCTTGTAAACTATAATATTACATATCATGCATGTTGACGAAATACAGCATAATAAACTCTACGAATAATGCATTATCAGCGCTACAATAACAAAATTAAATTAGCTTTTGATTAAAAATTAAACCGAAAATATATGCAATAAAAAATGAGAAAATAACCATATAAAAAAAAATTATAAGCTCTAATGAACAATTCTGCGTAACCGTTCAGTGCTCTGATCAACCTTAATATTAACCCTATCCATGTTCTCACCCATTCTTCTCATTCTTGAGTTTTGTTTCTCAAGTTCTTCAGATTGAGCATTTGCTAACTTTCTTAAACGTGTAGCAAACCCATGGATTTCTTCAATATTGTTATTGATTGTGTCTTCTTGTTGTCTGGCATATTGTCCCTCTCCCTCATAAGAATACTGCTTAAATTGTTCTTCAGATGCACCCTTGAACATATGGTTTCTCATTCTATCTTGGTTGTATGGGTTTTCTGCTCCGCCAATATTTTCTCTCACTCTGCGCTCAGATTCTTGATATTCTTCGAGCTGTTTATTACGAACAGCCCTATCCGCAACCAATTGACTCTGTTGAGCCTCTTCCTTGCGGCGTAATTGTCTCTTTTTGTTAAACGGGTTCAGTGGTGCTTTGAACACATTTGCAGCAGTACGCAACAGTTTAGCTCCAGCTTCAGCCAATCTAGCATCAGTTTCTGCTAAAGCAAGATTACTCTCAGTGTCAAACAACTTCGCAGATTGTTTACCAAGCATACTCAATGTATCTTGTCCAGACTGCTCAGCGGCTCTAGCCATGGCAAGAGTTCTTTCCGTAGACTCAATTGTTTTGTCTCTGGTAAATCTCAATTCACACTTGATATCTTCCAACTCTTCGTCATCGTCTTCTTCTTCGTCACTGTACATTTGTGACATCTTTTGAGAGTTATTGTTGAACAGGTAGTTGCCAGTAGTCGCGTTCAAGTCATCGGCAGCAGATGTTGCGTTCAAGTCATCAGGATCGAAAGAGGATCCACCATACGATGCTCTTTCCTTCTTTTCTCTTAATCTTCTTGCCTTAAATTCTTGATAAGTTTCTTCACGCTCCCCTCCATGCTGTTGATTGGATGCGCGACTTCCGCCATACTCTTGAGATCCGTACTGTGGAGTGATGGATGGTTGACGCTCTTCTGCCTGAACGGTTTGTACTGGAGCCGGTGGTGGAGGAAGAGGTTGGTCCTTGTACTGACTGTAAGGATTTTGAGAAGACATATTACGTGACTCATTGTATGTTGCACTTTGACCTCTTTGCTCGTTTCCCCTAATATCTCTTTGGAAATTATTTTTTGATGGAGAGTTTACTTGATTATATTCATTCTGCATATTTGGTTTATGCATGTTGCGTGGTGCTTGAAATTGAGACTGGTTTGACACTTGATTATGCACACTTCTTTGTTGAGGTCCTTGATTATAGTGCTTCATATTTCCAGAATTGTTGTCGTTGTTGTTATAAATGTCGCGCTTTGGTGCTTGGCCTCTTTGTTGCATTTGTGGCTGCGCAGGTCTAGCTCCATAGCCTCCTCTGACTTGTTGTAGGGCAGGTTGATGTGGTCTTTGCTGTGGGGCAGATCTTTGCTGAGGAGCAGATCTCTGTTGGGGTGGATATCCATTCATCATATGGCCAGGACTTGGAGGTCTCCGAGGGTCATAGCCTGGGTTTCTGTGTGGCTGCTGTTGTGGCTGATGGTGATGGTGGTTAAAGTTATCGTGGAACCCTTGCCCTCCAACATTGCCATATGATGGAGCATGAACGCCCACCGGGCCGCCGTTGTTCATTCTTGGAGCTCTGTTGTAGAAGGACATACTGTGGTGTATTTCAGTCAGTAAATCCTGTGATAACACAACTTCTGTTTTGTTCGAGTTTGACACAAATGTTGATACAATATAAGCGAAAGCTAGTGGTCTAAAGACTGAAAAGACAACTAAACAATCACCAAAAAGAGGGAAAAAAAAAAAAAAAAAAAGTGAAGGAGGGGGAAGTATTTATATATATAAGCGATGTGCTAAAGTACTAATTATATATATTGGCAATTAAGTGAAGTATCGCCTTTTTGGTATTAAAAAGGGTGCAGCGGTACAGTGAGTTAGTATTCATCCTTGAATGCGGGTACAGGCATGCCTACAAAAATTGCATTGTTCCATGCACGTAATGGGCTTTGATCCTGGACTAGACCAGTACGAAGCGATACTTAGAATTGGTTCTTAGTAATTATCAAAGTTATTTATAGCCATTAAAAAATAATGGTTTAATCCACATCTATTTGTTGATATATTCACTATCATGGAACTGTCTTATTCTTTTGTTTTTTAACGTAAATATTTACTTTGTTACAGAATATATATTATCCCGTTCAGCATATACATAAATTCATACACTCAGTTTTAAAATGATACAATATTACTATTATTACAATGTAACAAATCAGTAATAAAATTTTATATTAAATTCCGTTCTTTGTTTAAATACCATTCTATTAATATTGTCAATATGTATCTCAGTGACTTATAGATAGATCGTTAATCACACCAAAATCCGCCTAAGACTCGGACGATCTGATTATGCTCTCTTTTTACTGCATGGGAATGGAGGGAATCCATCGAACTGCTAGTGTACTCTGCACCAGGGTAACTAACAATAGGTACTAATTAGCAAAAGCTGGCTCATATAAACGAAATACGTAGATTAATATTACTATCCTTTAGTACTAAAATATAAATTAAAGATCAACAATGAAGTTTCATCCATTAGCTTGGGTCTCTATTTCTGACTTCTTAATGCGTCAAGGAGATAGTGTAATAGGTTTGTATGGAGGTGATAGCTCTGTGGCAACAATTATTGACATACCACTAAAAGATGGTCGATTAAATAAGGTATATTTAACTAAGAAATTAAAATTACTAGCTGTTACTCATGCTGGAAGTAAATTATTAGGATTTGTGGTTCAAAAAGGTCAGCTTCATTCACCATCTAGTCAGCAATATATCCTTCAATTGAGCGAGATGAGTCTTCCTGACATGAATGCGATCTATGTATTAGAGCTCGATATACAAGATTTTAAAAACGGAAATGGACAATTCAAATCACAAATATTTAAATATAATTCAATTACTAATGAATTTATATTAGAAAAATTAGAATTTGAATCACTTGACTCTGAAAACTCAGCTATTAATTCTATTGCTAGTCATAATGATAATCCTGACAATTTACATGAATTGAACTCTACTTTAACTCAAAAGAGACAATCCATTGAGACGTTAAACTCAAAGGTGGATAGCATTATTAGCTATTTGCAAAATGTCAAGAACGGTACAGTGCAAGTAGACCAAACTCTATTGAACAGAATTGGCTCAGCAGTGCAATTGCTTCAGGAGACTGGAGAAGGGTCTTCACTGAATGACGAAATTGCAAACAAAGATATAAACACGAATAAAGCTTCTCTAATATCTCTAATGATCAGCAGTTTAGATAAGAGTAGTACTCTTATTGCAAAGAACGCTAATTCTATAGAAGCTCTTTAACTAACTACATTATTGGTACTCTATTTATATTATCGTAAAAGGGTGGATAAAAAAAAAAACAACGAAACTATTCTCAATAAGAATGTTCTAAATATAATGAAAAAAATTTATAATCTTACTAACTAATAAAAATTGGTATATGAAAGTAGATTAACTTATTGTTTTCTAATTTTTTTAATAACCTCCATTGCATCATCAGGAACATTATTAAATTTATTTTTCTTTAATTTTTCGAATTCACTAATTCTTTGTGGTGATCTTGATCTTATCTTATTAATAATTTGTTCAGCATCTTCTGGCATAGCTTTAAAATTATTTTGTTTATTCTTCTCAAATTCACTAATTCTTTCAGGTGATTTAGATCTAATCTTTTTAATTATCTCTGAAGCATCATCAGGCATTTCCATAAATTTATTTAATTTATTTCTCTCAATATTTGAAAGTCTCTCTGGTGACTTGGATCTGATCTTTTGAATAATTTCAAGAGAATCCTTTGGAACATCCGCTGGTCTGTCCTGTTTATTTTTGCTGTCTGTTGATGAGTTCAATCTTCTTCTAGCCTGTAATAACTCTTCGGCAGTTCTGTCCTTATAGGTTGACTTAGGCTCTATTTTCTCTTTGCTATTGGCCTCCACCTGCTTATTTCTGAACTTCACGAAATCTGGTATCTCATCAAAAATATTATCCTTCTTCAATGGAGATACATTTTGAGCTACTTTCTTAAGCTGCACAGTCTTATAATCAACATCCTTGTTCTCAGGCTCCTCCGCAACTATTTCTGAAATTTCGTTCAACTTACGAGAGCTCTCAATTGATTTATAGAACTTTGGTTTCTCGTTAATAGAATTCATCAACTCCGATTTGTCTCTAGTAGGAGATCTTTGAATGGCACTGCCTAACCAATGGTTTTCCTTAACATTAATTTTAATCTTATTATCAGACTTCAAGTCAATTTCTTTTTCCACATCCAAGTTAACAGTGGCTGAATCTTTACGATACTTTGAAACGCTTGGCTTAATAAACTTAGCCTTATCAGCTAATGAAAAATCTCTCTCTCCAACAGTTCTAGAGACTTCTCTATTTAACTGAGGAGCTCTAGCAGCCAAAGAAGCAGAAATAGCAGCAACAGAATCAGGTACAGGAATGTATCTGTTTGAAATATTTCTTGGGTTCATTGATGATCCTACTCTACCGCGTGCTGATGGGGCTTTGGCTGCCAAACCTGCAGATATAGCATCATCGGTATTAGGCATAGGAGTATAACGATTAGTGATCTTTGATACTCCTCTCAATTTGGATGATGGAGAATTTCTTGATTTCCCAATTGGAGATGGAGATTGTGATATTTCTCTGTTAGATCTTCCTGAAGGTGAGACGTCATTATTGCCATTTTCGAATCTTTGAGCCAAAGAACTTATAGATGATGGTGAATCAACCGTTGCTCCTTTTATTGTTCTCTTAGGAGTTGAGTTTGCATATTTAATCTCAGAATGATTATTATGCTTTTGTATTAAATCTCTAACTGGACTCGAACTTCTTGCACGTATAATAGTGGATGGATGTCTTTCCTCTCTGTCTCTACTTTGAGGCAGAGACTCTGTGGAAGATGCTTTTCCAGCAGTCATAGACATAAGTCTCTCTAAAGTCTTCAGCTTAGTCAAATCTGTTTGTAATTTATTTGAAGATTTAATGGTTGAATTATCATTCTCACCATAGGCCTTATAAAATCTATTAGCACGATCACCAGACTCTCCATTGATTGTCTGGTCTTTGATTTCCTCTTCTTCCTCTTCCTCATCCTCTTCTTCAATTTGTTGTATAAAATTTGATGGCTTTGGCTTCTGGTTAGTCTTGCCTTTCATACTGCGACTTCTCAAAAAAGTTGAAAGATTAGCTAAATCGTTATTTTTGTCATACTTTTCAACATCAAACTTCTCTGCAATGGTATTTCCTGATCTTCTACCTGAGCTGCTCATAGTAGATTGTCTTTCTGATAATCTTCTCAACAATGTCATGGTAGAATCAGAGATATTTGGTGCAGGCTTAAATTTCTCAGTAGAGGATGGTAAGGATCTTGAAAGCTCATCTTTATCTCCTGACTTGGATTTCTTTGAGTTAAGATACTCTTTGGCATCAGAATGTTGTTTGATCTTAGCAGCTAATGAGTTAGGTTGTGACAAGGAAAATAATGGTTCGTCATCCAGATACTCATCAACGGCTGTTCTTCTTCCCATTACTCTGTCAGTTTCTCTTGAGGTTTCGGAATCTTCATCAACACTATCAAATATTGTTGATCTTTTCATAGTAGATGTTCTTTGTGGTCTGAAATTATCAGGGAAACCAGCTTTTGTTGGGCTAGAACCAACAGATCTTGATTTATAAGATGGTGATGAAGGAGACGAAAATGGAGAAGATGATAATGATCCTGTTGAATATTTTATAGATTCAGAAGATCCTTCATCATCTCTATAATCATATTCATCTTCTTCCATGAAAGCTGGCTTGGAGTCTAAAGATTTTTCATAGTTATACGCAGACTTATACATAAGTTGTTTATCATCATCTGGATATACTTCTTTAGACCGCATACGACGCTCTGGGGACAGAGTTCTCATACTATCCCTGTATGAGCTTCTAGCAGTAGTAAATTCTTCAACATCATCATCATTCTCTTCTTCATTTAACTCAGCAGATATATCAGAAGCTTCAATTGTAGGTAATTTTGGCAAAGCACGTCTCACTGGAGAACTAGTATTAGTGCTTCTTTTTGATTTTCTCTTCAATGGAGAAGCTGGTTCTGATTTTGAGTATGTCTTAGCTTTAGAGAGCTTTCTTGCTATTGGAGAAATCAATCTGACAATATCTTCAATATCGTCATAATCTAAATTACCAACATCATCATCTGCTAAATATCTTCTAGCTCTAACTGACAACAGTTTTCTCAAATCTCTATCCGCTGTTGGCTCGACATTGTAATCAACATCAGGTACTGCACGTCTTGAACGTGGCTCTTTATATTCATTGTAATAGTTCTTGCTAGCACCATACTGAGAGCTCTTCTCATAATAATTCTCCTCTTCGGTGTCCCTAGATGCTCTATTTGAACGTCTTGGGGATGCACTTTTAGATCTTATAGTTGGCTGCAGCTCTTTCAAAGTTCTCCGTCTTGGACTGTTAGATTCATAATAGTCATCTCTTTTTGACTCATATGCTCTTGGAGATTTTGAATATGCCTTGGCTTTTAAAAACTTTTCATGTTTAGATGGTGAATCATATCTATTCTCTTGATCAGAATCATAATACTCATCATTCTCATCAAACATATCGACTTCATTCTTAACAGGAGTACTATGTTTATTAGAACGACTAGCTCTAGTAGCCCTATTTCTATTTTCACCCCTCAATGATCTTGAAATTGTCTTCATTCTGACCAATTCTGCCTCTAATTGTTTAGCTCTAACCTCATCTTCCCGCTTTCTTTTCGTCTCTAGTATTTCTAAGTGATTCAAAAAGTCAGAAACATCAACATCAGAAGGGTCGTTCTGGTATTCATATAATGACATATTCGTTGACATCTTGAATATTGTATATTAGAAGTGTACAATTTTAAAATTATATTACTAGCGAGAATGCATAGAATTATAAATCTTCTCAGATTCAAAGAAAAAGGAAATGTAAATAAACATTTACTGGAACCTGCATGTTATGTTTATATTTGCCCCGATCAAGATATGCATCTGCGCTAGCGGTATATAGTGCTACATTATTTTTAGTGCTCGATAACGAAAGAATTTTATTAACTAATTTCAAGTTTATTTGTGTGTCATATTTCCCAAGTTGGAAGTAACTTTAAATAATCATACTTAAATGAGCTTCCTTCAATTCCAAAACATAAAGGAGAGAAATAATAAAATACCAGTGTTGTAAGTATATATAAAATAGAATATCCAATAAATCTTATAATAAATGCAAACCAACTCTCATTTGAGTCTTCCTCCTTTATTGTCTCTGGTTCAGATTCTTTTAATGCAGAAGTTTCAGTCTTTTCCTCCACTATCTTTTCATTTACAGCACCCTGCAGTGAGAGTCTATTGCTGAAGAAATCTATAATACTATCTAATGTAGTCTCAACCAAATGGCCAGTAACAAAAATAGCAAAAAATTCAGCAGGGACATAATGATGTACATAAGTCACTCTAGACATTATAATAAATGGAACAATATGGAATGCCCATGCAACAGTTGGTGCAATTCTCTTCATAGTAAAATCCCAAAAATAACGACCATCAGTTTTTTCATCATAATTCAATTGTTGAGTTTGCCAGAGATATATTTTTTGAATTATAGTACAAAATGTCACAAAAAGTGAGAATGTACTAAGCCATAAAACAAAAGGATTGGCTAACATATAATATTTTTTATCATGTAATCCCCAACTTGCCATTCTAATACCTCTTCTTGCGAATAACCATTCCCACCATTCACTAGCTAAATTATCATGTTTATCTGAATCAGGTACTAAAGCATTATTTGAAGCTTGCATAGCAAAATTTAATAAAATAAAATCTCTCCAGAAATTAGACTTTGGAGGATTCTCATAATATTGTTGATCATTTTCTAATGCTTGATGACTATGATCTTCCACATTCCACCATGTAGATTTATCTCTACTAAAGTAAGATTGTTTACAAATAACTTCACCCTGTTTAAACCCCCATGATGGATATACACCACCAGTTGTAGCTAAATAGCATCCCAATTCAGCATGCTTAAGACGGAAATTAGTAGAAATAGGATGAATAAGTGAAGTAAATGTTTTATTCTTTGTAGCATCAGGTTCTGTTGGTGAATTAATTTGTTCAACTACTTCAATAATCCAATCATCTTTAACATCACCAATTTCTTCATTACCATATCCAGAGACTTCATAAGCAGTTTTAGTAATATGCGCAGTGACTTGATGAGAGTGAAGATTACAGCCCAATCTGCTATGAAATAATCTAATACGATCACCATCTTCTATAAAATGTAAATCATCATTTTCACTGTATCTAGGTATTTTCGAAAGTCTTGAAGGAGCAAATACCCAATTGTTGTTATCATCTTTATGGCCATAAGTTGTGATCTGATGTTGTCTTGAACCCGCAGGATATAACTGAACATGAGAATGTAGTAAATTTGGCGAAAGTCCATGAGAACGAATAGTCACTTGAGATCCATATGCCACATTTCTTGGAGATGGAGAAATATCAGAATTCTCTAAATTTATCTGAAATAATGATGACATGGAAGCATGGCCAGTTCCTGCCTTATTCAAGAAAATGAAGTGGGCTTTAAAAGAGGCTGCGTAAATAATAATCGGGATAACGATTAAATTGAGAATCCGCAATACCCAATGTTTAAAATATATTTTTGAAGACATTGAGTCATCCAAGAACTTGAAAAAGAGATCTAAAACGGTATATACACCAACAACAGCGGTGACAAATAAACCCACCCATTTCACACTGCACGCACAACCAATTGATATACCGGTTAAAATCATCCAAATGTACCATGATAGAGTGAGCTCCTTTTTATCCACTTTATTAAGTTTGTGAAACATAGCCAAGCATAAGAAAGTTGTTGAGGTAAAGAATAAAAGCATTGAGTCTAATAATATAAATTTAGATAAAACGACAAATATATTCTCTAATGTAACCATAATACTAATTAAATAAACGGTCCATAAATTATATCCCATAGCTTTAGCTGTAAAATATGCCATTGGTGCAACAAATATACCAAAAAAGGCATTAAATATTCTCATTTTACCATAATTTACATTATCTGGATAAATACTACCACTTTCAAATAAAAAGCTACCATCAAAATCAGCTAAATATTCAGATAAACCAATTAAAAGTTTACCTAAAGGAGGATGAACATCAAAATAAAATTCTCCAAGAATATAATAAGCTCCAAATTTACCAAAATGAGCTTCATCCCAAACAACCTTGTCAGATTTAGTAATTTCATAGAATCTTACATAGGCACTAAGTATTGTAATAGCCACGGGTCCTAGTATTGACTCTATTCTACTAGCCCATTTACAGAGACTTGACTTTTGAGAACTCATTGAGTAAACTATTAAGATTTGTTTAATATAATAATTTTATATTTCAACTAATTTCTTAATATTTTATAATGGATTCTGCAAGGTGGCTCTATTGTTAGTTTTTGAAGACTGGCAAGAAATACCAGCTTCGCTGTATGCTTCGCTGTATATATGGTACGAATATTACTTCTCTATGCATGAGTTAGCAGGCATAGCATTTAGCACCACCACCACCAAACAAACCATTGAGCAGTACCTATACTTTGCGCTGCCAATCAAAAATACAGAGACTACTAATATTATAACGAAGATAGACATTATAAGCCTGCTACTTTAGCCCCAACACCCCTTCTCTTTTCCCCCATTTCAATGCCTGGCTGCTATTCTGTATACTCCGAATACCTTAGGCTTGATTGCGGGTAATCTTCTGTAGGCGTAGCGACAAATACCATTCTGTCAAGTATTGCGTGGTGTTAGCGCGAGACCACAGCATGTCAAATCAATCAGGAATTGTTGCCTCTCACGATCTTGTTGATCAGTTCAATACATTTTTGAATAAATCAAGTGATAATAGAGCAATTCTTTTAAAAATTGATAATGAGACTATATCTATAGATCAAAAAATACCTGGTACTTCTTCATTTGCTAATGATTGGAAAGTTATATCCTCATTCCTAACTGTTGATACAGCTAGATATATCTTTGTAAAAGATGATTCTTCACATCCATTTCATTTTATATTTATTTCATATGTTCCTGATTATGCTACTGTTAGATCAAAAATGATTTATGCTAGTACTAAGACTTCTTTACTTAGACAATTAGGTAATAAGGATTTAATTAAGAAACAATATCTTATTAATGATTTAGAAGATGTATCTCATAAAGGTTATCAAGAGTTTCAAAAAAGTGAACAATTAGAAGCTCCTTTAACTGAAAGTGAGAAATCTTTAAAACAAATTAATGAATCAGAAGCTGATTCTCTGTTATATGGGTCATCTACTCCATCTGCTGCTACAAGACGTTCATTAGTTAGAATGGATCATTCCTCTAATCTCAAACAAACTTTAGTAGATGATGACGTATTTGATCGTTTAGTTTCTGGTGTTAATCATCAAGAAGTTATTAGTTTTAAGATTAACTCAGATGAAACCATATATATTGTGGACTCGTTCTCTGGAGTTTCTCCAGAGGCACTTCCTAGTGCCATAAGTAAAGTTGAAGGCCCACAGTATGCAATCTACAAAAATGATACCAAGTCATTCTTCATCTACACCTGTCCTTCAGGCTCATCCATTAGAGAGAGAATGGTTTACGCCTCAACCAAGCAAGGATTTATTGCCAACTTAAAGGCAAAGAATATTCAAATTGCCAAAATTATAGAAGTTGGTGACGCAATTGAAATCGAAATAGGTGACTTGGACGACACTGATTCCATCACGCATAATGTTTCTAGCGGTAACACTGAATCTGGTGTCGATTCTTCGTCGATTTCATCGGTAGTACAGCAACAATTAAGAATGAATAAACCAAAAGGACCTCGTCGCAGATAGAAATATAGTCTACATTAATAATAATAATCTCCCAGTAATATTTTTTTTTTTAAAATTTATTAAATGTAATATAAAATTACTTAAATTATAAAGCTAATGAATAAGAATATTCATCTTCAACATTTTGACTAATCCATAATGAGATGCAACTTAACATTATACATGCATTGGTTATAACATTTGCCATTCCCATTCCTAAAGTTGGATATTCATTAAAACCTTTAGCAATAAATTTAATTATTAAAACAACAAATGATCCAGCAAGACCTCCAGCTAATAAACTAAAACCTAAAAATAAAACAACTCTTGCTTGATATGTTGTAGATGAAGTACCACCACCAAGTGAATCTTCTAATAAACGTGCTTTATCAATTGAATTTACAATTAACATTCCTAAAGCTGAACAAATACATGGAACCCAATCAATAAATGTAACATGAACAGTTGAAGCATTTACAGTTCTACTATAAATTGCAGCATCAACCATAAACCAAAATCCAATGGCAAAAAGAGCTCCACTCAAATAAACCCCAGCCGATCTTACTAAAGTAGATGATGGCAAATTAAAAGGTAATCTAAATCTAAAAAGTCTATCCTGATGATCCATACTGGTCTTAATTAATAATTCAAGTTAATTTAAACTATGTTAAACTCAGCAAGTATAACTATCAATCAATAGTCAAGTCCCTAGTACTGGTGGCTAGCTGTCTGCTATCGCCTGTACCGTATTGTCACCCTCAAATTGTGCGTTACGTAAGCGTGTGGGGCACGCTGACGTAAGCCGCGAGAAGCGATTCTTTTCGCCAACGAAAATTAACCACTGAAGACCTATCAGTCGTCAGCAACAGATGTTTGGAAGCATGAGAGCTGCAGGCTTTATCAATAGATCATTTTCGAGATGTGAGTAGTTTTATATTTAACTTTTTTATTGATTGATATAATGATTTACTAACAGATAGCGCTATCAACAACTCAAGTATTAAGAGCTGTGGCAGACCAAAAGAATATTATAAAAGAAAAGATTGTTAAAAATATTTTATATTGCAATTTTCGTAAAGATAATATTCATTTAGCTTTTGTTTCAGTTATTGAAGATCAAAATTTTCTTAAAAATAATTCAAAATTATCATATAATGATAAAATGCTTTATTATATGTTTTTACCTCAAAAATTAAGAATGCATTTATCTTGTGGTAATTTAGGTTTTAGAAAAGCAGCTAGAGGTGAATATGAAGCTGCATTTCAAACATCTGTTAAAATGTTTAAATTAATTGAAGAGAAAGGTTACTTTGATAAATTAGAAATTGATTTTAGAGGATTTGGTAAAGGTAGAAAAGCTTTTGAAGCTGCATTATTAGGTAAAGAAGGTACAGTAATAAAACCACTTGTTACAAAAGTATCAGATTCTACTAAATTAAAATTCGGTGGTGTTAGATCACCAAATGAAAGACGTTTATAATCATGCTCAAAAAGCATTTATAGCATAAGACAAATTATAAGTCTATCATCTCATTTGAAGCACAATAATTCTTCTTGTATATTTATCCTCATACAATCTGTATCTATAATACATAAAACAACCCTCAATAAACCGTACATTTGACCTCAGAAAATTGTCTTCACAGGCTACTACTACTAGTACTACTACGTACCAGGACTACTGACTCAGCCAGTTGCAGCGTATGCTGGGCGTCTCGCTGCACCGCGCGCCTGCGCACTCCGCTCCTGCCCTGCCCTGCCCTCCCTCAACTCCGCCCTGGGGCTTCTTTTCTTCCACGTGCGCTCCCGCCCCAGTGACCGCTAAAAAACATCTCTTGTAGTCACGTGTGCGCGTTCTCTGCAGGTCCTGGTTGTAGTTTTTTTTAGCTAGCTGAAAAATTAGTGAGAAGTTTTTTGAACAAACATAGTTAGATATGGCTCCAGCTAGTATGTTATAATGATAGAATAAAAGTGGTAATATTAGTATAATATTGGGAATGTTTATGATTCATGTTTAGTCTGAGGTATTTATTTCGTATTTTTGTTCAAACGAACGAGATTAATGGAGAACAGTATTTGTCCTCTTTCAGCAAGATGTGAGGCAATAGCAGACAATGAGAGTTTTGATACTCTTTTACAGGACATGTGGTGGCCTGTCGCTTTGAAGTTCGTGCTCTGTATTGAGCTGTTCTCTTTGTGTCTGTGGTCATCAGCGTGATAGTAAATTTTCAAAAGATCAAAGGGAGGAGACACTCATAGTCAAGTAAGACGACTGTAGTGTCATGAATACTGTATAATACTGACTAATACTGAAAAGATTAATTTGTTTTTCTTTTCAAATAAAATGCATTGAATTAAACATTTCAAATATTACCATCAATTAGAATATTTCAAATACTAACAAAATATAGGTGTTACTAAAGCTCAACAAGCTAAGAAGGCTGCCCTTAAAGGTGCCAACGGTAAAAAAGTCTCAAAGGTCAGAACCAATACTACTTTCAGATTACCAAAGACTTTAAAATTAACCAGAAGTCCAAAATACGCTTCTAAGTCTGTTCCACATATTAACAGATTAGATGCTTACAAGGTTGTTGTTGCTCCAATTGCTTCTGAAACTGCTTTAAAGAAGGTTGAAGATGACAACACTTTAGTTTTCCAAGTTAGTTTGAAGGCCAACAAGTATCAAATCAAACAAGCCGTTAAGGAATTATACGAAGTTGAAGCTCAATCTGTTAACACTTTAATCAGACCAAACGGTACTAAGAAAGCTTACATTAGATTGACCAGCGATTTTGATGCTTTAGATGTTGCCAACAGAATTGGTTACATTTAAACAATTGCCTATATATTTCTAATTTGTAATGCTTTGATTGACTAGTTTTGTCGATAATAAAACGGAAATGCCATATTTTAATTGTAGTTTATCAATATATATATGTATTTAAATATCAACTATAAATATGATTTAAAGATTTAATCAATTTTCTTTGGATGTTTAATAGTTAAAACCCAAATATCTAAAAATGAAGTAATCTCTGAAATGATTTCAGCTATGAAACAACCATAAATACCTAGACTGACACCAAATCCAGCCCAGATTGTATTGTTTACAGCAATATTCATTGCAATTTGCTCGACTCTAAAATAGTTTAATCCATGAACTAAAGCGAGAATTGCTATCTGAATCAGTGGAATTAAAAATGTTGGCAAAATATGTGGGAAGTCAGATAATGTCAAATGAGATACAATAATTCTTCCAACGCTAAATGCTACTGATGTAGCGATTTGTAAAACGAATGGTAAGAAAGAACTGCTGTTGGTAAAAATGAATGGAGTAGCCATAAAAGTGAATATGAATATAGATAAATAATAAAAAACGAATGGGAATAAACCTTTGATAGCTTGATGCGCTTTCTTTATAAAATCAACGGACTTATCCATGGAATAAATTCTTTTAACATTTCCATAAGCAGATATGATATTAAAGTAAATTGAAATAGATCCAATAATAACATAAACAACACTTGCGTCAAAAGAGATCAATGCTTGTGGGACACCACTATCGGTAACGCTCAATTCAATCAACCCCAAGTACTGTAAAGTATTTATGATAGTTTCAGGTAAAACAGTTAATAAATCAAGAGAGTAGAATACTTTAACCCATATTTCAGAGCCGAAATAAGCAGTAACGAGGTAGAGAATAATAATCATTAAGATACCTTCTACTGGACCTGAAAATTCTGAAAGAAACAAGATGTGGGTATGGTACTCTTCCCATGTACTAAGATAGAAGTTTGCTAATACACCAAACTGGGAGATAAGAAACATCCATCCGTATCCCATTTTAGTAACAGATCCAAAGATTATTACAGATAATGAAGTGTTGATAGCATCTACACAATGATCAAACAACTCACCAAGGGGCCCAGATTGACCTGTCTTTCTTGCTTGCATCCCATCACAAGCATCAAAAGTTTGATACATAAAAAGACCAAAAGCATAAGATACTATAGCCCAAGTTGGAACTTCCAAATTATCTAAATAAGGGTCATAATATAAGCAAGTAATCAAATTAATAATAACAAATCCAAAACCTGATAAGGTAACTAAATTTGGAGCAAACCATCTTGGAAATATACGAACAAAAGAAGTCCACCAATAAGGTTTAAGGAAATATTTAGTTACAATTGAACGATCCTCACCATTATATTTATATTCTTTCAAATTTTCCAAATTTTGAACGAATATTCCCATTTTGAAAGAGTTACAGATAACTAGAGGACCAATTGAATAAACCCTGATTTCTTAGAAATTTTTATAATTTTTCAGGAGCACATGCATCCTATAAAAGGAAATCTAACTGTTTTAGAAGCTATCCATGTTATAAGCACTGTACGGAACAAATGGTCCAGCATTCTGGCGATAACTTAAAATATTATTGTTATTGTTTTTATTATTGTAATTATTACTGCTACGATTACACCTTGCTACAAGCCTAAAAAATTAATTACATTTGCCATAAATATCGTTCATCCGTTACTCTGCGCTTCTATCAGAGCTTCACCCTAACACCATTGTAGTACTCATCACTCAAATCACTCTCACTTTCATTGACTATAGAACCACCTCTCTCGTGAATTCTGCGAAATGTCTGCATTCTGTGCATATCGCTCGTAAGTAGCTGTTGCTGCTTGTACGATATTGTTAGTGAGTTCAACTGTAGCTGTAAGTTATTCACAGTAGTGCTTAATCTCTTCATCTCTCCAGATAACTGATAGTTATCAGCAATAAGTTGCTTCACAAATATCGACTCATCATTATTATCATCAATACTTAACGGCGACCGCTCTCTTCTTGGGGTATCTTCCTCGCGCTTCGGTATAATACTCTCCTCGCGAGTCTTTGGGAGATCTCTTAGTCCGTCAAGATTATTAATAAAATCATCATTTTTATAAAGGAAAGGTAAAGATTTAATTATCCAGTTATATTTTTCCTGAAGATGCGAATTTTGATCCTGTAATGCATTTATTTTCTTGTCCTGGTCTTCAATGGCTTTCTTAACTCTCTGGAATCTGCAGAATGTCTTGACATGCTTCTCAATAATTTGCTCCTGTTTGTCGAACTTATGGAAATAATCATCAGCTATAACATACGCCCAATCACATCCATATCTCTTGTTAGGACAGCATATCACGCCCTCTTCAGTATCTTCTCTGTCCACCAGTGCCGCATCGTCTCTTGCAACGTCCTCTTCTTCTGTCTTCTTCTCCTCCTCCTTCAACTCTATTCTCTGTACTAGCTTACTATCGCCGTTTAGAACTCTGGTGTAGTCGCAATAATCCACAGCATGATCCTTCAACTCGCTCCTCATTCCAATCCATGAGCACCCACGGCCATGATTCAAGCATCGAACACTCAAATCATCCGTAAGTGTCTTAATTATTAGAGGCGCTGGCTTCACATCCACAACCTTATTCGTAAGAACTCTTCTATTAACTGATATTTCATTACCTGTTTCACTATCATCTCCCTCAGAACTTGAATTTTCACCTTCTGGAACCGATTGCTCGTCAGCATCTGGTTGCTCTGTCTCGGCTCGCTCTTCCTCGATTAAGAGCAGCACCCTATCTAATGGGCAACAGTATCCGGTTATTTGTAAGGTGTTTGAAATACACTCAAAGCAAAATGTATGACCACATTTGGTAACATATGGCTTCACAAATGGTGATTTACACACTGGACACAATAAATAATCAAGATTGATATTCTCTCCATGATTCGTATAAGTGGAGTCAAAGGCAACATACGATATATCTCGATAATCTATATCAGGAAGATTATTTGTGTCACCATTAATATCATATCCCTTAAGCTCTTGAATATCTGGCATTTTTATCATTCTAAATAAAATGTTAACGATATTCAATGTTGCTCGATTTTCTGCCGGCTATTGTATAGATTCGCAACGCATGTCAATTTAGACTCTATTATTTACTGTTATGAACCCTGTGCTCATCATACAAAACTGTGTAACTCTCTTGCTATATTAGATATAAACGGAAAGATAGTTGGGCAATGCTTAGCAGTCTATCACTGAAAAAATCAAGGAAGCCTAGATTCAATTTATCATTTCAGATAATTGATCTTACAAATCTTCCTCATTTATCAGGAGCTTGTTATATTAAATGGGCAATCAAGGAGAATGCCGAAGATCCCGTTAGCAAACCATTATCTTCTTCAGCTACAACATTACCTTCTGAAGGATTTTTAACTGGTCAAGGAATAAGATCATCTTCTGGTAGACCATCAGAAAATACAACTTCTATTTCTGATAGTTATAATTCTCCATTGTTTGGTGGTACTAAGGGTATAACTCCTCATAGAACTATAGATAATCATAAAGTTAAATTTGAAATATTACAGCATATACTGGGAGTAAAATTTGAAGCTAATAAAAAGATTAAAGATAGATTTGTTCAATTAGAAAATAAGTATTTAATATTAAAGGTATATACAGAAGCTGGTTCAGGTACTGATACTACAGTAAATGATGCTAGTAGCTCTGAATCCAGTAGTATTTTAACTAAAACTGATGAAATAATACATGGCCAAGATAAAAAGAGTTTATTAGGTGAAGTTAAAATTAATCTTTTAGATTATGCATTTAAGAACTTTGATGATAATTCTTTAACATTCAATAATTCTATTGGTGAACAGAATCTTTCTGTTGATAAATATCTTTTACAGCGTTCAAAAATCAATTCTATTTTAAGTTTAACTATTAAATTAGAATTAGTTAAAGGTGACTATAAAGATTTTTCTAATTCTACATTCATTAAGGATGGTAAATATGCTCCTCCAAAGAAAGGTTCAAATGAATTATCGGCACCACTTATTGAAAAGACATTCAGAAGACTGTTCAGTGATATTTCAAGATCAGCATCAAGAAATGGTTCGAGAAATGGTTCTAAAGATTTAAATCGCAAGTCTTCTGTTCATAAATCCCACACTGGTTCTCCTACTAAAACTCAACCAGATGTTCCATCACACTTGCATGAGGCAATCAGTGCTGATGGAGGAAGCTCACACAGAAATAGTATTGATAGTCAAGCTCGTTCAGAGACTCGTCTGCTTAAAAATCCTCATTACTTTGAAAATACTATCAATATTGGAGAACAGACGAATATTAATAACATTGAACTTATCACGGACTTATATTATAGAACATTTAAAGTACCATGGGATGAAAGACCAAATGAATTCAATCCTAAGGAATGTGTGGATGATATATTCAAAGGTGGTAATGGGTGGAAGCGTACAGCTGATGGGGTCAAGTTAATTGATTTAAATTATAAAGATGCTGGTGATGGTAATAATGACACAGCTTTAATTCATGAAGATTATACACACATTAAGAGTGTGCCTTCGGAAGGGCAGCACACAGAGTCCGGAAAAAAACTTGACAGTCCATTTATTCCATTCCAAATTCCAAAGATCTTCTTGAATAACCACACTGACTCTCCTATTTTAGTAAGTCCTGATATGAACCAGCGCAGTCCGTTATTAGGAAGAATTAGACCCTCAAAACTGGATCGCCGTAATAGATGATTATTGTAAATGAATGATTAATTATGATTGATTTTCCTGTAAAAGAATAAGAAGACGCTACAATTTTAGATCAGAGTATGATGAATATTGTTCAAATAGAGATAAAAAAAATAAAGACAGTGCGAGCTATTATGACTACCTATATAAGTAGTTATAAAAATATACTCTGCTCAAAGGGGTTTAATGTCAGATTCATTAACAATGGATAGACACATAAACAGACAAAATAATCATTGAAAATGTATCAAAGAATATATCAGTTATTGACAATTCAATGACTATGAATTATAGCGGCATAATAAAAACAAAATCAAAAATGGCCATTAATCCAACTCCAATACACGCTGATATAAAGGGCCTCAAACAGTAAAGACAAATTCACAAACGCAAAACGACATTAAATCACTTCACTGTTGAAATTGATATATTCTTGGTAATAATTTTCCTATAAGATCTAATTCAAATGAACTGAAGTTAAAAAAGCTAGGAGAAACATGAGCTTTATCACTATCTCTAGGATACCAAACAAAATCTTTATTTCTTAATTCATCAAAAAATGGATGAGCCATAACCTCAACTGGTGTGGCTCTTTTAGCTGGATCATATTGTAAAACACTCAATAATAAATCATAACCTTCATCAGTTGCATTAGGGAAAACTTTCTGAAATCTGTCAATAACTTTTCCAGTAAACAAAGGTTTTGAAAATAATGGACCTGGGTATCTTGGATTAGAATCAAATATAAATCTCTTATCAGGAGGTCCGAGCAATTTAGATATTTCTCTTAATTGAAGAGTTGGATCTGATCCTTGAAAGACAGCTCTACCTAAAAACATTTCTCCCAAGACACAACCAAGTCCCCAAACATCAATTTGAGTAGTATAAATAGTACAACCAACAATTAATTCCGGAGCTCTATAATATCTAGAACATATATATGCTACTGAAGGCATGTTCGGTTCTAATCTTTTTGCAGAACCAAAATCACATATCTTTAATATTCCAGTTGTTGGATCAACTAAAATATTAGAAGGTTTTATATCACGATGACAAACTCCTAATGCATGTAAATATAACATTGCTCTTGCGATTTGATAACAATATATCTTTATATGAGGTAATGGTAATGATTGTTTCATAGATGTATATCTGCGAATTTCTAACTGTAAAGTTTCCGGTAAACATTCCATTGCCAAATGTTGATATATTTTATGATCTTGAGGACTTTTATAATTAAAAAAATAACGTAATTTAATAACATTTGGGTGATTAGTTATTCTTAATATCTCCAATTCTCTTGACTTATATTCAGTCTGTGCAGGTACTCTTTTAATAGCGAAAGGACCTATCCATTGATCAGATTCTTTCTGTGAGTATGTTTCATACAGATGTAAATATGCTTGAAATACAGTACCAAAAGCACCTTCACCTATCTTTCGATACTCTTTTACTACCATTGCCAGACTAGCATTAGTTTCATTATTAGTCACCTTATCAACCAAAAACTCCACTGATTCTTCTATAAATTTGTTAATAAACATTCTTAGAAACTAAAACTAATCAATTATATTAAAATAATTTTAAAAATATACTTACCACCAGTAGTTCTGTTAGACATTGTTAAAGTTCTTTATCCTAATGAATTGATTACCTGTCAAAATCAAAATTTTTGATGTCCTAAAAATAGACCAAAAATTCCTAAAAACAAAGAAAGCTTATTGATTCAATTTTAATAATAATTCAGTGAATCAAATTATATCCCTTAATGAAAGTTGAATCAATTTTATAATATCAAGAATCAACTATCAAATGAGAACGTCTTTCTGTTTTTATCCGTATCAAAAAAATACAATCACAAAAAAAAGTAAAATGATAAAAATCAAAATATAATAAACCGTTAATAAAATTCAAACGAGAATTCTGAAATGAAGTTCAAAATAAATAATAATCACTATATAACAATCCAAAATTCGTCTTTTCAGGCGATAGGGTCGCTGTTATACAGTGTTAATTGCCACACACGCACTTTTTCTAGTGGCTGTTTTGTTTGGCGTGTTTTTTACATCCACCGCCCTTGGGTTTTCGGTGCTCATAACACGAGGCAACATTGGGGAATTTAGCTATATAGATAGATCTATAACAGATCTATTACAAAAATAGACATTAAGATATTCTATTTTAATATCTATATTAATTAAATATATACTATTATATAATTTCTATAATACATAATTTCATTCATAAATTCACATAAATTTCCACAAATCTTCCACCAATAAGTTTTTTATTACATCCTTCACCTACGCAACCACTAGGAGCGTAAACTGTAGGATTATGAATATTTTTTAATTGTTTTGATAATTTCTTTTTATTCTTTCTAGGTCTTGATGCTATCCTTTGAACACATCTTCCACAAAATACATGTCCACATTTTGCATAATAAACTTTTTTACTTAATTTAATATCAGTTTCAGTTACAAATGGAAGTAACTGATAAGGTGCTTGACACCCAAATTCTTGAATATAATTAATATATGTAGTTTCATCATCATAATTTACTGGTAAATAATTACTATCAGTTTGCATTTTAAGCTTTTCTTGTTGTGGTAATGTTTTATAATTCTCTTGTATACCACTTCCTAATACAACCCCGCATAATGGGCAAACAAGTTCTTTATCTGGATCAATTGTTGAAGTATATCCTTCTGGAAGATCAGAAATACTAGCTTCAGATCTTTTTATAAATGAAGATGCGTATTGAAGTTGAGAATCAAATTTTCTTTCAAGTTCTTGATTTTCCATTCTTGCAACATGATTCCAAACTTCTTCACCAATATCATCTGTTCTAGGATTATTATTAATATTATCATTATTATATTGACCAAATAATCTAATTCCTGCTGCTAAAATATTATTTGCCCAACCTTCAAGTCCAGGAAGAGCAGTATGTGTTTGAGATCTAGCCAGTCTTAATGTTCTTGGAGTTCGAGACCTCTGTAATTGTCCTGTTTGATAATCTCTAAATCTTCTTCTAGTGAACAGATCTTCATCAGCAGGTATAAAATCTTCATCTTCATCTTCATTATAACTATTGCTAAAATATGTTCTTCCTGGTAAATATATTGGAGTATATTGTAACTGAACAGTAGCTCGCTGCTGACCAATCACTTGAACATCATCATCATCATCGTCATCATAGTTGCCACCAGGAGCACTTTGGGCAATATTTCCCATATTATTATTATTTCTGTCAAAGTTAATATTATGTATCACTCTTTGTTGGTTATTTTCTATTTGCCATATATCCAGTGCCGCGTTCTCACCATCCTGGGAAGGCGTATCCACAACTCGTACAATTTCAAGACCTTCATCTCCATCACTATCGCTGCCAACTTCTTGAACAACTGCCCTTTCATGACTTATCACTTGTACGTCTTCTTCGTCCTCGGGCTCTGACCCTGAATCAATAAATATAGGAGTATCGTTAGACATACTAAACTCCTAAAAGTATCTTAGCATCTCTGCTGCTATTTAAACATATAATTCACAATCGTATCCGGTTACCCTGCTTCAATATCGGTTCTTCTTTTTTTTTTCACCATAAATTTTTGTCGTAGTGACGATTTACAAATCATTTTTATTGATAACATAACTATTAGCAAATATGTCTTTTATTAATATTTGGCGTGAGAATACGGATCCTTTTTACCGTTATAAGATGCCTCCCCTTCAATCTAAGATTGAGGGGAGAGGTAACGGTATTAAGACTGTTGTTGTGAACTTATCTGATGTAGCTAAAGCTCTCAGTCGTCCACCATCATATATTGTAAAATACTTTGGTTTTGAATTAGGTGCACAGACATCAATGAATGAATCTACTGATCGTTATTTAGTTAATGGTGTACATGAAGCTAGTAAGTTACAGGATACACTTGATGGATTTATTGCCAAATATGTTCTTTGTGCTAATTGTAAGAATCCAGAAACCGATCTTGTTGTTAAAAAAGGTGATGATTTAGTTAGAGAATGTAAAGCTTGTGGTCAAGTTACAAAAGTTGATGTTATTTCTCGTTTAACTTCATACATTATAAAGAATCCACCAAAGAAAATTACTAAAGGTACAGCCGCTGCAAGTGTTGGAGGTGCTGCTGGTATGTCTGATTTTGCTTCAGATGCTGATAAAAAGGATGAATCTAAGACCGCTACCGCTGGAGCTGATGAATTTACTACACAACTTCAAACTGATGCTTCAGCTTTACTTTCTAAAAAGGTAGATATGAAAGATGATGATTGGTCTGTGGATATGTCAGCTGAAGCTATTGCTGAGAGAGCTAAAAAGTTAGCCCTTGATGGTGAAAGTGCTAAACCATCACGTAAAGCTAAATATGAAGAATTTGGTGAATGGATTTTGAATTTTGGTGAAGATAAAACAAAATTACCTTCTGATCTTGAACTTTTTAAGAAAATTGCAGAATTAAAAATTACACATGATGAAGAAACCTGTCAAATTTTAGGACAGGCTTTATTTGATGAAAATATTGTTGAACAAATTAAAGACCATGAACAATTTTTACAAAAACTTCTTTCATCAGATGATCATCAAAAAGCATTCTTAGGTGGTATTGAAAGATTTTTAGGAATAGAAAATCCAGAATTAATTCCAAAATTACCAAAAATTTTATATGAATTATATGATCAAGAATTAATTAGTGAACCAGTTCTTAAAAAATTTGGTACAACTGTTTCTAAAAAGTATGTTGGTGATAAAAAGATTTCTAAAAAGGTTAGAAGAGCAGCTAAACCTTTCTTACAATGGTTAGAAAGTGCTGAAGAAGCATCATCTGATGAAGATGATGATGAATAAATCATTGCATAATATCTACTTCAATTTCTAATGCTAAATTCAAATATTTATATATTATTCAACATGGAAACTGATTTATTCTAATTCATTCTATTTCTATTTTTATTTATAAAGTTACGTGACATTCATGCCTGTTTAACATCATTATTTGTAGACTGTTCAAGTTTTTTAAGCTCAAGTTCTGCAAGTCTATGAGCTTCATCTCTAAGATGAGCATTCTTATAAGCTTCTTCAGATAAATAATCCGCAATTAAAGCCATGACAAATGTAGACACGCAAATATATATTCTCATTTTAAATGATAATCCAATCCATTTTGAATATAAACTTCCAATGAAACCTTTAGATTTTGTTGATTCCTGTGGTGCAACATTTTTATCTAATACAGCCTTTGGTTTCTTCGTGAATGTAGGTTCAAACTTTGCCTGTTTTAACGTACTAATCGACAAGTTGCGAACTTGACATATAGGTCTAGCATAATTTTGACTTCTCAATAATAGTCTGAGCATCTGCGTTTAAAGTAATAACTAGCTCTATTGGGTATTCTCATAAATTTATCGGGATTTTCCAGTATGCGAACAAATGCAAATATCATGAGGCGGAGTTTCCTCTACATGAGAATAACGTTCCCAGCACGTTATAAACTTATACAGATTATACAATTAATTATCATAAATCAATGTTCCCAAGAGCCACTTAGCGAACGTTTGATTTCATCCTTCATTTTGATATTTTTTAGAATAGCACCGGACTGATATTCAGAGTTACTGGTAAATGGTTGTGCCATAACAGGACTAATATCAGGCTGCAATGGTTCTTCCAATTCTCCTGTAACTGCAGTTGTTGTAGTACCAACTTTTGAATATATTCCAGAATCTATCAGACCAGGTATGAACATTCTTAAAGTTTTATTTGATGACTCATCAATTGGTGTACCTGTAAAACTAATCCCAACTTTTGGTTCACTTTTATTCGCGACCTTTTCAACCTTTTCGACCTTTTCGACCTTTTCGACCTTTTCGATCTTTTCAGGCATATTATTTCTCCGTATATCATCAAACTCCTCATTCTCCTCATCACTGAAAACATTCTGCTGCATGCTGAAACTTTTTGGGCTTCTGAGTTTATTATGAATATCCAAATTACGTCTATTAAGTAGACTTTCAATCGCGTGAATCTCTTCCGCCGGAGTACTCTGGTTACTGCTCTGTCTTTTAATAGAGCCCAGTGGTCCAAAATCACTGATTGGTGACTTTATACTGTCAGCATACTTCAAGGCCATGTCTTTTAACTCGCTTGGTTCAGATTCTTCGCCGAACGGCTCAAACTGAGGAACACTGTTTGGCGTATTCTCATCTTTGGACTCCGGATCAGGGTTCGATGTAAAGTAATCGCTGGAGTGAAACAAATTCTGCTTAAACAGATTAATCTTGTCGCCATCTGAATCATCGTCATCAAAGCTTTCAAGATTATGGATATCAGGAAACTCAATAGCGACCTCATTAGTTACTGACCCTGGCGTTGACATAGGCATATCCTCTGAAATTTCTCTGTTGATAGATTCTGATTCTCCAATTGACTCAGGAATCTTGATATCATTCAAAGCACCTAAATTAATATCGTCCTCATTACTGTCCTCTTCATCCAAGTCAAACCCCTCTGAAGGACTGTCACCATTCTCTGTGTCTGTATTGTCACCAAATCTAGAATTCATTAACTTTGACACTAACGGATAATGGAATCTATTGACTGAGTCCTTGTGTGAGAGCTTCTCCTGGTCATACATTAGCACCTTGTCCTCTATATCTTTCAAGTCATCAAGCAACCCGACCACCAACCCCGCAGACTGCTGAGATAGCTGTAAAATAGTGTCAATGTCCCCTTCAATCACCTCACCGTCCATTTCTCTGCTTAGTAAGAACCTATTTCGTTTCATTGCACTGTTTAATAGCTTCATTTTAGAATAGCTCTCCTGTACTCGCGCATCTAGTTTATCGAGTTTAGTAAACACCTGCTCATTCTGGTACTTTAGCATATTAGTAATTATGTTAGATAAGTCAAGTCGATAACTCTTTGAAGCCATAAGCAATGATTTGATCAACTCATTGAGCTCGAAGGTAAGATTTTTGTTTAGTATTGTAGATAATTCAAACTCATTAACCGCAGGAAGGGGAATCTCAGGCTCAAGATTCGCATTTAGCAAATTAATGTTTTGAAAGAAATCATCACTCAATTTACCTTTTCTACTTGAATTTGATGTAGAATCTTTAGTAGAATATCCTAAAAACAGTCTAGATGTTGATAGTATTCCCATTATTCCAATATTGATTTGCAGTCTATAGCCCAAAATAACATATTTCAGCCACATCCGCACATCAATAACCCATATATAATCTCACACACATATAAAACAACTACAGAATATTATACGACTACAATGATTCTCTATTATAATTTTATATTGTCTAATATTCAACAATACATTGAGTATCGAAATTAAATGTATAAAACTTATCATTGTAGACACAATTCGCTAATATCTCTTTAAAGTCACCCGAACAACAATAATGTTGTACTTTTAAAGTTTTATTCAAGATCAACTCATTGAATGATATACTCAACATATTACCATTTCCTAATGATACAATTATTTGACTATCATATCTCTTAATAAAATGTATAGCTTTTCCCTCGCTGATTGCACTCTTGAATATTGGTTCATCGGGCTTATCATAATCATATATATGTAAATGTCCCTCACTGTATCCCACAATTAAGTACTTGGTTGAACAGTCATCATCATGCCAATATAAAAGACTGGTAACACTTCCAAAGTTACTTTTATTACCAAAAGTTCTTCGCTGAAGTCCCTTGAAAACGTCCCATTCAGTTACTAAACCATTTTCGTATCCAGCAAATACCACAGTACCTTTCGTCTCAAATTCAAGATCATGTTCTTTATCATTGTCATACAGTCTTTCTAGGTCTAAATTTTTGGCTACAGAGATCTTCAAAACTCCACTCTTCTTGGTAATTCTCTTGAACTGTTTAACACATTTACCAGATCCACATTCCCAAAGTCTCAATGAACCATCAGAAGAGCAAGATAAAAAATTTCTCCCTGTGCTTCCAATAGTTGAAATATCATTGATTCTGCCCTGATGTCCAGTAAATGTACGATGAAGTAATCCTGTTTCTGGGTCCCATAGCTTAATCTGTAAATCAAGTGCACATGTTAGGAAAGCACCTCCTTTTGGGAAAGTCACACACTTGATAATATCAAACCCATCATGACAATCAATTATTCTAAGCACTTCAAATGACTTTAATGAATATACTATCAGTTTGCCGGAGCTGGTTCCTAGTACCATAACGGATTTATTCTTAACAATATCCATACTGTTCACACCATAAAAACTATGATAATCAGGCAACTGGTAAACCTTCTTTGGAATTTTAAAAGCATTTATACTGGTCAGAGTAGTGATTTCAAACTCAGACGACATTTTCTGTGAGATTATAACTTTTTCAGGTCCATTATGTTTAAACTGAAGCTCATCTTCTGGTCGAGATACTTGAAAATCATAGGTAATACTTGAATCCAGTGATCCTGTCAGTGTTTCAAATGAGATCCAAAAGTTTTCATACTTTGAATTTATACTACTATCAAGTATTATATCACGAAATGAAGATTGTACATTAATCAACTCCATATATTATTCATTCAGTAGCCGTTGGTACTCTAAGCGCTCGTACTTTCAATGATCCCCCAGATGACATCCGTACCTCACCATAGAGTAACAGACAAATTCATTATTAATAAATTAAAAGCCAACATAGTTTACCAAACATTTATATGTTTGTGTACATCTTTTTTCTTGTGTATTAAAAATAACATATAAGCTCAGAATATCTGTACTTAGCGTGTGTGTACCCTAGGTACCTTACGCGTGCGTGAGTAAGAGTTATCCTGGGTGAGACCAGTTACTACAAAAAAAAAAAAAAAAAAATTTATCATGCATAGAAACTTCCCGCTAATACATGGCATGGACATCAGTCGAACACTTGGTGTATTAGAGTAATTTTTGTTGAAATATTATTATTATCTTTTAGAATATAAAATAAATAAGTAAAAATATTATGATATTGGTGAAAGAAATGCCTAGTTTGGATATATCGACTACCAGTAGTAGTAGTCTGCAAAACAACAATAAGCAAACTTTTGGATGGTGTAAGCAGTGCGGGGTGCAAAAAGTTATTGAAGAGTTTGGTAAAAAAGCTAATGGAACATTAAATAAAAAATGTTTATTATGCTCTAAGGAAGATGTTGCTAGACGTGATAAGTCTTCATCGCAAAAAGGTGGTAGTAGTTGGGTGCTAAAAGCACCAGTATCAAGTTTTGAATTATTTGAAGACGCAGTAATTCAAAGTCGAACAGAGGATGTTATGGTTCAATATCAAGGCTCATTTAATCTTTTACCTCATGATTGTTTTGATAATTTAGATAATGAAGCATTTCAAAATAAAAGAAAAAATATGGTAAAAAAAATTGTTCATCAAGAAATGGGTGAAAGATTATGTGAATTATCTAAATATAATTGGAATCTTCGAGCTTATAGAATGAGAAATGATGTTTATTATGCAAATTATAAATGTTCACAAGATATTAAAGCTATGAAAAAGAATAGTCTGTGTGATCCTCTGGAATGCTATAGCTGTAAAAGTTTTTTAACAATAGTTTTAAATATCACTACTAAAATTGGTACAATACGTTATAAACACGATCATCATAAACCTATGCAACTTCTAGATATAAATTAGGAAGTCTCTACAAAATAACATTGTACACTAAATTGTATACTATAAATAAGTAAATAAATTATTTAAACAATATAAATTAAAAGTTTCGTATTATGATTCCAAAACAATATCTTTCAATAATTTTTTAAATTGATTCGTTATCATATATCCATTTTCTTGCAATATTTCTGTTATTAATAAGTATATTTCATTAGTATTTACAGAATTTTTATCAGAAATTAACTTATTCAACACAATATTGCATGTTTCAGGTTTCAAAGTAATTTTACTATTAGAATTTAGAGTTGATTCTGAGGTATGTTGCTTCCAGAACTTCATCACATCAATCAACGACCGGTTACCATCATCCAAGCAAGCTGCTTTTACTAAAAATCCAATGCTTTCTTCATTTAATTTGAATTTATACTCCTTAACAAGATCCTGAACTAAAATAATGATATCTTGTATTCTATAGTTTAAACTGGTACTTTGTTCAGACTTCTTATGTACAGTATGCAATAAGTAAATGTTCAAAAACAAGACACTTAATGAGGGTATTCCTGACTCAAAGAAATTTATGTGGTTAGCTCTAGTATCTTTTTGAACATCCTTATTTTGTCTTTTTGGCTTCATCTGATTATGACTCTCCGTAAGATTAGTATTAAATGCAAGCTCAAAATCACCTAAACTATCTAAAGAATTCATGGAGTTTATCAACGAGGGAAAATCAGTAGCTTTTAACTGTTCAACATCTACTGGTAGAGTAGAAGATAAATCTATCATTCTTGAGGCACTTCTATCTGATATCAGTCTCTTGCTATTTGTATCAATAACATCATCATATAGCTTTAAAAATGCATGTTTAAAGTCTTTTATAGAATTATAGTATATTAAGGCTAACTTTGTACCCTCGAAGCTTAATTTTGAGTCATTCTTTCTGTAGAAATAATCAATTACTTGACCAACTTTCCCAACACAGTCTGGCATCATAGCAAATAATTCTGCATATCTAAGTAGTTCTCCATTGCTTAGATATGTCACTGATTCCCTCTCAATACCACGTACCCATGTCCATTTTAGTATGTTATGACTAATATCAGCAGAATTTAAACATTTGCTAATCATAAGATTCCATACTCTAGAAGAAATCCGATGTCCGCGTAAATCTCGCATTATATTGAACGCAGGAATAACAAGATCGTCATTAAGACAATTCACTATCACCAATTCAATAGTATCATTTGACACCATATTTCCAAGTTTCTCTTGGTCTGAAAGGCTGGATACATTACTTAATGTAAGGTTGTAAGCCTCCTGTAGTTGGTCTAGATATAGCTTATATCTAATAAGAACGTTCAAAAACAAGTGTTTACTGCATTTTTCAGTAGTGTTGCCATATATTAAAGTAATTTTAGCTGCCAACTTTTCAGATTCATCCTCATTAGAATATGTTGTTGTTGATATTAGTTGAAGTAAAAGATCCTGAAGGGTAATCGATGCAGCTAAAGGGTCATTAACATGACTTAAATCAGCACATGATTCTAGTATAGATGGTATAGATATTTTTGAAATAGATATTGGCCCAATAATATCCTCTATTTGTTTTGTTAAATCCATTGCAAGAGAATTATAACCAGAACTAGTGTATGGTCTCTTCTGAATGGTACGATGTCGCTGTTGTGCCCCACACAGAGCCCAATTTTGAAAGAGTGCCGATTTAGGGACTCTAAGGGCCAGTCTCCTGCTCAGAACTCTAAACATATTAACTTTTGTTAGAGCAGCTATCTGTAATCTACCTGATTTAATCACTGTGTCATGCAGTCCTAGGATAAAGTGTGGAGCGATATTTTTGTAAGCGAAGGAAGAAAAAAAAAAAAAAAAACCAAAGTAGTGGAAAAAAAATGAAAAATTAAAAGTGGTCAAATCAGAAAACTCCTCAGTCTCTCTACAAATATGTCGAAATTTGTGGTATTAGGAGCTTCAAAATATATGAATATAGTTAAGCCTAGGCTTAATTCTAATATTTCTAATGGAGTCATGCGTTTTTCTCAATTTAAACCAAGATCAGTGATGTTTCCTAAGGCATTCACTAGATATAATTCGACGACATCAACAGCAGTAACAGGTGGAGCTTCAGTTAGTGAAATTACTGATGTTCTTCCTGCTATAACAGATGCTGCTACTACTACTCCTGGTTCAAATGATATTAGTGCAAGTGCAACTGTTGTTTGTGATCATATTGGAGCATTAGCAGATGCTGGAATTGTTAATAGTTGGTGGTGGCCAGCTGATGTTCTCGCTAGAATAATTGAATTTACACATGTAACAACTGGAATGCCATGGTGGGCAACTATTGCAACAGTCGCTATTGGTATTAGATTATTAATGGTTCCTTTATATTTAAAATCAAGTGATGCTACTGCAAAAATGTCACAAATTAGACCTCAAATGGATGCTTTAAGTGAACAGGCTAAAATACATGCTGGTGATCAAGCAATGACTCAACAAATTACTCAAAAAAGAATGGCATTATTTAGAAAAAATGGTATTAAAATTAGATATATGGCAGCTCCTGTTATTCAAATTCCATTTGCTTTAGGTATGTTTGGTGCATTAAGAAGAGTCTCTTCTCATCCAATTGAAGGTTTTACTGATGGAGGTTTATTTTGGTTTACTGATTTAGCTGCTGCTGATCCATATCTTGGTCTTCAATTCTTAACTGCTGGTACTTTCATGTTATTTATGAAGATGGGTGGAGAAACAGGTGCTCAAAATATGTCTCGTAATATGAGATTATTCTTTATTGTTATGCCTTTAATCTCTATTCCACTTACTATGAATTTATCTTCTGCTATTATTTGGTATTTTGCAATTAACTCACTTTTTTCTATTACTCAAACTACTTTATTAAAAACTGAATGGTTTAGAGGTAAATTTGGATTGGCTAATATTGCTACTCCTGCTGAAGGAGCAAAGCCACAAGAAGGTATTATGGAAATGTGGGAACGTTCAAAAGTTGAAGCTCAAAAGAAGAAACAAAGAGAAATGGCACAACAAGCTGCCAAGCTGAATTTAAAGAAAGCTGAGCAAAACGCTGGTCGTATTATGAAGAAATCAGCATTCAAGAAGACATACACCAGATAATTGGTCAAATTCCCTTGTATATATATATTAAAATCAATTAATAAATAATATCTTACACTATTATTAAACAATATTAATTATACTAAATACAACAAAAAGTACATAAATCAAAATTTAGTAGGTAATAGGATAAGCAAACAATCAAAGGAAACGAATGCAATTTGTTTCACGAAAGTAGTGTAAAAAATCAATACTTTTTTTATCTAGAATCACGAAAAGATAAACCATGAAAATAGTCTATAAAATAAATTAATACGTAGATAACACAAAATCATTTTAAAAAAAATAGTTGATGAAAAAAAAAATTATCAGTTAGTAACAGTAACAACAGCACTGTCATATTCAGAGTTTTTGAAATATTTTTCAGGTTCCAGGATCATCATTAAAAGAATAGTTTGTAAACTACCCAAACTTCTAGCAAAATCGTTATCAGAAGCACTCAAGAAACTCATAGAAAACACCATGGCTAAATTAGATGCATCCATTCTATTCTTATCAGAATGTTCAGTAACACGATTCAAATGAGTAACTAATTTTTTCAATAAATGGTAATTATGGAAAGGTAATTTCTTAATCAATTCCAGAACTATATCTTCAACATTATCATCATTTGTAACTGAAACAAAAGAAGGTAAAAGTTCTGTGGTCAATAATGACTCTGGTAACTCTCTGAGATAAAGCTTGAAACATCCAGCCAAAGTATTAATCTCAATAAATCGCTGGTCTTCAAAAGAAACTTCTTCAATATTCTCGTCAAATTTCAGTTTCAATAACTGAATATTAGCAACAGCACCAGGAACTCTATAAAGTCCAACTTCGTCTAATCCGCGTCTTTCGATCTCATTCAATAAGCTATCAACAACTAACGGAATAACACTGTTCTCACGTTCACAGACAAAGTCGATTGGAACACCAAACACCTTGCTACTATTCTTCTCTCTTGCCTCTTGAGATAAATAACTGTATCTCTTTGATTCACCAATATATTTGATCCATTCAGCAGCTTCAAAATTGCTAGTAGCTTGGAAACAAAATTCTTGGCCATCATTATCAACGAGCTTAAAGAAACCCTCAATATCACTTGAATGTATCATTAATGGTTTCATATTGGCAACCTTGAATTGTATAGAAGGTTTAGCATTTTTGGTCTCAAATAATGCTGGATCAGGCAACTCATTAGTGCTTACTACTCTCTCAGGAGCAGACCAAGATGAAGCGACATTGATAGAGAAAGGACGTACAGATTTCAAAAATCCACCAATTCTAAATCTTCCTCCTCCCTTCGATGAGCTTGAATGGGTAACAGTCTGTGGAGCAGGTGAGGCAGCATACTGCAAAGAGTTATTTGAAGTAGAAGTAGAAACACTTGATGCACCAGAAGCAGACTTTGGTGGAACACCATTGGGCTGGGCCATTTCTGGATTAACCTTGACATTAACTTTCTTAACTGGCACTCCTATGTTTTGCTTCTTCTTCAATTCTTGCATTTCAAGCACCTCCTTCTTAGTAACATCTCTCTTCAACTTATTGAACTCGGTTTCAACAAGCTTCTGGAATAACTTATTCTTTTGCTCATTTCTAGGATAGTCTTTATTCTCTTTTCTAGCAATTTCACGAATATCTCTCAAGTCATAAATACTTCTTTTAATATTGTACAAGAACTCAAACTTCTTCTTAATATCATTCACATCATCCTTGCTGTAAATTGGCTCATCCAGTTTCAAAGACAGGAGGCTTGTAATAAGCTTATAAACATATCTTCTCTTATCAAAATTGAGTAAAGTAGGGTTCTCAACAGAAACATTAGGAATGTAGCAGCCTACTTCTAATAATCTCTCTGCTAACCATCCGAAACATGGTGTCAATGGTGCTTTATACTCTTTAAGCAAAATCTTCGAGTCAAAGGAAGGAACTAAGTCAATTAACGTGTCCCATTTATTATCACCTTCTTTTGAGCGCAATTTAAGAGATGCGTAGATCCAGTCATTCACAAACCAACGACTTTCTGGTGCACAAACTGCCATTGCGATACAAGATTCTAAAAATGCTGGAATTCTAGCATTCTCATTACCATTGAAAACGCAAGAGGAATTCATTCTGCAACGAATAACAGCCAACATTTGTAAAACAGTAGTCATTCTGTTCCGTCTTTTGGAAAGTGGCAATCTTGGTTCAATAATTTGGTTCAAGAAATATGAGGTAATTTTTCCATGCAAGCCATACAAAGCCCGAATATTTGATGGGAATTTAGATAATAACTTCACATCAGGTGTATCAATGAATAAACTCTCCAACCAGGAGAAAATGTTGAAGATTTTTAAGTCCTCCTCCGAAATGGCAGGAGAAGGTTGCTTATAACTGAAAATTCCCGTTAATGATCTGGTAGATTGCATCTCAAACAAGTCTGAGACAACCATCCATTCGTTCACAGTAGTTTGACGGAACAAATCGTAAACCACAACATCAAGCATCTCTATAAGTTGTTGAATTTCCACAAATTGGGAAGACACAGGAAGATACGCATGTTCTGGTGGGAAATCAACCACAGATGAAAAGGTATGAGGTGTAGAATAAAAGTCAAGTGGTCTATAACTTCTCTTAATGTAAAACTTTCTAATCTTTTTATAGAGAAGTTGCAAATTCTCATAAAGTTCATGCAACTCATCATGGCCATCACTATGCTGTTTCAACACATTTTTCCATTCATTAACAATCTCTTGATCAATGATCTTTAAAATCTCAACAAAACTTTGTTTAGTCAGGATATCATCAGTGAAGTCAGAATAGAATCTAGAGATAAGGGCAAAAAGTGCCTCTAAGATTCCGGCTTCAATCTGAGCAACATACTTCCAGTTAATCTCAGGGTTTGATGATTCCACAACTGAATCCCAGTCTGGGAATGACTTAAGAGATACACTTGATGCATATTCCTTATTGTCCTTCATTTTCCGAATTGAAATAGATGCTCCCTTAGCACCAACAAATCTTCTTCCAAAACTCTCAATCAATGTTGTTAAACTGCAGAAACTCTTATAAGATGCAAAAAATGTCTCAGTATAAACAGCGATATCCATATCTAATTTGATATTTCTTCCAGTTAAATTATGTTTTGTCATATATCTTTGTTTGTCCTCTTCATTAATGTGAGCACTGAATATATTTGGAGTTAAAACCAAAATATCAACAAGCTTTTCAAAAGAAGATGCCTTTGCAACAACGTTTATAAGAATAGTCTTTTGTGGCTGCTGTGGTACATCACCATCAGCAGATTGACCCTTTTCAAGTTTGTTTAAATCAGAAGGATTATTGTCTGGAGTAGCCTTAAAGATTAAGTCATCGCCAACATGGAAAACATCGCAATCGATATTCAACAAGTCATTAATACTCTCGGAAAGAGATCCAGAATGTTTTAATTTGGAGTGTTGATAAATAGCAGAAGCATCAACCACATTGACACCAGTGATAGCTTGTGATCTACTAACATCTGTATTCCGCTTCACCACTGCAGTTCCACCTCCAGCTTGAATCAAAGAATCTTTTTCAAAAAGTCTATAATTTGGCAAGAAGTCGGTGAACAATATTGGGAAATATGTACCAACTGATATAGGAGGCTTTTCATTCTCATAAGAAGATGAATAAAATTGATATAATGAGGAGCTCGTAGAAGGCTCAATAGACAATGACAAATCCATCACAGCCTCTTGGGTCAAATGAGGTAAAGAAACATGAATGCTCAATAAATTGTACAATAATTTTTGTATTTTTGGGTTAGGAGAAGGTAATTCTCCGAAGTCCTTCTTCTCCTTGACCTTGGATAAGTATTCGTCCCATCTATTAAAACTGATCTTCACACGCTGCACTCTCTTTTCGCACTGTTTAAGAGTCACATTAGATGTGCTCAACTTTACTGAAAGATCACCAAAATAAGGAACAACTCTATGTTTTGAATACGATTCACCAATGCCTTGTGGAGCAATAACATGATAGGAAGATCTATGAGCAGCATCACTGGTCATATTTCTTCTGTCTAATTCAAAAACAACTTGGCCCCATTCAGTACTCACGATCTTTAATGTTTTGGAGTCAACAACTGACCAAGTCTTTTTAAGTCTAAGGATAGGTATGGAACATATTACAGTAGCAATAGCTAACCAACTAACCATGTCACCTTTCTTATCGAAAATTGATCCCAATTCCACCCATTTTTGAATTACCTTTGCACGGAACTGGATACTCATTTTGGATTGTTCATCCTCAAATAAATGTTGGATTAACATACGACCCAAGTAATGAATATTAGACACAGGATCAAATATAAGCGGATTATATCTTGAATATGAGTAACCTGTCTCATACAACAAAGAAGCATCAGTTTTAGGATTCCATTCTCTGTTAAATCTCAAATCAATCAAGTTTACTTGGTTACTAAACTCGTCTAAGTTAACTTTCAAAAATTCGTCAGCAGAAATAGAACTCTCCTCCTTAGCAATAGCTTTGGAACCAGAAGTGGCATCAAATACCAACAATTCGGTCATCTTTTTTTGCTGAGCAATAATTTTATGAGTTAAATCTTTAGATAAGTCATCATTATGAACGCCAATGATTTCTAATAATTTCAATAATTTCTCAAATATAATCGAGTCCATCAACATACCAGGAAACTGTTCCTGAATAATTGATACAACTAATCCTAATCTATTGGTGATAATCTCATCAGTAGTTTCGCTTATCATAACAGTCTTTTTGTTCAACATTGACTGAGGCAAAGGGAACTTAAATGATTTGCCTCTTTCCTTGAACTGTGTAGCGACCCTAGAACTCATAAATGTAATAGCATATTGGATAAAGTAGCCTATAGCAGTTTTAGTGTCTCCAAATAATGGTACAACTGAGATTAACTGAGATGATAATCTATTATCTTCAGAAGTATTAAATAAAACAGTATGACAAACAGCTTCTAAAGATCCATTACATATATTATCACTCTCATCAGATTGAATTTCTGGATGAGGGTATACTTCAGAAATATATGTGATATCAGGAGCAGATGGATATCCACCAGGCAGTCTAGCTGCATTTTGGTTATTTGGACTACCGGTATTCAAAGTAGTAGCACTCCAAGTACTTGCCATGGCAGACTTTGGTGGCTCAATACTAAGATCGGCCCTAGATTCATTACTAGTAGATCTGGCATTAATATCATCAGTAATAGTATTAGCAGGACTTAAGTTATTATAGTTTACTGCAGGGGCTTTATACTTTGGTTCAAAATTTTTAATACCTAACTCATTTGGAGGTTTATACAACAGTAAATTTCCACCTTTAAGTTCAGCTCTGTATAATCTCCAACTGTCAGGATTGACAGCATTTTGCCATGAGTTACCATTTCCACTGGCCTTATTAACCCATGTACTCTTGAAGACAACTGAATCATAATTATTTGTATTCAATTTTGACAGGAGCAGATTAATACCACTGCTTAATGTAGAATTTGAAGAAGGAATTATGCTTGCTTGAGTTGATTTAGATAACATAATTGACGAGTCATCTTTAGTAGTATTAGTTGGAATTTGTTTAAGGTCCGAGTCGGAATCTGTGTGTTTAATATTTTCCACGGAGTATAATTGACCAGATGTCTGCACTTGAGCTTTAGCTGTAGATTCAGAAGAAGATTTATGAGAAATAATATGAGTAAGTGCAACTGGTGATTTTTGAAAAGATTGAGACATTTCAGTTGGGTATAAATAATCTTCAGGTGAACCCGGCGATTTTATTTTTGAAGGATCTTCATTATTTTCTGGCAAGGTGGCATCAGTCGGAGAATTCACAATATTATTAGAATCTTCTTGATTATCTATTCTTGTTGTTGCCACTGCATTCGTAAGTTTATTAATAACTTCTTCATTTGAATTAGAATTATCATTAGGTGAATCTGTACGATGTATTGGTGATTTAGGTGATGTAAAACCTCTTGTAATTGGTTCCTCGTTAGTTATTACGCTTGACGATTCCGCTGTATCTTCATTCGGATCACTGATTCCCATATTTGGTTGAGAATATTCAGAAATATTATCATAAACTTGACCATCTAAATTTCTCATTGAAGGTTCAATAAATGTACTTGATGCTTTTGATTCACGCTGACTTTTTGTTTTTAAACCATAAGGGTGTGGTCCCGCTCTTGCAAATGATGGTGTCGTAGCATTTACTGAAGCATTATCAGCTAATGTATTAATATCAGATTCTATACTTCTATTCCTAGAATCAAATAAAGTTCTATTACTTCCTAATCTACTTCCTGATCTACTAGTAGTTGATTTATTAGTTGAAGTAGCTGCTGAAGTTGAAGCTTTTTGTGAAGTACTTGATGATGATTTTTCATTAACACTCTTCCTCTTATTACGAGTATTTTTGAGTAAACTTTTCATCTTAAAATGAACTGTTTAAAACTTTAGCCCTATCTTAAACAGTCACTTTCTTTTTTTATTAATTATAATCTTTTTTTTTACTGTTTAATATTGGCTTTATTAACCCTTCAGATTTTCAGGAAAGAAAAAGCGCCGCTTATCTGTTAATTGAAACGTCACGAAAAGAGGAAAAAAAGAAAGCAGCAGGAGACAAACAAAAAGTGGGTCAACCGTCACGGTGCTAACGGTATTGCTGCTATAATAGTAAGAAATGTACTATTTTTCAACAACGCATCATACCCATATCTATACATAATTAATTTTCGTACATATAATATTGTGTACCATAATATACACTTAAGACATAAATATTAATATACTACACATTACACTGTAAATACTAATTTACCATACTTAAATAATTACTAACTAATCAAAACTTTTTTAAAATAATAATATAATATAATAATCTCTTTATATAATTATTACTAATTATCAATTGCCCAACCACTGTAAAGAGTTTCTATTGAAAATGCAATGATATTTAATATTTAACACAACACAGTACTTTTTTGTAAGGAAAAAATGTGAGGTTTACTTTGTTGGCAAAAAAAAAAAAACATTAACCAGGGACGGAATAAATTACATTTTAATGTTATGCAAAAATACACTGTGGTACACGGCACTTTCTCTAACATCTTAATGTATAATTACCAGAACTTAGCGACGGAACTATAAAATGTCCTGTAAATTTAATTTAATCAATTACACGTAAACAATATAGTTTAAGCATTACTCGGATCTTACTATAAAAATAAATAATGAAAATAAATCAATAAATAAAAAATAAAAATAAACTCAAAAACTTAAATATATGTACTAAAAATTAATAATAGGCAATTAGAGTGACTCCACATGCACCTACCGATATACTTTTATTTTTTCTAAAAAGGTAAAAAAATTACATATATATTTAATATATATAAATAAATGGAGAGAGATGAATGATTACCTACAATTATTAAAATATTTATAATAATAAAAAAAAATAAGATGAACTTTCTTTATTTACTATTTATTATTAATATAAGCTTAATTTCCTATATTATATTTTACTGTTATTTATTATAATTATTAGTATAATTATGACTATTGTATAAATTATTAATAACTCTTTTTTTTTTTTTATTTGATAGTTAATCCTATGTCTCAAGCTTAGCTCGATTATGCATAAGTCCCATTATGCATAATTATGTGTTAGACGGTAAAGGCCACGTACCGTTATCCTTCAATAGCTTCACCATATTGACCTCTCTTTTTAGTTGTGTCATACATTCTAACCAAGTCAGCTTGACCTTCTTCAGCTTGAGAAAATGCAAAACCGCGCTGTTTTCTCATACGCTGAACTTGTCTAACTTTACGAATGGCTTTTTGGAACTGTTCCATTCTTGGTCTATAATCTTGGATATTATATTTTTGAATTTCCTGAACATAATGATAACTCTCTGCCTTGTACATTCTCTTGTAATATTTCCATAAAATATCACGTAATAAGCAAAGAACTGGAACACAGAAAGTACTGGCCCAGAATGTAGCAGAAGTATAAAGATGTGATAATACACCACGATACTCTTTAGAAACATTAATAAGAGGTGCAATTGTTGCATAAGCTGGGAGGAATCCAAGCCATAATAATAATGAACCTGGAATTGCTAATAAAGTGAATTTTGTCCAAATATTTGATATCAAAGCTGCTTTCCCTAAAGTTGTAACTACCGCTGCAGTATATAATGCAGTTCCCCAAACCCAATGATCTGCCTGTTCACCATTACTTAATGATGTACCATATTGATAAAAGAAAGATGTACAGACATAAATAATTGCAGAATGGTAAAATCCATTAATAACCCATCCCCAGAAAATTCTAACATTAAAAAATTTAGATGATTGTCCGAGTTGGTATAATTGAGGGTATCTATCAAGCAATCTAGCACTAATATACTGATCAAAAACACCCAATACAAATGGTGGGAACACAGTGAAAAACACATTATAGAATGTTAACGTCCATGATTCAACAATAGATTGTCCACTAAATCCATTTTGGAAAACATACCAAAATTGTGTCATATATAATGCAATATTCTTGTAGAACAGATATAAAATAGCTTGAGAAATTCTTTGATATGACCATGATCCATGAACAAGTAATAACTTTCTTAAATACTTAAATTGACCAATAGCAAAATCTGCTGATCTTGCTGCTTGCATACCTTCCATACCACTAATACCAACACCAACATGAGCAGCTTGAATCATTGAAACATCATTAGCACCATCTCCGATAGCCAATAAAATAGATTTCTTCTTCTTCTTTTTAACCATCTTAACAACAAGTGCCTTTTGTAAAGGAGAAACACGACAACAAATAACTGCTTTACACATAACTGCAACTTCCATTAACAAATCCAGAACATCAGCTTCAAGAGCAAATGATAATGATTTACCGTCGATAATAAGTGCTAAAGTATCAGTATCTTGTTCAGAAATCTCTGGGTGATTCTTTAAAGCATTGATCTTTTCTTGTAAATTATATCTAGTATCTTCCTTAGTTTCTTCATTAACAATAAGTAAGTTCATATCTTCAGATAATAACTTACAAGACATACCAATATTAATTGCAGTTTCTTGTCTATCACCAGTTAAAACCCATACTTTAATTCCAGCATCTTGTAATGTGTGAATAGTCTCTGGAACACCATCTTGTAACTTATCCTCAATAGCAGTAGCTCCTAATAAAAACAATTCTTTTTCAATCAATTCAGCAGCTTCATCCAATTTATCAGCTCTGTCCTCAAGAGCAACTGCTGCCTTTTGGTAAATTCTCTCCCAGTTTTCATATTCATCATTAGGGATAATTCTAGAAGCAATACAAAGAGTTCTAAGTCCATCTGCGGCGAAATCTTCTAAATGTCTCAAAGTAGCATCAACAAATGGATTCTTATCTGGTGACAATCTTTCCAATATCACAGTATCTGCACCTTTAGTGTATAATCTAATTAATCCATCAGGGCATCTGAATATAGCACTCATTCTCTTTCTGGTAGAATTAAACTCACAGACATTCAATAGTTGGTACTCAAGAGATTTTCCAGTTTGTGCTACTTCCACAGTGATAGTTCTAGGTGTTCTGGTAGTAAATTTATATCCTAAATCAGCAGCTCCTTGTACTAAAGCACCTTCATCAGGAGAAGCAGCCTGATATTTAATTTTGCCGGTTTCTGCATTGATCTCTGGAATAACAGTATGACAAGCAGCCAACAATGTTAAAAATTCATTAATAACTTTTCCGTCAGAGCTATTATCTGACATTAAGTTCTCCCGCATACTTCCAAAAGTATGGAATCCTACTTCAATACCATCATCACCAATAACAGCTTGTTGGTCTTCGGGAATCTCTTCAATGTAACATTTGCCAGCAATAGTACATGACTTAAACTCCATAATATTCCGAGTCAAAGTTCCTGTCTTGTCACTGAAAATATACTCAATTTGACCTAACTCCTCCACAAGAGATGATGTACGAACGATTGTAGGAGTATCAGAGACTTCATAATACATATCCAAATCAGATGCAATCATAATTGCTTGATAGAACTTAACGACCTCAACTGTAACGAAAAGAGAGATAGGAACCAAATTAGAGAAAAGAATCCAGTAGGTTAATAAATCCTTGAAAAATAAACTTACTTTACTTGATCCTTCTAAATATAAATAGGATAAATGTTTACCGTCAACACTATTCTTGATAACATTACCAGCTGATGAAATCAAGCATAACACAATCAAAATACCAAAAAGAGCCAATATTTGTAAATTTATAATTCTCTCCACGGCAGTTCTCTTAATAGGAGTAGCAGTGGCATTTCTCATTAATTTAGTCTCATGTCCAGTAAACACTACAATACCATAGATCCAAGGGGTATTTCTCAAAGTAGCACCTCTAAGTAATAACAGCTCAGGGTTAAGTGGAATTTCTTTACTTGAGCCAGTGTTATTATCTAACATTTCAATAGTACCATCATAGGTATATAATGAAGAATTAGGCTGTTCACTTAAAATTTTACCATGCAATTTTGAAAGATCTCTTGGGTTCACTAAATGAGAAGTCTCTGCCAATGATTGTTTAATCTTTAAATTTGTTTCACCATCCAAATTTGCAGTTTCAATATAACATAATCCCTCTGGTTCCGATGATGAAAGTTGAATTAAATCAGCTGGAAATGGCTCTTCAGATGCCACTTTCACTATATCACCAACTGAAACATGAAGCCAATGTTTAGGAACAAACAGTCCTGATAGAGGATCTAGCACAAGAGTCTCTGAATAATTCAATTCTTTATCAGCATTTACTCTCTTTAAATCTTCCATAATTTCCTTTACAGCAGAAACTAATAAAACCACAAGCAATGTACCAATAGTAGTATATCTATTAGTTGGAGAAACACCAGGAACTTGTTGAATAGCAGAAGTAAAAAGGAAAAATAAATTTGCATATTTAGAAAATTCTTGGAAAAGGAATTTTGGTAAAAATGTTGCAAAATTATATTTAGTAGTAGAAATATGATTATTACCATAAGATACAGGTGATGGCTCATTTAACATTATAACTCTTGGACCCATGTTATCATAATTCTTTGGGCCTCTTGTAAATATACCTTCAACAAATGACCTTATATTAAACTTTTCACGAGCTGGTTTCTTAGTAGTAGTAGAAGTTCCAGTTGTAGAAGTTGGAATTGTTCCACCAACAAATGGGTTAACTTGATCATCTTCCCTTGAAGATAAAGTAAAATTATCAGCATTATCTAATCTAGAATTTTGAACTGACATAGCATTTCTATCATTAAAAGGATTAGAATATTGGTCATTAAGAGTATTCTGTGTAGGATTACCATTATCATAAAATCTACTTGATTGATTCATACTTGGATTAGAAGAATTGTTATTGGGCGTATAAAGTGTATTATTATTATATGGTGATTCAAATACAGCCTCATCATTGCCGTCCATGTCAATTAAATTCTGTGAGTTATTTGAACTATTATTAAATTGATGATTATTATATGCAGGAGATGAACTCATAAGATCAATATCATAATGAGAGCCACCTCCTAGATATTGATTGTCATCATTAAATGGATTCTGTCTCAGCATTTAATCCACAAAACTTTTATAAAGGACCGATTACTTTACGTTGCAGTTTTATTGTAAATACTTTTGTGGGGGCTTCAAACGTGTAGGCTTCGCAAGTGGCTGAGTACTCAGCCACCTGGCGAAGTTAAGCCAAAAATAGATTTACTACTACTATTAATGATAAATAAAATAAAATTAACTATTAATATTATAGTTCATCGTGATAAAATGGTTCAATCCCCAGAACAATAAGTTCATCATCTATGTCTTGGGGTTTACTTGCTTTAACAACTTCAGTTTCTTCTTCTTCTGTTGTAATAGTAGTATCTTTATTAGTATTAGTCTCAATTCCTACTTTTAACATTTCCAATTGATTATTCTTTGAACTTAATTTATAACTAATTAAATTTTTTTGTGGATCATTATCTTCCAAATTATCCTCTACATATGCAGAGCATACATTCCCATCACTTTCAATCATAACATGGCCCATAGAAATTCCTTTATAATTAAAAACTCTCATTATAAATTTAAATGAATCACTTTTAGTTAAAATCAATCTTTGAGCTTGTAGATTTCTATTATTATTAATGACTTTATTAGAATCTAAACCAACTAATACTGCAATTAATAGTCTATTTAAATCATGATCAATATCACTAAGTGTCTCCTTTAAAGGATCTGAATTAATTAATACATCTGGATTATTTTCATCTTTTGACACACCAACAAAATAATTTTCACCTAAAGAAACTAAATCATAATCATCCATATTTACATGATATGATTCAATAGTTTTATCATCTGATTCATCATGTACTAATGTACAATCAATGGTTTGTATATCTTTATCACCTAATTTTTTAAACCCATCAATTTCACAAAGTTTTGGAATACTAATTTTTAAAATATATCCACATGATACATCTTCAACAATCATACTAATAGTAGGTTGACTCTTATTAATATCAGCAGGACCTGTAAACATTTCATTTTCACATACATAACGAATCTCAACTTTTCTATTTTTACCATTTAAATCACAAACATCACCATTTTCAGTATATTGTACAATATTAAATACTTCATCATCATTTATATCTTTCTTAAGTGATGAAACATTAAAATCATATTTTTCTAATTTGGCTAAAGTAAAGCTGGGAACATTACGATCATTAACCCATTTACCCTTATCAGAAAGAACTTTATGAACTTGACTAAGTACTTTATCAAAACAAAATTCATAAGTCCAATAATCAACAGTTGATATAATACATCCTCTACCATCAATGTCCTCCTTTCCACTTTTCAGAAAGTAACGCACCTCATTCATAGATTGTCTTACGACATCAATAGCTTTATGTCTAGTATCATTCATGCGTAATTCTAATTCATCTTCTGGTATCCATGAATCATCTTCACTTGAAGATTCTTCAACTTGTGGTATAAAGCATAAATATTTTTGATCTAATTCATTAATCACCTCATAAGCCCCAACTTTGCCATCCTCCTCTCTCTCACTAAGTAACAGCTTACGATCGCATTCTTTCTGGTTTATTGTATCTGTATCATTCCATCTTATCTCAAACTTTTCTCGTTAGTAACTAATCCCTTTTCACTTATCACTCTAATAACTTACCTTTGGACGTGCAAATAGATCATTTCGCACGCTAAAGCCACTCGCCACCTGGACTATCTGAATAACAAGTCCAATGTACAGAACCCTCATTCATTCACTGATTTGAAAGTAAAAATTCCTGATATACAAATCAATGCAAATTACCTATCAGGTTGTATATGTGAGACTCTGCTGTGCACTGTCCTCTACGCAATATTATTCCAGTTCCTGTCTCGCACTGCGGTTTAGAGCGATGGATGAAGTATGTCCGTTAGTTAACGCGGAAACGAAACTTCACAGTGCGGTCGGTCGTTGGTACGGTGCCTACACATGAACCTTCTTCTTACTGACCCATTCGAGGTCGCCAAAGAGTATCCGGAGACTTTAACTAACAGTCTTCAGTTTGGACGATCTAGATTAGTTAAATTCAATAAGAGTGGAGATTACTTGGCCAGTGGTCTTGTAAATGGATCAATATGTATTATAGATAATGATACCAATCAAGTGGTGGTAATTCTTAGGCGCCACTCAAGTGCTATTCAATCACTACAGTGGTCAAATTGTGGTAGATATTTACTAAGCTCGTCATCTGATTGCAGTGTATTGTTATGGGATCTTCGTTCACAGTCAGTGATACGCGAAATGTTATTTGACAGTGCAGTATGGTCTGCGCAGATACATCCAGAAAATCCATTCATCTTTATTTGCAGTGTATTCAGTGATGATTCAGTTTGTGTTAACTGGGAAGATGACTCTAACAGAAAAGTTAATAAATTACGTACAATTGCGATAAAACGAGACGCTGATATGGATGTTGATGAGCCTGAAGTAGTGAACAAAAAACCTAAAGATTTTGCCGTATGCGTTACATTCACATTTGATGGTAAATTAATATTTATGGGTACCAGTAAAGGACTGTTAAAGGTATTTGCTGAAACTGATGGGGAATTTACAGTGGTTTATAGTCAGAAAATCTGCAGTGCCAGTATTAAGCAGCTTGTTGCGTCTGAAAAGAATCATAAATTATTTGTCAATTGTTCAGATCGTATTATTAGACAATTAACAATAAGTGATGATTTTATTGCTCATTATGTTAGAAGTGAAGTAATAGATAAAAATGATGAAACTGGAGAATTTGAAATTGAGCATAAATATCAAGATGTGGTTAATAAATTACAATGGAATTCAATTAATATTAATTATAATGGAGACTATCTTATTGCTTCTACTTATGGATCAGGAGCTCATGATATATATATGTGGGAAACAGTTATGGGATCATTAATTAAAGTATTAGAAGGTCCTAAAGAAGAACTTTTTGATATTGATTGGAATAATAAAAGATGTGTTATTTGTGCAAATGGTATAGATTCAGGATTTATTTATATTTGGAGTAATATTATTCCACAAAAATGGAGTGCTCTAGCTCCTGATTTTATTGAAGTTGAAGAGAATGTAGAGTATGAAGAACGTGAAGATGAATTTGATATTATGCCTAATGAAGAGCTCAATCAAAGACAACAAGATGAGGAAGATGAACCAATTGATATCATTACAAGAGATGAGGTAGATGCTAGAGGCTTACCAGAATCTCAGTCATTCATTATTCCAATTGAAATTGAATTAGAAATAGAAATTCCTGATGATAATGACGATGACTGAGATATTATGTAAATTATTAAAGTATAATATTTGTGGCTATTTGCTGCATTATACCCATCCATGTTCCCGAATGGAAAGGGTACATTCAACTCGATGCTGTCTGTGACACCAACTTTTTCCTATTTGTTTAAGGCAAGTGCTACATTATTAACACAAACTCAAATATGTTGAGATATAAATATAGCAGGAGTTTTTCTAATTGTCAAGTATTTTAGCTTCCGTGTTCTATCTAACTTTCAATGGCTATCTAACATTATTCTAATCCTGGCGATAATTTTGAGACATTTTGACAGCTTCTTTAAATTCTGCATTTAATATGGTTGATAGTCTTTGAACACTTTAAAAAAAAATCTTCTGTGGGCGGTCTTCAGTTACGATTAATCTATTTATGTTATAATTTTATAGAGGCAGCTATCAACACTGCTGTGAAACTATTGACATGCAATCAATTAATGGCGATAGATTTCTGTATATATGTATTCTAATATAATCAATCTAACTGGGATGCATTAGCAATTGTAGATGAGACATTTAGATTAATACTACATTTATAAATAGTTAAAAGCATTTAATTGAAAACTCCTATAGAATTGAAATCAAACATGGACCGAGATTATGAGAAAGATAAGCAAAAGCTAGACTAGTAGTATCCTCCTGGACCTTGCGGTGGGTAGCCTTGCGGTGGGTAGCCTTGTTGTGGGTATCCTTGTGGTGGGTATCCCTGTTGCGGGTGTCCTTGTGGCGGATAGCCTTGTTGTGGGTAACCTTGCGGTGGGTAGCCTTGTTGTTGGTAGCCTTGAGGTGGATAAGACTGTTGGGAATCGTCGAAGCCTCTACTGCCCTCATCAATCCCCTTGGATTGGTAACCACCGCCAACATATTGATTTGAATATTGATTTGAATATTGTTTCTTGGCTTTATAATGGTCTTCAGCTTTTGATAAAGCATATCCACCAGCAATAGCAGCGGCAGCAGATTTCATGAAAGAACCATTAGTCATCTTATAAGTAGCAATCCCACCAATTGCGGCACCTCCAATTTTTCCCATCATACCTCTTTCTCCCTCAGGAACATTTGGGTCATATTGTTGTGGTTGTTGCTGTTGTTGTTGTCTATCACTTTGATTTTGTGAAGGTGGGACATAAGAATTGTCAGCAGAAGAATAAAACTCGTTGGCAGACATATTGTTGTGGTGTGGTGTGGTATGTGTTTTGGGAAGCGAGAAAAATGAATTTTTAGGGAGATAGGCGAGAAGATATACTTCTCCGCTCGGGAAGGGTCCAACAAAACGTTCCGAAATGAGTTAGTGGTACCTACACATAATAAAAAATATTTACTTTTATTCGTGACGTTATACAAATAAGCCTTGTTTTAAATCTATGTAAGCTTTAAAACTAGCTTTTTCATGAATATGAGATAGGGTCATGACAAATATGCCTTTAAATTAGGCATTTATATATGTGTGAGGGCAAGTTATGGTGAGATAGAGGGATTAAAAAATTATAAAATAAAAAATAGACACTTGCAAATACAATACACTAGGAGAAATTTGGTTAGCAAACAGTTGAAAAGATCATAATTTTCTGAATTCACTCAACACGGGATAAATGGCTTCAAAAGCATCATATATTTCTTCTCTCTGTTTTGCACCAGTCAAAACAATTTTACCGGAGACAAAAATTAATAACACAATTTTTGGTTTAACCATTCTATAAATCAAACCAGGAAACAATTCAGGTTCATAAGAACTGAAAGTACCGTGCGAGAATGCTAAACCTTCTAATCTAATTGGAAATTTGACATCACAAGATCCCACAATATTTTGGATTTTAAAATCAGTAAACTTAGCATTAAAACCAAGCTTTTGAATAATTCTTGCATATTTTCTAGAAGCTAATTTAGAATCATCTTCAGATTTAGCACCAGTAACAACCATCTTACCAGAGGCAAAAATTAAAGCAGTTGTCTTTGGTTCTCTAATACGCATAATAACTGCAGCAAAACGCTTTGGATTATATTCAGCATTACGAGCATGTAAAGCAATAGTCTTTAAATCCAAACGACAATCTAAATTGACAGTCGCCACAATATTTTGTAAAGTTGGAACAATTCCTGATGTAGCAGAATCTTCAGGAATTTCTTCACCAACTTGAGGTAATATTATTCCAGATTTTTGATCTCCTAATGGATTATTAAGATCCAATTGTGGTTTTTGCTCTGTGAAACCAAGAGACGCTGATGGAAGTTGAAGAGACATTATGCAACACAAGGAATATGAATGCTTTCTTTAATTGAAACCTTTATTTAAAGTTATATAATATATACTTGAAATCTCAAGTAAACCTTTAGCGTTTATAATTTAATTAGAACAGTTAACTTAATAATGCCCCAGAACGCAAATCTATGAAAAGAATGATAAGTATTAATAATTCACGTGACCAGCCAAAGTGGTTACCTTTTTGGGCGGGTGAATCCTTCGTGGCAAATGGGGGGCGAGCGCTTCTTATATAGTGCACGGGAAAACGCGTATGAGCCCTGTGCATGCATGACGATGCATGACTTATCTTTGTTTTTTTTCAGAAGTTTCTAGCTTCTGTATCTCCCTTACAAACCAGATAACCACCGCGTAGAACACGACAGAAATCAAAAAAAGGTTCACAAAGTGAAACCTGACATTTGGTTGACTTATAAATATAAGAACTAAAAAAATACAAATCAATATAATAAAAGACCCATGAGTAGCTTTTATAAGAGCCGGCGAAGTGCCAGGAGTAAAAATAGATTCCCACAATTCAACGAAAAAAAATTTTGAACCTTGTTGTTGTTGTTGTTGCTCCATCCCCTGAGAAACTGTGTTAGTTTCTATTGTGGTACCATCATTGATATCTTCCACTTTTTCCTTTTCAGCACTATTTGACATTATGTAGTATTAAAAGAGTTTATTCCTAATAATCTCACACTGCTCCATTAATCAAACTTGTAGTTCAAAGCTAGTAAGGGGCCAGCGGTGTAAATGCTGAAACAAACAAAAAAACAAATTTTTGGGATTTGCATTTTTAACTCACTGGCCTGCGGAGAGTCGGTGCTTCAAACCTCGGTAGGGCGCAGATGAGCCTGGATCCCAGCAATTCATTAAATATAAGTAATATAAACCAAGATGTAGAGGAGTATCTTAATTTAAAAGAGTTCCGAATCTATATCTACCGATTCTTTCCAATTTTGAGCGTTATGTCGGTTCAAAAGGTGATGTATCAGCCTATCAGACATCAACAGCATTACAGCAGATACAAAGCACAGCTCAAAATTGATCTATAGGTTTTATTGTAAGTATTTAACTCCTATAACAGGTGTTTCTTGGATATAGTTGTGTTCCATTAAACTAGCTCATTGTGTGATACTCATAAACGAGCATTTCACAGTATTCGCGTCAGTATCCAGTATACCACGAAAATCATTATAAAAAGTCAGAGTATGAAGGGAAACTGAATGTCTTTTGATAAATACTGCAATTTCTGGGTTATTCCTAGAATTTTTGAATGATACGAACATTTCAGTACCCAATCTCCCCCATCTACTTGCCCCTACATCTCCTTTTAGTACAAATTCTGCCAAAATAGCCTCAGAATACGCGAAAAAATCAGGCACATAATCTTTGTTGCTCTATTTTCTTCCCTGCCTCAAATATATGCTTGACTCTACCTCCGCTGGCCCAACGGAGCATGTCTACTACACGTCCTTCCAGTTTATCTTCACCATGCATCGTGTACTAGTTCCGGGTAGCCATTATCTTGTGAATGATAAAAATGGGCAACGAAGCAGCGCTACAGAGTAGTGTGAGGGAACAAGACAAATGGTGAGTAGTATTTAGGGAGAGGCCGATATGATTTGTGGTGATTATGGCTATTGTTTGTGTGGCGGTGAAATGATAGAAATAGTGATACTAACTAGATTTACAGCTTCCATTATATTTATTGACCTCTGCTAAGGGTCACCCAATATTGGTTGAGCTAAAGAGTGGTGAGACACTAAATGGTAAACTTGTGATGTGTGATTCATGGATGAATCTTACTATGAATGAGGTTATACAATCTCTGGCTAATGGTGAAGAATTTCAAAAGCTTCCTGAAGTTTACGTACGGGGAAACCATATAAAATACTTGAGAATGCCTAATGAGATTATGGAACACGCTAGAATGGTAGAAAGTCAGAAATATAACAACAACAGAAAGGATTATAGAACTGGTAACAAGAGAAATGATAATGGTAGACAGGGGAACAGAAACAATTATGGAAACAACAACAGAGGTTATAATAACAATAACAATAATAACAACAATAGAAATAACTACAATCGTGGTGGTTCTAACAGAAACTCTAACCAGCAACATAATTCACAGCTGGCACAATACTAAGATATTTTTTTTATGGCAAAGTAATATTACGTCTGATGGCAACAACAAAAAAGAATACACTTGTAGTGAGAGTTATTTACAATTGAAAGACTACAATGAATAAACCGTAAAAAGATCATATTGAGCTAATATACACATAAAATTACACCCATTAAAAAAAGAGTAATATCCAACCAAAACACGAAGAAAAGTTAAAAACATCAAGCTTATAATTCTTGAGAGGCCTTTCCCTTTGACTTCTTTGGTGGTAACAAATCTTGGTGAATGTTTGGTAAGACACCACCTTGGGAGATAGTAACATGTCCTAACAACTTGTTTAATTCCTCATCGTTTCTGATGGCTAATTGTAAATGTCTTGGGATAATTCTACTCTTCTTGTTATCTCTGGCAGCGTTACCAGCTAATTCCAAGATTTCAGCAGCTAAATATTCAAGAACAGCAGTTAAGTAAACTGGAGCACCAGAACCAACTCTTTGAGCGTAGTTACCTTTTCTTAATAACTTGTGAACTCTACCGACTGGGAAAGTTAAACCAGCTTTAGAAGATCTAGTTTGGGAAGCTTTTGTTGAACCGGCTTTACCACCTTTACCACCTGACATTATTGATAATAGTTATTATTTAAGTATGAAAATAAAACTTGAGAACAAGTGTATATTGTACAAAAACAAGGGGCAGTCACTCAGTTAAATAGCAAAAATTATTGATTGTGAACAATAAAAATAATAAAACTCAAAACAGGGTGGCGGCCAATCAAATGGCGTAATTTAGTCAATGTAACCTATCCTGTATGCATGCTGTGAATTTCACTACTCCTGAAAACTCTCAGAACGGCGCAAGGTAGCTCATTTTTCTTTGCATACAAATAATTTTACATTTTCCAGCGATTGCGCGCGAAACTGTGAGCATGTCGGAGCCCTTCCGTTTTGGGAATAGTATGCAGCATTAGGATCGCAACGCAAAAACAATTTAAATACTCGACATCTCCCTCCAAACCATCCAAGTTTTGTATTATTCTTCAAATAAAATAATTTAACAAAATGGCCCCAAAAGCTGAAAAGAAACCTGCCTCTAAAGCTCCAGCTTCTAAGAAGCCAGCTGCTAAAAAGACTGCCGCTACCTCTACTGACGGTAAGAAGAGAACTAAGAGTAGAAAGGAAACTTACAACACCTATATCTACAAGGTTTTGAAACAAACCCATCCAGATACTGGTATCTCAAAGACTGCTATCTCTATTATGAACTCATTTGTTAGTGATATTTTCGAAAGAGTTGCTACTGAAGCTTCCAAATTAGCTGCTTACAACAAGAAGTCTACTATTTCTGCTAGAGAAATTCAAACTGCTGTTAGATTGATCTTACCAGGTGAATTAGCCAAGCATGCCGTCTCTGAAGGTACTCGTGCTGTTACCAAGTTCTCATCTGCCTAAGTGGGTTTTGGTTCATGATGGTTAATGTCATTTTAGTTCTAGTTCTAGTTTGTTAGATGTCCAAGATGCCATTTTTGGCGTTAATGTATATTAGTCTAATGGGTTTGTGATTACAATTGTAGTATTTTGCGACGTAATTTTTTGCTTGAATTATCATGTTATGATCAATTTTTCGCGTCTGTTTTGCTCACAGTATGTGTTTGGTGTTTACCAGCACGCGCGTCGCGTCGTCATGTCAGATACCACAGTATAACATATGTATTACGTGCACGCAGAGTAACTCAGCTCTTATATATTTAAAAGCATTACGTCTATTGTACATATTTTGTAGTAGTTTTATCTTTCCTAAGCCTGTTGTTGTCGTAGCTTTAGCATATGTAACCTGGTGCTTCATATTGAGCCATAGTGTCATATATATCTATGATTTCCTGATTTATAAGCTTCAAATAACTCTTAATATTCATATAAATGTACATTCTTTTTTACAGTGAATTATTTAGGTCTACATATGGCTCTAGACGTAGTGTATGGCTACCTGTAGCCGACTGACGCGTCTACATGTTGAGCAGCTACTGGTGGTTAGCTCTGGCCACAAAGTATCAAACATAGCTTTCCCAAGTGAGTATAATAGAACTCAGTTAATATACGATAATAATTCCACTGGGTCATCTAATTCCTTTTTTTTTATTGGTGTAGAGTATATGTAGTGCCGCTTGTATGAGTACTCATTCGGTGTCTACGAGCGAGATATACCAAATATTGAACTGTAAATCAATGTTATCACATTTTCTCTATTTAAATATATTAGCACAATGTTAAAATTCTAGTTTAATATGATTTTTTTAAGTTTTTAATTAAATTTCAAGTAATGTAACAGTCAAGTATTAAGATTAAGCTACAAGTAACAACCTTCTACTAAATATGAGTAAAAATGACTTTAATACCCTCTAATATTCCCAAATTATGCTTATAATTAAAAAAATGGAATAAATAATAAAAAATATATTTGGAATATAGTAGAAAAGTCATATTTATTACGATTGGAGACGTTTTCAGCGCATAACATGTCCAAAAGGTGTCTCAGGTCAAGACGCGTCTTCGAACTACCACGACGCGTAATTTTTTTTTTTTTTAAGATTCTTACAACGGTGATTATAGTGTATGAGAACTAATAATATAATATAATATATCTTAATTTAGTCGGTATTTTTTTTTTTTTTACTTTAAAGTGATGGCATAAAAGGACTGTAGAGCTTGACACTGGGGCGTTCGTGAGGCTGGAGCGGCCATGCAAGTGAGGCATAACTTACTTGAACATGGGAAATAGGTTTCTACAGAAATAGACATTAAAGAAAGTACTTAATTAATAGCGATTATATAAAACTTGAGTGACATAATGACCGTGAACAAACCAAAAACAAATGACCAATAATAAAGAGAAAAGATATACAAGAAGATAGAATTTTTTTTTTTCGTAAAGATTATATTATTCATTCATCAAGTTCCTCTTCAGTATCATGATCATCTTCAGGAATACGTTTACCAAGAACATTATTATCTTCAGTTTCATCTTCAGTTTCATCATCTTTATCAGCTGCTTTCACAATATTAGAATTACTATTTGAAATCATCAGAATACTATTTAATCTATCATTAGCTGAAGATCTATCAGGTGTAGCAGTAGATGGATCATTAGATATCATACTTAAATTTTTCTTACCACTTGGAGATGGACTCATAAAGTTAACATAATCACTCATATTAAATTTCGGAGTTCTCATTATAGTTGAATTAGCAGAATTTCCATTATTTGCTTTAGGTGTATTATGCTTATAAGGAGTTTCATGCTGAAATGGTGAACTAAATGATTTATAAGCAAAATGTGGAGTACTTGGAATCCCAGAATTAGCAAATTCATTATAAGATTTTGAAGTTCTTACTGGTGATGACATAAATTGATTACCAGAAGTTTTAGAGCTATATGGTGAAGGTGAAGTTGCTAAAAACATTAATAAATTTGCTCCTTCATCTTCATTAGATCCATTTATATTTCTAGTAGTTCTAACAACTTTTGATTTTGGTGTAGTTAATATATTAGATTTATAAGATCTAGCTTCATTTTTAGTCTCCATCATATCATCTAAAGATTCATATTTATAAGATTTCTTGTTTCTTAAAGGAGTTGTACGATTCTCTGATAATATTGGACTGCTAAATCTTTGTTTAGAGTTACTTTTTGGAGTATTACTTATATTAATAGGTGATGATGGTGGCAAATGACGACCATTTCTACCTCTTGAACCAAAATTAGTTGGTGAAGTAAGTTGACTCAGTTCACCATATTTTCTAACATTATTCTTTCTTGGAACTTTTAATATTGAATAAGTATAAGCTTTTGTCTTATTGGATGAAGAACCACTCTTTTTATTTGTGATAGCACATAGCTTAGTCTTAAGCTGTAATGAGAGTTTCCCAATTTCTATTTTCTTTAATAATTCAGTTTCTAAGTCATTCATATCTCCTTTTGAGTGACTAACTACTGTTGATAACATCTCTCTCATAAACAGTTGTCTGTGCTGTCTTCTTCGTTTTTTTTGTTATTTCCTTGTTGAATAAATAAAATACTTTAAATGCTGTGCGCCAACTTTTAATACAATTTTTTTTTTTCCTTTTTTAAAATTACCTAAACTGAACACACATGCATGAAGAAATGGGAAAATAACTTGACACTGTGTTCGGAACCCAAATAATATACCTGAGAAATTGCAATATTTAGACGGGAACTTTATACAATACTAAAAAAATACGCGTGAAATTAAAATACGCGTCATAGGTGGGAAACTGTGCTCAAAAATACAGTATTACTATGACTTATGTTTAAAAAGCTATTTGTTTACCCTTAAATTTATGTTGATGTATTAAACTAAATAAGGTATAATATCAACATTAAAAATGCAGATCTAATGTATATGCACATATTCGCTTATTCTAATATTTACATTTAGGACTTTGATGTGGTAGTACAGACAACCATGTTATGCAGTATCCAAAACTCACCCACAACCCACTAAAATGGGTTCCCAGTAATTTAGAAGCAACAATGCATTGGCATTTCAATATATAGATATATAGATATATATTAGAAGATTAAGCCATTTATATATGCTTGTTATTTTCTCTTTATATTGATACATTTGTGCACTGTCTATTCATATGGAGAGTTTTGTGAAGTCTGAGAGCGATAGAGGAGTAACGATATCATACATGATTGACACAGAAACGGAAAATCAGGTTAAAAGGATAGTATATGAAGGAAGCAGTAAATAGTAGTATATTTATTTTTCTATGGCAGCCGCAATTCCAGTGGGATTGGCATTCTTTGCTTCGTCATTTGTGTTTGCCAGTATTGCTTCCCATTATAAGAAGAAATACGAGACCGAATCAGCAGAGTCCTATCCCATACTTTCTTTGGATTATGATACCTCTCACCTCAGTAGCATTACGGTGAGAGGTGGGCCTGAGAGTGCGCAAGGGTCCCAGTACCAGGTATTTGATGATGGAGGGAAACTGGTGAACGTTTTTGTTCAGAATAACAAGCTCAAAAATGTATGGTTTCTCAAAGATTCACACAGTGGCAGAGTTCTATGGACTATAAGGTTGAGTCGACAAGCTCTTCAATACAATTTCAGGAGTAGGACTTACTTAGCTATCTACAACAATACTGACATGCCTCAGCGTATGAAAATAATGCAGTGTAAAGATACAAACCACCAGTACAGTGAATTTCAAATGCTTGAGGAACCAGAGAGTGAATCATCTGAAAATTATAGGTGGATTTCTAAATCAAAGTATTTAGAGAAAATTAGCGATAATAGTATTGATGAGCTTACTGGTAAGCCCATTCACAAGCGTATCGCACTTGCTGTTAATCTAAATGATAAAACTGCTGGTGAAAATAAATATCCTCTATTTTACTATCAAGTAATATACAATTACAGAGAAATAGACCCAGAAACGTTGGCCATAAGTGTATTTCTAAGCTTTATGAGCCAATGGAGACACGATAGGAATGTTGATGGTGATCTGAGGGAAAAAGTTAAACTTTGGAACATGAACAGGGGAAATAGCTCAAACCTTAGTATCAATGAAGAAACCAATTCTAATACTCCAGTTTTTAGACAGTCTATTAAGCCCAGACCGTCCAAATATAGTACCACTTCAAGGGTGACACAAAGTAGTAATTATATTATAAATAGTAGTAAAGGGAAACGTAAAATTAGGCAAAAACTTTATGACAAGACAAGTGGAATTTTATCAAAATACTCAGATTCTTTTAACGGGATAATAAACCAGTAAGTTCCGAAATGGCGTAGGCGATATAAAAATGCGGGGGGTAATTTATACAGTGCAGGACGGTTTCGAAAAATTTCGTATCTGATAAATATCTCCTCCTCATCGTCAAGGTTTAACAATGACTGATAAGGCTGAACAACAGGAAGTTCCTGAAAGCCATGATGGCACTAGTGTTGAAAAGAAGGAAACAACTGAATTACCTAAGTTAAGCTTAACTAGTCTTTTTTGGGATTTTGTTAGTGGTATTAATTTTATGTTGAACGACCCTTATGCTGTTTATCTTTATTATCCATTAACTTGTCTTGCGGAGTCTGTAATAAGCAAATTAATTATAGCTAGTGTTGAGTATACAGAAATTGATTTTAATACTTATGTTCAACAAATTAAATTAATTGAAAATGGTGAATTAAATTATAATAATATTTTTGGTGATTCGGGACCAATTGTATATCCTGCCGGTTTCGTTCAAATATATTCAGTACTTACAGAAGTTTATGAAGACAATGGTTTAGAAGTTGTACAAAAAATATTTGGATATTTATTAACTGGTACATTTGTTGTTTATGCTATTGCTCATCAATTAGCAAATAGTTTTAGTTCAAAGACTTTATTAAAAGCACCATGGATTTTCACCTTATTATTAGCTAGTAAAAGAATTCATTCAATTTTCGTTTTGAGATTATTTAATGATGGATTCGTAACAGCTTTTATGGGAGTAGTAATTATATTTCTTCAATTTGCAACTTGGATTCCAGAGAAAGGAGCAAGAAATTTTGTTCTTTATTTAACATCTGCATTATATTCTTATAATATATCTATTAAGATGAATGCTCTTTTATATTTACCAGGAATATTATTCTTATTATATATTTTCCATAATGGTCGTCTTTCTTCTTTATTTTTACATGTTGTTACAATGATATCTATTCAGATTTTAACTGCTTGGGATTTCTTAGACCCTCTTGAGTGGGATAGTGCTGAGTCAATGGTTAACAGAATGGCTTACTTGACAAATGCGTTCAATTTCCAACGTAAATTTTTATATGAATGGACAATTAATTGGAAATTCTTACCAGAGACAATTTTCCAAAGTGATTCTTTCCATATTGGTTTATTAGCGGCTCACATTATTATTCTATTAACTTTTGTTCTTACCAGATGGTGTACTAATTTTAATCCATTTTGTGCTATCTTAAAATCACTTAAAAACCCATTCAGACCTTCCATAAAGACTAATTTTGATGAAAATGGATTTGATGCTAATTATGTCTTCTTTGTGATGGCAACATCTAACTTAATAGGTGTTGTATGCTCCAGATCTTTACATTATCAATTTATGAGTTGGTATTATTTCCATCTTCCTTACTTATACTCTCTCATTTCTTTACCAACAATTTATTTAACCCCAGTGATCCATGCAATTCACGAATGGTGTTGGTGCACTTATCCTTCAAACGAAAAGAGTTCTTTGGTATTAACTGGCCTCTTTGTATTTTTACTTTCAGGAGTTTGGCTCTCCAATTTCTTGAAAGATTACAAGATTGTTATAGTGGAAGATAAATTAAAGAAGACTAAATAAACAATTATTTTGCAATATTTATTAGATATGTATTTACTCAATATTAATATTTTCAATACGCTCAGTTATTTCTTGTGTAGGTTCAATCTCTGCCTCAATCTCTTCTTTGTCTTCTTCCTTTTCTGTAAGCTCTTTCTCATCAGCATCCTCTGGAGTCTCAAGCTCGTCCAGGTCAATCTCCTCCTCATCATCTTCTTGTGTTGGAGTGACCTCTGGAGCCTTGACAATCTCCCACAATTCGCAAATATGAATGGTAAGATCGATATCTGGCTTGGTCTCCACAGCCTTAGTCACAGACGCAGGTAGTCTTCTTCTGCCACCAGCTCTTACTCTACCTTTTCTTACATCACCAACAGGCTTAGGAGGAGTGTCTGCTGCGGACTCTTCCTCTTCATTTGACTTAACCTTTTTTAAGAAACCTGGAGGAGGGGCCATACCAGGTAACGCTACTCCAAATATACCATTCAAGTTATTAGAGATACTGTGTCTTGGAGTATTTTCCTCCTTATCTTCAGAATCTTCAGAAGAAACTGTACTTGATTTACGACTGAGTGGTTCAGGAACAAATCGCGACTGGTCTTGCTGTTGACGTTGCGCTAACATATTTTGAAATGCAAGAATCTTAGATGAAGGTTTCTTTGGAACCACAGGAGGCAGTTTCTTTTTAATAGGTGGTGCAACAGTAGGCTTTGATACAGCAGGTTTTGTAGGTCTCTTAGGAATTGTTGGTTTATCACTAATATCCAGTCCAGCATCAGAAGTAATACTATTAGCAGTATTAACTCTAGAGGGCTGTTTAGGAGTAAACTCATCTGTATCACTGCGTGTTATAGAACTGGCAACCGAACTCTTCTTAGAAATTGATGGACGTTTTGGTACAATTGGTTTAGCAGGTTTTGATTCTGGTCGCGATGGAATGCTTATATGTTCCTGTTCATCCTCGTTTTCATTATTTAATTCAGGCTTCTCAGCTTCTTTAGTATCCTCGACACTGTCATTTTTATCCTCTTCTGTAACTTCCGGCTCTTCCTCCTCCTTTGGTGCTTCTTCTTGGCTTATGGTGTCAATATGCTCGCTAGACTCAGGGACAGGCTCGTCATCAATTTCAGTTTTTGGTTCAGCTTCTTCCACAGGCTCCTCGGAATTGAGCTCAGGCTCAGGCTCATTAATAACTGGTTTAGACTTCTTTGGTCTTTGTGGCACAAGAGGAGCAGGTTTGTCTGATTCCATACTGATTGTTACAGCGTGTTGCAAATCGGACATGCTGTTTTTATATTTTCAAATACCCGCAGTGCGGTATACACTCTACGCTAAAAACTATTATGTATAATTACATCTATGTTAATTTTTACCAATTTTAACTGAAAATTCAACTTCTTCAGTTTCATAATAAGAGTCACTGACAAGCCAAATAGAGAGATCATGATCGCCTTCTTCGCTAATACTAAAATTTAATTTGTATGTTTGGTTCTCCTTCTTAAGTACTACCTTTCTGATAGCATATAAAGTCCGAGAGGACATTTCACCTATAACTACCCACCAATTCTCTAATTTTTCATTAGGGTAAAAATCTGATTGAATCATAAGACTAGATTCATCCTCAACATCATCATCTCTAGATATTGTAACAGCAACAGTAATATCTTCATCAATTTCCAATGCACCTTCATTGAGAATTTTATGTGTAATATTATTAATAATAGGATATGTATTCAAAAATTCAATAATTTTATTAAGTTTTGTTTCATTATCAGTTATATCTTTTCCTAACATTTCTAATTTTTTATCATCATCCTCAATTTCTATTAAATCAGTTATAGTTTGAACATTCTGCTTAGAGAATCTCTTTATCATATCAGAGTTAGATGATGGAATCTGTTTGAGAGATGCAAACTCATCCTTTTCCCAAATAGCCTGAACAATCATTTGCGATAAACTCATTAAACGCAAAACAATTAAATTTGCATCACTTGATAGCAAGTCAACCATTGCATTCAATAACTTAAGAACAACAGAAAGAATCATCTTCAAGTCAGACTGAAGCTCAATAGGTATAGATAAACGAGTCATATGTGCTTGGAGAAGAATAAATACTTTAAGACCAATAGATGTTTCAAAGCTCGTAGGAGATAATAAAAGAGAAGCTGATTTCAATGGAACACGATTATAAAGCTGAGTCAATACTATTGCTTCACTTTTTCTCATCGATAATAATGTCTCAAACTCTGAAGAAAGAGAAATAATTTCGAGTAAATATCTAATCAGAAATTTCAAATTTTCCTTTTCCACCAAATTAACAGAAAATGTTTGAATAGTATTGAATGAGATGCTATAATGAGATGCAATAATAGCACCATTAGCGGGACTTAGCGTTTCCTCTTCCTCTTCTTCCTCTTCCTCTTCTTCCGGTCCTTCTTCATCATCATCTTGCTCATCTATTTCTATAATTTTAGCATCTTCTAACTTCTTTAAAGAGTCTTCAATTAATTCTGATAAATATTCAGATAATCCAAGTGACGAAAAATCTTTAACTCCATAATAACTAGGATTTAACTGTAAGCGTCTATAAAAGAACGAATAAGTTAGCCAGTCCATACATCCTTGCTTGGATTTAACCACATTGCTTGCAATTTCATCAGTAAATAACTCATCAATATAATAATTCAAGTTACTTTCAACTGGGATAGCAAAATTTATAAATCTCTTATAATAATCAGACTTATTAGGTGTAGTAAAAATAAAAGCTTTACCCATACCATATTCAGGATTAGATACTGTTCCAATCATATCCAATAACTCAGTAGCACTGTAATCAATATATCTATGTTCTTTACCTTCAAAATATTGTGTTCCTAATATCATTACAGTACCAGAGTAAGGAACACTAACACTAGTTTCGTGAGAGGCCACCAATATCTTGATTATTTGCTGTTTAAAGAGCTGCTCTGTAATCAAACGATCCTCACCAGGCATGTTTTGATAATATATACCAAGGCCTTGAGGTATTAAATGCCGTAAAGCAGGATCTGTAACTTTGTTTATGAGAGACTTAGTGCTAGTTCCTAAAAGACCATTGGAGAAAGAGTAATTGTCTAATTTTGAGGATTTTATGATATCTGCACTTATTTCAATTGCTTGTCTTCTTGATGAAGTGAATATCACTGCATTCTTGTCAGCACTATAAAGTGATTGTTTTAACTGTTTATAGCATGATTTGAGAAGAGATTCAACAAATGAAGGGTAATGATTAATACTTACCGTTTTCAAATGAATCTCTATGGAGCCGACCCGCTCTTCTTGGCTGAAGTTAAAAATATTAGCTTTAGAAATTCCCATCCATTCTGCAAAATCTCGTCCATTGGCAATAGGATAACTCAATGATATTACTCTAAAACTATCCTCTTTTTCTAGCTGATTCATTATAAATCTCATTCTAGAAATAATTATTTCATAAGAACTACCCATACTACCATGACTGATAGCTCCACAATCATCAAAGATCATTAAATCGATCTTACCAATAACCTTACGTTGTTTCATCCATCTTTTAGTTAAAGCATTGAAATGTTCTGGTGTTGACAAAACCAAGTGATTATCACTTAACTTTTTCAAATTTAAGGAATTCTCTCCACTTGAGCTTAACTTGCTAATCGACTTACCGCCAGCCATTTGATGGAAGTGCTTACTCCAAAGCTCATATAAAGAATCTAATTTTTCTTCGTTTGGGACAATATAAACTATTCTTCCTGGATTTTCATCCTTCCAATATTTGAATATAGCCAATTCTGCAATAACTGTTTTACCTGAGTTCTTAGTAGCACCAAAAAATACGCTTTCATTGCCATTATATATGGTATCAAATGCCTGAGTTTGGAACTTATTGAAAAAACTGAATCCTCTAACTTTTTGGAAATACTGCTCAAATTCTTTCACTCGTAATTGTCTAGTTGAAACTAAAGGCATGTCAATTATATCACTTGGAGCTGAAAACTTCTTTGGTAGTCTAATATTAAAGAATGTTACTGGCACTCTAGTTGTGCAGTTCAACCATTTCTCAGAGATTAATGTTATGAAGTAGTTAGGTGGGACAATATTTTGTTTAACGCTATCATCTTCCAGTAAAGTAATAGTAAATTCAATAAAATGCTCTTCATTAATAAAATCTTTTCTTACTAGAAAAGAGTCATTGTACAATATTTTCTCACCATTAACATCCTCCACCAATAAGAGAAATCTTTCTGAAGCACCATGAATATCAACGTTCCATTGCCATTGAGGTAAAATTGTTAATTCAAACTTTAATAAACTAGTAGTTATTGGGAAAACTTCAATAGATGATACTTCTATCTTCGGGAATTGCAGAATCATATCAAATGCTTTTCTGCTAAATTTTTCAGTACCAATAGCCTGTCCAATTTCTTGTGGGGTCTCAAGTGATAAATAATATGACCATGGAACAGTAGAAGCTTCAGTTTTCCGTATAATTTCTCTAGGACAGTTCGGAAATTGCCTAAACGGTGAATTAGATAACCAAATTCGTCTCTCAATCATCTTGCACATATCCATAGTGAGTTTAGCCAATTGAGCCCAATTCTTTCTCAACGCTATTTCATATATTGCTCTAAAAATACGACTCGCAGACTGTGTAATGTAAACCATGTCTGCCATCAATGCGTATCCAGATAGATTTAAGCGAGAAATGTATGCTTGTAAAAGAACATTTATTTTAGCAAGGGGATCATCCTCTGATTCTTTTACTGGAATAGGAACTTTTGATATCAATGTTTTGGTTTCTATTTTTTCTTCTTGACGAGATGGAACATATTTGAATTCACCAGACAAGGCGAATACTCTTATTAAATCAACAGGTGTCATTAATGGTTCTAATTTATCAATATAGGTATTCATGGATTCATAGTTGATGTAATAATAAGAGGCAATTCTTCCCAATTCTGTAGTAGTTACATCTTGTGTTTCTTCATTAAATTGAACAAGACCACTATTAGATAAGTCTTTAAAAGCAGAATAAGCCAAATCTGTTCTTTTATCGATCAAGTTTTGATCATCAGAATAATCAGCACCAACATGATAAACAGCTGGAGAATGTGTCATTCTATAAAAGAGATATGAATAACCTAACCACTCAACAGCTTCAGCCAATGATTTGACAGTTCCTGCCACCACTTCAGCATTCAAATTATCCACTAATTTACTAACTAATTGTGATTCTATTGGTAATTGTTGATTTAAAATTGCCAAGTAATATTGGATTTCACTTTGAGAAGTAATTATAATACCCTCACCATTTTTATCATAACGAGGTCTACCAGCTCTTCCCAACATCTGTAAAATATCTTGCGGAGAAAGCTCTGTCCAGGCTCCCTTTTCTGGTGAGTAAACTTGAGTACCCTTAATAATAACTGTATGAGCAGGTAAATTCACACCCCATGCCAATGTAGCTGTTGAAACAAGAACTTGGACATACCCTTCAGCAAACAAATCTTCTGCTACAGATCTATCCTCCTTAGATAACCCAGCATGATGAACAGCAAATCCAGATGGGATTAAATCCTTTAAGCCCTCATCACTGACTGCGTCCGCCTCTTGTTTTAAAATCTCCTTAGATCCAGCATCACTCTTCAACATTTTACCTAAATTCTCTGTTTCTAGTAACTTGTCCCTTAGGAACTGTGCCGTTTTTACTGTGTCTTTTCTGGAGTGAACAAATATAATCACTTGGAATTTACCTGCATTCTCAAGAACCTTATCATAACATGCTTCATTAATTGCACTAACCCGTTTGATGGCTTTCTTTTCTGTTATACCGATGAATTGTTGTGATAATGGGCATGGTCTATAACTTGCATCAAAATAAAATAGACCTTCATCAAAATCAACCTTAAGGAATTCAGCAACATCTTTATAATTTGGTAAAGTAGCTGAAAGTCCCACTAATCTAATATGTTTACCTAAATATTCAGATTGTCTTATTGTTCTTGCAACAATACTTTCCAAGACAGGTCCTCTTTCATCGTGTAACAAATGGATTTCATCAATAATCATCAAAGTTACAAGATTAGTATAACTGGTATCACTATTTTTTCTTGTGATAACATCCCATTTCTCTGGGGTTGTAACAATAAGCTGTGTTTCTTTGATTTGCTCCTTTGTCATCGAAGAATCACCAGTAAGTTCACCTACTTTAATATCTAATAATTTTAATCTTCTTGAAAACTCTCGCACTTGTTCTTGTACCAAGGCCTTTAAAGGTGCAATATATACCATTTTCATTTGATTCTTATTGATTTTACCAGTTTCAGGGTCTCTAAAATTCTCTATGGCTCTTAAAACCGTCAACATTGCAACATTGGTTTTACCAGCACCAGTGGGAGCACAAAGCAAAAGATTTTGATCAGACTCAAATGCTGTTGGATATACAGTAGATTGTATTGGGTTTAATGATGTAGTCTCTGATTCGGGAAATAGAGGTTGCGCCCATTCCGGGAGACTCTTGATAGACACAAGTTCTAAATGTGACAAATCTGGCTTCTCTGGAGCAGGGACATGAATTTCTTCATATGATTTTTTAACTTTTTTCAAAGAACCTTTAGGTAAATTAATTTTTGATGCTGTCATTAAATGACTTCCTTGATCAAATTTAAGAGAATCAAGCTTTATATATTTTGGAGGTCTTTTAAAAGCACCTGTTGAAGAATGTGCAGAAGTTTCAGCACCTAAATTGGAATCACCATTATTTAGTTTCTGTCGTTTAGATTGAGACTGTTCTTCAGTATCAAATTCATCTATTAGAGAGAAAAGTTCCAAGTCATTCATTGCTTGAATAATCTTAAGTTTCTCTGTTTCATTATTACCAGCTGCCAAAAGCTTTAGCTTAAAATGTATCTTATATCTATTATCACACAAAACACGAAAGAACTTTAATAACTCTTTAGAGCTAGAATCTGCACCGAACAAGCTTATAAGTTCTTTTTCTAAATCTTCATCTTTAATAACTTTATAATCTGATAACAAATTCTCCACTTTTTGAACCATTTCTACAACTTTGTGGAAATCAAGGTTACTGTGTTTCTTAATACCTTCCTCAATCCAGCCAGCTGTTATATGCTCTAGTGATAATTTTATCAGCGCATCTTTAACTTCAATTTTGAAAACTTCATCATCTTGTGGAATATTATCTCTATGAGAAATCTCACTTTCCATTAAGTTAGAGTCCTGGATCTCCTGCTGATCATCATCTTGTTCCTCATCATCGTCATCAAAAACAACTCCTAAAGCTTCCCCATCAGTACTCACAACAGAATCTCCATAATCTGTAATTTGATCAACTAAGCCCTTCAATTCTTCAAACTGGCTATCAGGTATGCTCTCGCCCAAAACTTGTTCACATTGGACTTTCTCATCATCCTTTTGGCCTTTTAAAACTTCGATTAAAGCATCCACACCAGATCTAATTACGTCTTGCAGACTGTTCTCACCGTAATTACTGTAAAACCACTGAATAATTTGATCATATATCTGTAAATTGGCCTCCGTCTTTGGATGGTACAGTAAGCTCTCTATATTCCCATCTACAAGCGAAACTGTCGCACTATTTCTATTTACCTGCTTACTCTCTAAAAGCTTTTCTTCCTTAGCATATTGTTCGCGTAACTTCTGTCTCTCACTGGTTTCGTTACTGCTCTGCTCAGAAACTTCACGAAGTCGCGAGCCCATCTCTACCTTAGTGAGCTTCCCTTTTAAAGATTTGGGCTGCGACTTATTGGCATCCTCCTGACTCTGTTTCGACGACCGATGCTTCCCCGATCGAAGCACCTTGTTCGCCATCTCATCGTACTTGAAACGATTCAAGTCCCCTTGAGAATTGCCACTCATGTTTCGCGCCGATGCCACTGTTTGTAAATCTCAAAATTTTTATGTGCAATTCTGAAAAACTATTGCAGCAAGCGGGCCATGGCACGTAACCGAGAGATGCCTTATATATATATACACATCTCATTACCTTACTACACAATGTCTAAAGCTGAATTTTTAAATACAAGTATAACACAAATCAATTGATTTGTTTAGATTCAAATAAATCTTGAACTAATTTTAATAATTTTGGAAATACAATATCAGAAGTTTCACCAGATACTGTATGTAAAATATTTTGATGACGATAATGACTTTTAAGTTCTAATAATAATTGATCATAAAGTTGAAGTCTTCTTGAAAATACTTCAACATTATCATCAGGTCTTTTAGTTAAAGTTTCACCTGTAATATCATCTTTTCCAGAAATTTTAGGTGGATTATATTGTAAATTATAAACTCTTCCAGAAGGTTGATGAATCCATCTATTTTCAATTCTTTCTAATATAACTTCATGAGGAACATTTAATTCAATAACTAAATTTAAAGGAATTGATTTTGATTTTAATCTATCATCTAATTTATTAGCTTGAATTGAAGTTCTTGGAAATCCATCTAATATCCAAGAAGATTCAGTGTTAAGTAATTTTTTATTCTCTAAATTTTGAAAAATCATATCAAGTATTAAATCATCAGGAACTAAACGACCATTAGCCACAAGAGAAGCAATTTCTGACTTTGGCTGTTTGCTAATTTGGTCTCTAAGAAGATCACCCGATGAAATACTAGGCAACTGAGCGGCATAGTGCTTGGTCAATCGGGACAAGACGGTACCCTTCCCGGATCCCGGGGCCCCCAAGATGATGGCTCTGAGTGGTCTTAATTGGGACATTGTATGGTAACTATATTGCAGTCCAGCGATGAGAGAGGAGAGAGGAGAGAGGAGAGAGAGGCGAGTAGCTCGTGTGTGTTGGGTTTTTTCGCGCTCCCGCCGTGGAGAAAGCGCACCCGAAAATCAGTCAAAATTTAGAAACAAGAAAAAAGAACACACCAACATACAGCATACATATTGTTGTCAGTACTAAAGTACTACAATATAAACATGTCAGACCAGGAGAAATTCCAAGAAATTGTTAAGCTAAGTTTGAGATTAAATGCAATGACCGCAAAAACTTATGAGATTCGCAGAAATTGTGATAAGGTCAAAAATGAAACACAATATTTACAAGATTACGTTGGTAATATGATGAGTACAGATTTACTTAAAAAGTAAATTACAAATTTGAATCTACATATTCAGGTACTAATTATAATTATAAGTTTCAGATTTTAATTTACTAAGATTTAATTTAATTTAATATAATAGCATAAGCTCTCGGCGTATTTGACCGATAGATAAGGTACTCGTCGCCAGTCCGGCGATATACTCACATAATTTTTTTTTTTTTTTTTTGGTTTGTTTTTTGAAAGGAGCCGGCTTATTCAGGGCTGCGTTATTGGCAGCATATCGGTCGGCCCCTTCGCGACTATTAGACGCTTTAACTACTATTTTACTTTCAGTGCAGTATGTTTCTCCTGCAATATTAAAGGGTCTCTCATTAGTTTAAAAAAATCTGAGAACAAAAAAAAATGAAATAAAATAAAAAATAAAAAATGAAAAAGTAAAATTCCTCATTTTTAATTATTATTATTTTTTTCTAATAAATATATAGAACTTTATAGCTTAAAATCTGCGCTAAACCCTATCCGTAGAATTTATCCCTTTTATTGATAAGCCTGTTGCTGCTCTCTGCTCATCAGTCCGGGTAGCTTAGGCAATCTGACGCCTGTGGCGCCGCTTTTGTCCTCAATAGAGTTTAACGAGCTCTAACTGATACATAATAGTCCCCCCGAAAAAATAAAAAAAAAAAATAAAAAAATAAAAAAAAAAGTTTTGGCAATATCTTGGGTTCAAGTTATATATATTTACATATAAATATAGATATCTGTCTATTTATCTACTAAACTAAATATTTACCTATTTATCTAATAATAAAATATAATAGAATAGTATTAGCATTAAAGTTAAATTTTTATCATTTATACTTTTTTTTTAAAACGTCAAACCGTTCTAAAAAATAATATTTCGCACTAGGGTTAATTTGAGTTTATTGTCTTCTCTTCGTTAGATTAAGATCAATTAATTTACACTAATTTATATTAAAACAACGGTTATATCTTGTTAAGAAATATAGGAAATTTTATTTAAACTTAAGTTATAATTAAAGAAAATCTTTTATTATATTAGTTTTAAATAAAGTTTTTACCATAGCAAATCTTAGTTATTTCTTTATCTACGATCAGTACTGTAACTCTGGCTATTGTTTAATTAATTAGATTGGATTGCACACAATTTTGCATTATATTTTACAATCTGCGGCGGGACTGTTAAGGGTTGATATGACTCCTGAGACTAAAATTTTGAAGTGGAAAAAGAATAAACTCTAATAATTTTGGTTGATACACTTTACAATTATACTAAACAGCAACAGCGAAAAAAAAAAAAAAAAAAAAAAAAGAAGGATAATTATCCGAGACAGCTCAGTGGCTAGCACAACAGTCAACAGTTAAAGTAACCACAGAACGTTACCTGATTAGATTTTATATTATAATTTTTTAATTTTATTTTTTTTTTTTTTTTTTGCTTTTTTTTTTTGCAGCGATTGTGCTTGAAATCTGTCAAAGTTAAATCGCTGGCAACTAAAATAATTAAAATATTAAGAAAAAAAAAAAATAGAGAAAAAAAATCTCGGCATGAACTATTCAAATAACGAATCACACATGTTTGGTAACCATCATCAACCAGAGATGATGATGCCAAATAATATGCCACAAAATAATATGGGAAATGGATTAATTCATCAAGTTAATCAAGTTGGAAATCAAAATTCAACGCAAAATCCGAATGACCTTTCGAGTATTCATCTAGCAAACATACCTTCAAATAATTCACAGCCATTACAACAAAATGAAAATTTAAATCAAGTATTTGTTGGTGATTCTGGTTCTACTACACCTGATCAATTATTAAATGCTTATATTTATGATTATATGTTAAAATCTGGATTAACTACAGCTTCAAAAGCGTTTTTTCAAGAAGCAAATATTCCCCTCAGAAAGAATGGTCAACCTATAAATAAATCACAATACAATGGTCATACACTTCCAAAATCGAATTTATCAATGGATTCGCCAAATGGTTTTCTTTCAGAATGGTGGGATATTTTTTGGGATATGTTTAACGCTAAATCTGGTAAACCTGGTTCTCAAAGGGCACAAGTTTATTATAATATGGAAAATCAAAGAAGAATTAACACTACTAAATTTATTAGTAATAGTATACCTCCACAGAATCAGGTTCAACATCAACAACTTTTAAGAGCAGGGGCTATGGGAGTTTCTAAATCTAACTCTCCTGTAATTCACAGTCCATTATCTATTAACCCTGCATTACCTAACACACAACAAGCACCTCAAAATCCACAACAAAGAATAAATCAACAAGTGAGAGTTCCACATCAAGGAGCTCAGATTCAGTCTCAAAAGCAACAAATGATAAATGGTAACCCTAATATTCAAATTGCTTCACCACAGGCCATGAATCTTCAGCCCCCGATGATGTACATGTCAGGGCACCCACAACAAGCTGGAATTCCTACTCATCAACAACAAATTATGACACAAAAGACGATGAATGGTCCATCTGGAGTAATGGTAGCTGGTCCACAGAATAGATTTCATGGGAATGGTGATGTTTCAAAAGATGGTGCTAACTCAATAAAAGAGGGATATGTAAGTAGCGATGATCGTTCTTCGCATCATTCAACTCCAGCTTATCATACACCAATACAGCAGCATCCTGTTCCAAATTCTTTAAAACAAGAAGATAGCAAAAATGGGGATTCCAATGGAGGAGGAAATCCGAGAAATGCCAATGGAGCTAGTGGCGGTCAGTTTTCTGATGATAATATAAATATTTTGCGAGACTATCAATTACAATTAATTTTATTAGAGAAGCAAAACAAAAAGAATTTAGAAACTTTTAAAAGCGATGGAGGAGATTCAGAAAAACCTAGTGATGCTAAAATTCCTGAAGAGACTTTAAAGTCTGAAGATAGAAAAGATGAAGGAAAAGTCACAAACATGGAGAATACTGCTACTATTGTAACGAATAGAAGAAAGAATAAACGGAAGAAGAAAAGTAACACTTCTGAGCCTGCCTCTCCTGCTGAATTAGCAGCATCTGTTGAGGGCACTCATGTCAAAGTTGAGAATGGAACAAAACGTAAAGCATCGGCTACAAATGGTACTTCACATAAAAAGAGAGATGTTAAACGTAATGAAAAACAAGTAAAGAATAGGCAATTAGATAATGATCATGGCAAAGATTCAAGCAATAACAATAATAACAATAATAACAATAATAGTAATAATAATAATAATAATAATAATAATAATAATAATAATAATAATAATAATAATGCATCATCAGCTGGTGGTAATTCAGCTGAATTAATAGATTCAAAAGAGCATACAGATTTTAATACTGAGGAACTTTTGTTTGCAGATCCAGGTTTCGGTATTGATTTTTATTTCGATAATAATAATGAGTGGAGTATGAATCAAAATATGTCATGATCTTATTTATATCAATCATTTGCTTTTCTTTGCTTTGTTTAAGTAGTTATTTTTATGCGGCTCTTTTGGGATATTTGTTTTATTAATATGTATGCGCTATTTCTGTGGCTCTTATCTCTCTGTTAATATAAACTATTACGGATATTTCTTGTAGTTGGTCGTCTATTATCTCTGTATATTATATGATTATGTCCCTTGTAGCGTGCTCTTAGCAATTCAAAAACTTCAACAAAGAATTGAAAGAATCCTTCGCATAGTTTAAGAGGAGAAGTTGGGTACAATACTATGAACAATATTAACAATACAGAATTGAATGATTTGAACCTTGCGAATCCTCCAGAGGATACCGTTTCGGATCTTGCATTTTCTTCACAGGGTGAATTTTTATCTGTGTCATCGTGGGATTCAAAAGTGAGAATTTATCAAATTATGGCGGATGGAACATCTCAAGGTAAAGCAATGTTTGAGCATCAAGGTCCAGTTTTAAGTACTAGATGGACATTAGATGGTACTAAAGTTATTAGTGGTGGTTGTGATAAAACTGTTAAATTATATGATGTAGCATCTGGTCAATCAACACAAATTGGTGCACATAATGATACAGTTAGAGCTATAAGGATGGCAGAATGTGGTAATAGTAATACACCAGTTATTGTTAGTGGATCATGGGATAAAACTCTTAAATATTGGGATATGAGATCACCAACTCCAATTCTGACAATTGAATTAGCTGAAAGATGTTATGCTTTAGATACTAAACAAAAATTATTAGTTTGCGCAACAGCTGGTATGAAATTTACAATTATAAATTTAGATAATCCAACAATTAAATTTAAAGAAACTGGATCACCATTAAAATGGCAAACTCGTTCATTATCATGTTTTACAAGTGGTGATGGTTATGCAGTTGGATCAATTGAAGGTAGATTAGCAGTTCAATATGTTCAAGAAGATGATGGTCGTAAAAAATCATTTTCATTTAAATGTCATCGTCTGACAAAACAACCAATGTCAACTTCAAAAAATATTCTTTATTCATTAAATTCTATATGTTTTCATCCAGTTCATGGTACTTTTGTAACTGCTGGATCTGATGGAAATATTTCTTTCTGGGATAAGGATGCTAAACATAGGTTAAAAACTTATCCTTCATATAATATTCCAATAACAGCTGCTAATTTTAATAATAATGGTACAATTTTTGCTTATGCTTTAGGTTATGATTGGTCTCAAGGATACACTCAAAATACCTCTCCGCAAAACCAAGTTTCGGTTAAGATACATGCTGTCAAGGATGAAGAAGTTACAAGAAAAGGTTTTCAAAATAAATTGAGATAAATATAGTAAAAAAAAATGTGTGACATATAAGTCATGTAGTATATGATACTCAATAATTCAACTGAGTTTCTATTTAATAATGAACCCTGTTGAGTTGTATATTTAATCAATTAATTACAATTAAAGAACAAAAATAAAGTAAGATGAGGTAAAGTAGAAGGTTGAGTGTGCAGGGAATATATAAATGCGGATTAAAATGGAAATAATAAGATCGTAAAAGTAGGGACAATTAGGTATGTCTATAGAACCGTTAAGTTTTCTGATGTCGGCTTTATTGCAGTATACTATCAAAAAGAGAAATTGATTATAAAAAATACTGGAAGCGGATAATAGTACGGCTGGTGTTCACTCTATGTGAAAGGAAAACTATCTATCAGGGATCGGATTATCAGTAATTTTTTTATGGTTCAAATATATACTTTAATATTTAAAAAAACTTTAACTATTTAATAATTTTCAGTAAATATAACTTTTATAGTATTTCTTTTATTTAACTTGACCTTAATTTCTTACACTCATTATTATTATTTCCCCGTACATTGGAACATGTAGGTACATAGTGATGATGTATCATAGGTGAAGATTATATTTCTTTCAATATCATAATATATAAACAATAATTTAAAACTAATTTAAATTTATAGTTTCTTGGTATTTAGAAATATTTAAAGATTTTTTATTTTTAATTATCGTAACCTGTACAGTGTACTATTGTATCTATAAATTAAGCATAATATTTTGTTAAGTTTTGCGATCCAGAAACTTTTTCTTCGCATCAATTACTTAATACAGTACTATTTTATATTCAATCTGGCTATAATGCGTCAAAATTTCTGTGGAACTCTCTTAAGCGTACTAAATGTTTTAAACTCATTTAAATACCCCAAAATCCTCAACTGATTATAGATTTGCATAATTGTGGTTATACAAAATAATGTTATTCTATTAACTAAAAAATTAAATTGATATTGATATTGCATTTATTTTTCTAAATATTTAAAGTTATAATCATTATCTATCAAAATGTCTACTGAGCTGCCAGAAGTAGAAGAAACATCGCATTTGCTAAATAGCAGCATACCCGATAATTATAACAGCATTGACTCAGAAAGAAATGATATAACTGTTGATCAGTTAGATAATACAGATTATAAATCTGAAATTAAATATATTATTATAAATTCTATTCCTAATTCAGTTGCTTTTGTTTTACAGTATTGTATTAATGCTTTACTGGTATTTTTTGTCAGTCAATTAGGTACTGAAGAATTAGCTGCTAATGCTATTGGTGTAACACTATATTTTATAACTGGATCTGCTGTTTTCATGGGAATGGCAACAGCGATTGATACCCTTTGTTCTCAAGCCTTTGGTGCTAAACAATATCATTTGGTTGGACTTTACTTTCAGAAAAACGTTACACTTTCACTAATTTTATTGATTCCATTAACATTTCTTTGGATTAACATGGCTAACTTATTATCATTATATATAGATAATGAGAACATTGTAAATCTTGTTTCTCTTTATTTTAAAGTAGCTATTTTTGAAGCACCAGCTTTTATCTTATTTGAAAATGGTAAACGTTTTATTCAAGCACAAGGTATCTTTGACGTTACTATATATATATTATTAATTGTGGTACCAATTAATGTGGTACTTAACTATACACTTATTTTGAGTGAGAGGTTTGGTTTAGGTTATATCGGATCACCAATTACTGCAGTAATTAGTTATTGGTTAATGACTTTATTACTCTTATTTTATGTTAGATTTAGTAAAACGGCAAGATGTTGGACTCCAATTAATTTTAAAAATATATTTTCAAATCTTGGTACTTTAATTAGTCTAAACATATATGGTGCTATCATGATTCTCTCAGAATGTTTGGCCTTTCAGTTAATTACTATTATGGTTTCAAAATTTGGCACTATCCAATTAGCTGCACAATCTGCTATAGTAGCTGTTGGTAATTACTTCTTCGAAATTTCATTTTCAATTGGTGTTGTTGGCTCTATAAGAGTTGGAAACTATGTCGGTTCAGGATCTAAATATAATGCTATTATAGCAACGCGTTGTCTCTACATGATTTCTATTATTGTGGGATTCTTTAATTTTCTATTAGCATTCTATCTAAGAACATATGTTGGTGATTATTTTTCTCATGGTAATGAAGAATTAAGAGAAATTATCATTGAAAGTTTTATTGTCGTCGCAATTTTCCAAATGGTTGATGGTGGCTTTAACATATGCTCTGCTGCAGTACTAAGGGCTCAAGGTAGACAAAAAATTGGTGGTCTCTTGAGCTTTATCAGCTATTATCTAATTGGATTGGCCTTCGAATACTACCTTGGTTTCATTCTAGAATGGAAATTATTCGGCTTGTGGGTTGGTCTATCTTTAGGATTGGTCTTTTTAGCAGCATCCCAATCTTACTTCGTGTACATCTCAAACTGGGATTATATTGTTAATCACGCAAATGTTGGCTTCTAGCCCTAATTTTCACACTTAAGCCCTTTTTCGCACTTTAACCCATTTTTACACATTTTTCATTAAGCTTATATTATTAGCATATTATGCGTTGTCACATAACTAATAGAATATACACATTTGTATATACGAACTGTCGTAGGACCCTACCTAGTATGTGCATGCTACAAACTGTACGCTCAAAGAGTCGTAATATTACTAGTAACTGATATTGTCAGCACACTACGTTGTGACATAACCAGAAGAATATGCATGGTATATACTAATTGTGTTCTAGGCTATATTCTATGGATGCTACAATTGTACGTTAAAAGAGTCGTAATATTATTATACAAAAAGCCATTAAAGATTATACCAAAACATAATAAAAAAAATTAAGCGGAAGAGAACTTGGTAACAGCACGAGTACCTTCAGAAACAGCGTGCTTAGCCAATTCACCTGGTAAGATCAATCTAACAGCAGTTTGAATTTCTCTAGCAGAAATAGTAGACTTCTTGTTGTAAGCAGCTAATTTGGAAGCTTCAGTAGCAACTCTCTCGAAAATATCACTAACAAATGAGTTCATAATAGAGATAGCAGTCTTTGAGATACCGGTATCTGGATGGGTTTGTTTCAAAACCTTGTAGATATAGGTGTTGTAAGTCTCCTTTCTGCTCTTAGTTCTCTTCTTACCATCAGTAGAGGTAGCGGCAGTCTTTTTAGCAGCTGGCTTCTTAGAAGCTGGAGCTTTAGAGGCAGGTTTCTTTTCAGCTTTTGGGGCCATTTTGTTTAATTGATAATTTTAATTTTTAAAGTAAAACAATAATTAAAAAAAAAAAAGGCGTTTCTAGTTGTTTAAATAGTTAATATTTTTAATACTAATATCAAAACAATAATGTGCATGATTCCCAAAATGGAATGGTTCCGACATGGCCACTATTTTAACGCACGATCGTGGAAATTAAACCAATGCATTTATAATATAAAAAATCAATGATTTTACACCGTTCTGAAAATTTTCTGCTACTGTAAAACTTTTGGCATGCATATTATTTTACACTAACATCCACACATATATTTGTAATCTAATACAATGCACTCCTAATCAAAAATTTATGTATTTAAACAGAGAATTATCCACAATATTTTCTTTTACTGATTTTTTTTTTTTTTAATCATCCCAATTCAATAAATATAATTAATAATGTCAGGTGGTAAAGGTGGTAAAGCCGGTTCAACAAAAGCTTCCCAAACTAGATCTTCTAAGGCTGGTTTAACTTTCCCAGTCGGTAGAGTTCACAAGTTATTAAGAAAAGGTAACTACGCTCAAAGAGTTGGTTCTGGTGCTCCAGTTTACTTAACTGCTGTTCTTGAATATTTAGCTGCTGAAATCTTGGAATTAGCTGGTAACGCTGCCAGAGATAACAAGAAGAGTAGAATTATCCCAAGACATTTACAATTAGCCATCAGAAACGATGAGGAATTAAACAAGTTATTAGGACATGTTACTATCTCCCAAGGTGGTGTCTTACCAAACATTCACCAAGATTTATTACCACCAAAGAAATCAAAGGGAAAGGCTTCTCAAGAATTGTAAGTCTGATACTTATTATATGGTGTTTATATTTTTGATGAGTACAAGTTTTAGTAATGTTAAATTAATGAATTTTTGGTTGTTTTGACCAATCGGTTTATATCTGTAAAATAAAGGATTTAATTCGAAATTGTAGTGTCTAAGCTAAAATAAAGTGGCTTAGTATGGATACTCTTCGATTGGAGAAGACCCTGTGTATACAAGTAAAATACATTTAAAATGTAAAAAAAAAACTGCCGGCCCCAGGAATCGAACCTGGGTCTAGTCGGCCACAACGACTCGTACTGACCACTATACTAGGCCGGCGTAACTTTGCAAAATTTTTGCAAAAGCAGTCTTATCATAAATTCCATATGAATCTGTCTAAATTAGTCAATAATGATTTTTTGGTGTTACAATTAATCGCATTGTAATATTTTACTGCTTTTAATTGGAAATATTTTATTAAAGTATCAAAAATGAAATTTTTTTGTACAAAATTCATGGAAAATGTATATATCGTATAATTATTTGTATCCTTCCAGATTAGTTTGAATATATAAATTCTAAAGTCATTTAATTACAAAATTATTGTAAAAATATTATGTAAGGACATCACTACGTCTTATACACCATCCAGATTACAGAAAATACTAAGATTTCTTAATTTAAGATGCGTAAAAGATGATTTATCTGTAAATTGTACTCTAGAGAGTAAAATTTCAAGTAGGACGATGTTTTATGGTTCCAATAATTTATTCTGGATGATGAGGTACGTATAATCCTCGCGGTCAAAATGGACACCATAACCTTGCTTCTTTAGATCACTGACCGAAATTAGTGTCTTAGGTTCTAAGTTAGGAATATAATACCCATGAACTGTGAAGTTCCAGTAACTAGTACGGATCGTCAAAGGCTGAGGTCCATACGCGTCAAAATACTGGTCGTTTGCTGCTTTGCATTTGACGGGATTGTCCGAAATAGTTTCGAAGTGGTCTCGATTAGTGTTGGAACAGTACTCTATGCATGTTATGCAGAGAGGCCGTAACGATATCATGATCCCAATACCGTTCTACTATTCTAATGTGTGGTAAACGGGGTAGTAGCATAACTGTATAAATAGATGATAAAGTCACAGACTAGAAAGAGAACGAACAATCAACTATCTGTGTGCTAACATAGGACCAATACGAAACTACAACTCAACTTACTGTAATCATTATGTCTAACTCCCGTAACAATTCTACACCCAAAGCAGAGCAAACCCAACAATTAGTGCTAACAGTAACTCCAGCTGCGCTGTAAATAAGAACAGCTTTATTGCTACTGGTAGAAGTAAATTTTACTTTATTAGTAAAAGGTTTTATTTTAGCTTTCTCCTCGGACTTCTCTTTGCATTTCGTAGAGGTGTGTCCAAACTTTCTGCAGATTTTACATGCAATGATAGTTTTGTTAGGAGAACTAGATTCTGACTGTTTAGGGGACCTTTTTCTCTTTTGGTGGTTTTTAGATTTACTATTTTTCACTTTGGAGACTTTGGCTACCAATTTGTCAGAAGACACTGGTTTAAGGAACTTTCTTTCACTAAACTCAACACGAAGAGCTTCAAGAATTCCATTAATGTCAGTGGCCCGTTTGATTTCGGACTTGGTTTGGTCGTCAGTCCAAACGTTGTTGTCTTGAAGAGTTCGAACAAACTCGTCAAACGATTTAAAGACGTTCAATTTATTGGCTACAGCATAGTCTTCGTCAAGTTTTCTCAAGATCTTAAAAGAATCTTTTGTATCGATCTGATTATACTTGATAGATTCAATGAAGACTGGCATGCTTAATCGGTATTTGGTGTCATTGAATTCCGATTCAGCCCATCTGTAGTGAAGACGAATCTTGCTTGAATGGAGTTGTTTTCCATATTCACCCTTCTTGTTGATAAATTTCTCAACAATATAGGAAGCTAACTCATGTTTACCATCATTTGCGGGGTGAACATAATCGTCTTCAAAGAAAAATTTCTCAATTCCTAGTTCAGTGACGGCACTGTCAAAATCTTCTTTCCATTGTTGAATTTCAATTCGATTTTCGAAATCAGGAATTACGTGCAATTTTTCTCTCATTAAAATAACTTCTTTGGTCTTTAGTTTTAAGGAGCCAAAATCAACTCTGGCTCCTTTTAAATAAGAATTCCCAGAATCCACAGAGCTCGCACCATCTTTAGATGAAGGATTAACCCTTGTATCAGCAACACCCAGAGTGGTGGTAAGATCAATATGTTGATCATTAGTGAGGTTGTTCGACGGCATTACTAATAGTCTTGGGCAGCGCTTGCGGGTGGTTCTGGATTAAAGTTATATAACCTATATATCTATCTATTCCTCCTTGTTCTCATTGAAGACATTCCTCCATTTATATACAGAAGATCTGCAGTGTAGATTATGGTTTGTAGATCAGTACTTGTCCTTGGTTACTAATTGGATTCAAGATCATACATTAACATTCTATCGTCATACAATGTTCTGTATGTACTCAATCCAACATTAAATACTTAACATCCTATTTTTTAAATGCTTAAAATCGGTTTTTGAGGTCATGTTTTGGTATTGTAATATAGCATTTCAGGACGCGGGTTTTCGGCCGACTCTGCTCCATTATGTACTATTTGTTGGAACAGTACTCTATGCATGTTATGCAGAGAGGCCGTAACGATATCATGAGTGATCCCAATACAATATATTGTATTGGGATACACTATTACCTGACAGGTTAGCGTTTGAAATTCTTTGTCTATTTAAATTATGGCTTTTTAGCGTAGTGATATGTTAATCTGCTGGATATGCAAACAGAAAGCAACGCGTGTATACAGGCACCAAGATACTGAGGTATCATACCTTGGAACTACTAATACAAAATTTTTCAAGTGACCAATCACCGAGGGGAACGATATTGGAGAACATTTTGGGGGAATTATCACGCAGCGATGATATAGAATAAGAAACATCGCATTTCCGATGAATGTATCGCGCTCTGAGGCAGTGATGAGACACAACTAAGATTCTGATAGAGCCTTGGATCCTTATGCACAGCAGAAAGTATACAGATGCTCTCTAAAAAAAAAAATAAAAAAAAAATAAAAAGATCTAGACTTCTATTTAAAGTCAAGAAATAAGTAGCTAGATAATTTTATCTTTTATAAGGAGTTTAACTTCAATGTTCTAGGCCCGTTATTAATTGTATCGTCACATCATTTGAGGTGGTATTTACGTAATATAAATAAGCACTTTAACGTTACCGAACCTGTCTAAATTTATTGTGATTTACAATTTATAATTTCGTAGCAATCATAATTATGGTTGTGTCTTTATTAAATCGTAAACAGCAAACTTCATGTCTTCAAAAAAGAAAGTGTATGTTAAGTACTGTGTGCACAAGCATGTATGAAAAGTAGCACTGGGGTTAAGCAACTATTGAAACTGAGCCTGGTAGTGGGGACCACCTGATTTCAGAGCAATGTTTCTACAGACAATACCAATATATATAACTAACTTTAATGCCAATGTAAGTAATTTCTTTTGGAGTGATTAGTATGGGTATTGTAACTGCTATTAAAGAAAAGTTATTTGGAAGATTTCACAATAAGAAAGAAACCAAACCAAAGCCAAATGATGTTTATAAAACTAAAGATGAGGCAAATAAACCAAATAAGAAAGTAACTGAGACACTGGCAGAAGAATATGAATACCCAAAGGACCAAACCTCTCCGGTCGTTGCTAGCCATGGTGAAGAGGCGCATCAAACAGCAGTACCTCAAACCACGCAAGATAAGTCGCATGGTTCTTCTGCCATTGCACAACCAAACATTACTGCAAATCAAGAACTAGATGATGTTGAAGGTGTTACAACAAAAAATGATGATACATTGAAAAGTGCCAAGCAGGGAAACGAAAGTGCACCTGTAAGTAATAAACCGTTATTGGCTAATGACACTGATGTTGACTATGAAGACCAAGTCAAGACTAGTCAGGAGAAGTATACTGATATAAATAATGGAAAGAATGTTGAAAATGGTAACTCTGAGACAAACAATGGTGAAAATGCCGGAATTATAGCCAGTGTAACGGGCGCTGCCACTGCTGCCACTGCTATGCTCGGTGTTGGAAAAGTTTTAGGATGGGATGAAAGCGAAAGACCTGGCCAAACTTCTGATGTGACTGATAAGAGTACTACTGAAATTAAAGAAGATATTGATGGTTTGGAATCCAAGCCACTGTACTCTGGTGCGACTGATGTCGGCAAGAATACTAAACTGGACTTCAATGCTGATATGCATAATGAAGTTGATAAGCCAAGCCAAAGAGTAGCTTTGGATGACTTTAAGGAGATTGATGCCTCTGCTGGTGGGAAGCACCATGAAGGAAGTCACGATTTTAAGACTATAAACTACTCGTCGCATGAGCATCCCTTGACAAAGAGAAATGAATATGAGACTATTGACGTTAGTGCTAGTGCAAAGCCGCAACCTGATGACACAAAATTTGAGAAAATGAATCCATCAGCTGATTTTATGGCAGGTAAAACCAAGGAATTGAAGAATGAAGGTAGCCTTGTGGGAAATAACGTGAAGGAAAGTGCTAAGAGAAAAAGATCGACAGTTGCTAGCGATGAAGATAAGACTGTTACTGAGAGGCCATTAGAGAATTCTAAGAATGCTGATAAAACTTTGGTCGGAGCCAATGTTTCAGAGAGTGAATCTTGGTCATCTAAAGATAAAGATTTTAAAAAGATTAATAAAGAATCGACCACTAATCAGAAAACTGAATTGGGATCGATTGATAGTAATAAAGTAACCCAGAAGAATGATTTGAGTAAAGTTCCTAGTCTGGGAGATAGTAATTCTTCCAATAGAGGATTCTTGAGCTCATTGACTAATATGCTTGGTGGGACTGAAAGTAATAAATCAAAAGAAAGAGACGATACTACAACTAAACAACATAGCCACTCAGAGAGTATCAGTGATGATGTGCATGAAACTAATCATAATGGTGACTACACTTATGGGAATAAAGGTGACCGTAGTGTAAATGACTCAGCCGTTCCCCGGATGGCTGGTGGTTTTTCTGATGATTCAATTCCTAAAGGAATGAGTAATAATCAATCTGTCTATCAAACAGGAAAAGATGCATGGAACAGTGCTACGGATACCAAAAAGAATACATCTGAGTTAAATGCTAGATAGTCACTCAATTTTTTTGTAGAAAATATACGATATTGATTTATGTTTACTAAGTAAATATTTTGTAAGTGTATAAAATTTTATAGTATTATTTGATTCTGACATATTTTGATCTGCGGGCCACTCTCAAGGACCGTCTAGTAATACATGCATGAAGATAACTTCGTCAAGCCAACATGTATGGCAGTGTCAAGTAACTACACGGGTTATATTAAGAGTGATAAGGGCTAATAGTGGACTAATGTCAGTCGAATGATCCTCGATTTAGCGTTTGACGACATTTAATATTTTTATATATGAAGATCTTCTGTATATAAAATTTTTCGTTTCCAAAGTTCTCTTCACAACGGCATATACTAGATACAGTATAATAAACAAAAACAACAACAAATAATTTGATATTAAAATATTTAAATATCTCTTTATAATATTTAAAGAATGACAGAAGTTTTTAGAGTTCCTGGTGGCTGGGATACAGCATCAGAATTTTCAAGTGCTGACAGTAAAAGCACATTCAGTTCTGATAGACATAGTGAATATTCATCAATATATTCAGCAGATACATTATATAAGAATTTTATAACCATGGCAAAAGCTCCAAAGGGTAAGAATTCAAATGCATCACAAGCATCTAAGAAGAAACAAAAGCCACTCATGATTAGAATGGAGCATCAACCTGATAACGCTTTTCAATTCCCATTTGAGTATGCCAACACATGGTCAGGATTCCAAAAATCTTTAAATGATGCATTCCCAGAATATAGAAAATTAATTTCTAAAAATCAATTGGTTATACTTAATAAGAAAGAAGATTGTGCATTTATTCCTCAACATTATGAGACATTTGTGCGGCCAGGACAAGAGTTAACAGTAAGAATTCAATACAGACATGCTATATATCCAGTAAAAAAGAATACTGAGCAATACCAATATCTGGAATATGAGGATGAGAGTGACGAGGAGAGTTACTACGATGAAGAATACCCAAGTGAAGTAGCAGCTAAAACTCCCAAGAGAAAAGCCAAGGCTAAACCTAAGTCAAATACCGCTCAAAGAATCGTGAATTGGTTAACAGACTGAATTTATTCAATCCACGGTTTATTATACCAAAATATTATTAGCATTTATAGTTCTCTTTTTTTTTCTTCTCTTCGTTTAGTTATGCAAAATTTACAAATAAATAATAACAATCATGTAATAAGTACGTATACAGAATTAAAAAAACAAACATAAGCATTAGTGGTATTATTCTTTAGGAATTTCAACATAATAACTTTGAAGAGCTCTACTTAAAGCTGCTTCTAATTTCTCCCATTTCAAAATACGAACATCTTTATCAAATCCACGAGGTTTTCTCACAGCATATGCCATAATTCTAGTAGCTAATTCAATTCTAAAATCAGAACCATCCAATTGAGCTGGTGAATTTGATGGTGATCTTTTATTATTTGAATTAACTCTTGTAGATATTGGTTTTTTCAGCCAAAATGGTACTAAATTTGATCTTATTCTACCCCTTTCACGACGCTTTTCAACTGGAAATTTAAGTTCAGTTCCAATTAAAAGTTCAACAATCTTAATAACTTCCACACTTGTAATGTAAAAATTTCTATTCATCTCATTACCTTCACTGCTGTCTGAGGTTACACTTTCATCATCAGAGTCTTCACCTTGCTTGGAAAAACACTCTAAACAACTAACTTCTAAAACATCTACACCATCACGAGAAGGCTCAGTAGATTGATGCTCTTCTGCACTTCCTAATATTGAGAATACCGCATTGATTGTGCCGGCCTGCTGGCTTCTTTCAATCCGTATAATTCTTCTTTTATCAGACATTTCATATCCATTCCACTCAGGTAAACATAAATCAGGAACTGTTAAATTAAAAAGTTTTAAATTAACAGGAACGAAAACCACATTAGCTTCTGGATCTGTAACCTTTGGTGGCTTAGCTATAGTTCCTCCAGAACTTATACCTCTAATAACCCTGTATCTGCGGTGAGGAGATTTAGGGTTAGTATTATTTGGACGAGATTTGGACTGACGAGCCTGAGAGTTTGGAATAATAGGAGTGACATTCATTGATTCCGGTGACTCTTGTTTCATCATACTATTTCTAAGAAGCACATTGGCACTTTCAGTTTCAGGAGCAAAGGATGAAAGAGTTGGTGTGGATGATGACATAAGTATATGGTGTTGTGTTTCATGATGTGGTGTAATTTGATTGGTAAGAATAGGTTGTGGTTGTGATTGAGGTTGTGAAAGTGGTTCAGAAATATTTGAAGATTTAAGAGAAGGATCTGGGAATGCGTAATTTGGATGAGGGGATAAAAGCTCTAACATAGAAGGATCAGCAGAAACACCTCTAACAAAATTATCAGGTGGAGTTGGATAAGGAGAATGAAATTCATCATCATGTAATCCTACACTTAACATTTCTGGACTTTGAAGAAAACCTTCCATGTTCGCGTCGAATGATACATCACTAGTGTTGGTTATGATGGAAGGTTGGATCTCGGACATGTTAGTCAGTTTTGAAGAGAGTAGACTATTATTGTGTTGATGTTGTGGATTCCGAGGAATTATTTGATAGTTAGATTGTACTGGTTTAGGTTCAGAATGAACAAAAAGAATTGGTGATGGTGATAAAAAATCATTTTGACCATGGATAAAGTTAGGCGGCATGATTGGCATAGGTTGGGTAGGTTGTGGACCAGCCACTACCGAAGGAGCCTGTGAAATCATATGAGGATAACTTTGTTGTTGAAATTCTGCCCCATTTTGTAAATTTGTAAATTGTGGTTGAAAGTTATTTGAAGTTTGCATTAGATCTGGAGTTATTATTCCATTGTAATCATTGATCATTTTTGGCCATTTATTTTGGTCTGACTCTGATATATTTGGATTAAAATCATAGTTGTTCATAGTCTGTGGAAATAGATCGAAATTGGACATAGGCCCTTCAAATAATCCAGTAAAATCAGCAGAAGTCACTTTGAATGATTTTCTGACTTCCAAGGGTTTCCGCCAAAAATTTAAATGACTGGGTTGTTGTTAACAAGTATTACTTTTAGATAGATATATTATAATCAAAATTATAATTTACCTGTTCAGTAGTAAAAAAATTCTCAATTGTATATGTCTTGGATGATTTTCTAAGGGTTACAAATTTTTCTTAGTCAAGTCGAATAAATAATGATTCAATCTCTAACAAAGAAAAATAGTAAACAATTTGAATAATAGGTATTGACGTAGTACCTATAATATTATATTGATTATAATATATTTATATAAATATATATATAAATTGAAACTTATAAGATTTTATTTAGTTGATAAAATTAAAAAAAAATTCAATAATTCCTACCAGTGGGTGCGAAGTAAAGAACTAGAGAAACGCGGAGTATAAATAAGATAGTAGAGGAAAGTTGGACAAGCAAGGAATATCTGCAAGTAACATTCTCTGCAACTTTATGCAATAGAAACTTCTCTGCATTGTAGTTGGTAATAAACTCTGAGGACTACTAGCATAATATGACCGCAGATTACTCAACTTTCCAAGTGACATGTTAGTATTGTGCATCCCTGTACGTTAACTACCGCGTAGTACTTGTTATCCAAGGGGTACATATATACTCTTTATAATATGGTATTGCTTGTGTCTGTACATGGGATCTATTAGATTCGTTTAAACCGACGTTCATACGCCAGAGATCTATGCGCATTTATTATTATTGGTCTAACAATTGAGAATATACATATAATCCCACTGTTGTTTATAGAAATCCAGTTACAAGTATAGGTAAATGAAACAACTACAGTAATCAAAATAGGAAATAAAAAGAGAGTGTACTAATATTTAAATTTGTATAGTTATTACCATGTCTACGGTTTTACTATTATAGCTACTATCAACACTCTTCCTCTTTTCAGTACAAATTTGAATACACAGTAATATGCAGTATTATATTCCTTCCTACCATATTTAGTATTGACTAAGCTAGCTACCGTGTTATCTAATACTAAGGGAAAGATAGTCGAATACATTGAGCCGACAATAAGAATCATAATTTTTAATTTTTTTTGAATAGATAAAAACCGAGACAAAATTCCGGGCTGAAGGGGTGCATTCCAACAACTTGTTTGAAATATATGTAACAATTAGCGAGTATTAAAATAATAGTATTAAAATGTCTTTTATAATGAATTAAAATGACGGTAAGACTATGTGCCACATAGGTTCGGCTTTTGATCTTCCTTAGACCTTTTATTTGAGTATACAATGCTTTTTAACAAGTTACGTGCGGCGAGGCCTTGCAAATATAGTACATACACGGGTAGGTAAGTTCAAGGGAGGGTTAAGGTTTTTTTCCGTCTTAAGCTCTTAAGCACATAGTGCATGAATAAAAAATATGCTTCTCAAAAAGAAGGCTCATATCAGAGTTTACAACTCAAAAATAAATCAATTAAAAAACTAAAAATAATGACTACAAAATTATTGTACACTCCCTATTTTTTTTTAAGTTTTTAATTATTGTCAATTTAATTCAATTTGGCACAAAAAATGAATTAAAAAAAAAAATAAAAATAAAATAATTCTATGAGAAAAATATTTTTTATTTTTTTTTTTCATATGCATAGCTGTTGTCCTTATTATCTAGTAGTTATCTGTTTTATGGTGTACATTTATGTATAGTTCAGTATATTAAAAACTAATTAGATCTGACAAGTTTTGCGTACGACAAAGAATAATCACAACAGCCAATAAAGAGTTACTTTACATGGTTGCCTGTTTAACAATAGGTAATCATTTTCTAATTAAAGAAATGGATTGTGATATTATTTTATTGAATTTTAAGCTTTGAGTCTAGTTATAATTGGTAAACAATATATATATATACTTTGTTAAATAATAATCTATTTTTTTTTGTTCACATATTTGGGATATAAATTTTTTTTTTGGTGAATTTCCGAAATAGGATATAACCAAGCAAATTAGTATTTAACAGCACAGCTATAAGGAACTATAATTATTAAAAGTACAATCACTTTTTGAAGTATATTTATTCGTATTACTTAATTTAATATACAATTATTACAAATTTGAATGAAACGTGATATTGATAAGCATTAATGTAAAACTAAATTAATCATTATACAGTGGAGTGATTTTTTTGATCTATTGTATTAATGATCAACTTTTGAATACTAAGTTGCCAATCAATAATCTGTGGCGTAAAGTATGCACTGAGTCCTAATTTTCAATTGCCTCGTTTTTAGATGTATTATTATTTCAAGGACTATAACCTGCTAAATTAGATCATATATGCATTCTCAACTTCACTTGCATAGATGAGAACAAGATAATTATTTTTGAACCTAGAGGATTCTTTGGTTTCTTAATTAGGAATATATATATACATAAATAAATTTAAGAAAATAACTATTCAGAATTACAAGCATTGTAAATCAAATATGAATACCAATTTAAAATTTCTTAGTTCATTATTAAAGTTTTATTCCTCATTTTTTTTTTTGTTAAAAAAATTTGTAGACTAAATTATTTCCTGTCATTTTTAAATTTAGCCCCTTCCTAATTTTTTTTTTTTATTCCGTGAACTAAACAGTCAGAAATTTCCTTGTGCGGCATCAAAATGTTCGTCACTTAAGTGAGGGGACTTAAATCAAATTTAACTATATCAATAGATATACTGTAAATGAGACATTGTTATTAAGTTGCTTTTTTGCAAAATAAAAGACAATTTGTCATTAGGGTCTCAATTGTGAATTATAATAGTAGTAAATTATTAGTATATCAGCCTTTTAACTGCTTAGAAGTAGGTTTAAATCGAGTGTAGTAGTGATTCATTATAATTTAATCAACTGATAAGTTTGTTATCAACAATAATCAAATATGATTAGATTGCCGTTTACGTGCCAATTATAAAACTTTCTTTTTTCCATGTCTCAAAGGAATACGATATCGAGTGAATCAATTTAGCCTTTCTTACATATATACCACGTATATTAAATATTATTCCGAGCAGCAAATTCGACTGTGACATTGTTATTTAAACATCCATCCTAACTTGTTATTTCCTTGTTCTTTTAAAACTTAAAAATCAAGTTAAGCATTTTCTGTTGGTTCCGCATGGCTCAAATTGCTCTCCATTAATTTACGAAGCCGTTACATTATATTGTAAATATTGAGCTTAAAAAAAATGTATTTAAATATTTAACACAAAGATTTTTTTTTTTTAATAAAAATTATAAAGACTATATATATATATATAACAATCTAAATGAAGAGATTAAAATTCAAGCTTGATTTGATTGTTTAAGTTTGTTATACATTTTGCGAATATCTTTACTGGAAACTTTATCATTTGGCCAGAAATATGTCGCAAATAACCAAAGATGCTTTTTAGATTTATCAGAATCAGACAGTTTCGCAGCAACTTTATCAATGTGATGACCAACAGTGATTAATTCTTTCTTTAGAAGTGTAGCCCATTCTTTTCTAGTTAAACCTGAATTTCCTTTTCTAATTCTTTTAAGTGATGATTTTACTGTAGCTAATTGATCCTTACATACATCATCATCCATACTCTCATACTCAGAATATCCATCTTCTTCAGTAGATACTTTCTTAATATTTATCTTCTTAGATGATGTACTAGATCCTGAACCATTTCTTTCAGGTTTAGTATCTGGTGTACCAGCCTTCTTAGAAGCCCTCTTTGCTTTCCGTGGAACTGGAGTAGCATCGTCTTCACCTTCATCACCCCTAAGTAAACTAATTAAGTAATCAGCTCTTCTATTTAAGTGAACAGAATTTGGAACTTTCTTAATCTCTTTGACAACTTGTTCACCCTTATTGTTCTTGCTTTCTTTGGTAACTGTCTCATTGTTTAAAAACATTTTATTTCCCAATGATAAAAGAGGATCATCGCGAATTTGTATCCATGAACCATAACCAAATTTATCAATACCAATAAGTAACATTTCATCATCCTTTTGTTTCCAATCACAGTTCCAACCGTGTACAGTTTTTGATCTTCTAGGTAATTTAAAGTCGGCAGGAGATTTACCAGCAATAGTGTCATGGATCAATTTCATATCACCAGGACGATTTAAAATTAACTCAGCATTTAAATTTTTAGCACCATGGAAATCAAATAGAACTGCTTTATGCTCTTTACGCTTTAATTTCCAAAGTGCAACAGCATCCTTTTCACTATCTTCCTTCTTGATACCTTTAGATTCCTCATCTTTCTGTCTTACAGCAGCTTGCTCTAATTCAATGAGAGCCTTAGAACGTCTCTCTTCTTCCGCCTTAACCAACTCTTTGGATTTTTCAACCAATTGTTTATATGTTTCTTTCAATAACTCTGGACTTTTATTACTTAAACTTCCTTCTTCAATTAATTGATCCCATGAACTATTAATATCACCTAATCTGAGTACAGAACGATAAATATTTCTAACTTCTTTCTCAGTTATAATATTGTCATTCAACTTTCTCTTCTTTAAGCGATTCTTTCTGCTGGATTCATCCTCTTCTCGATCATGGTCATCATACATATTCTTCATGTTCTTCAACGCTTGCTCTCTACGAGCGTACATTTGCATTTGTTCTTTCATGTACTGTTCATCTTGCCTTTTCTTCTCATCTTCCTTCAATTTTTGTAACTCTTCCTCAGGAATAATATCATCCCAATCAACATCAGCTTTATAGTCAGTAACCTCAAATTGCTTCAAGAACTCTTCACCTCCCAAATGACTTTCTCCCAAGTCTGGAGTAGTGATATGATCTTCTGCATGTTCTAAAACATCATCTAAATTTAAAGACTCTAATTTCTTTTGATTTTCATTAGCCTTGAACATATTTCCAGCACCGAATTTCAAAATCTCACTAAGCTCACTGTTAGATGGCTCGTTCTTCACTTTACCAGTACTACCATTATCAGTAACACCTAAAGAAATAATTGCATATTCTAAAATCATTTTCTTTCTAGCTCTTTCTAAGACTTGCTCTTCCACTGTGTCTTTACTGACAAAACGGTAAACCATCACATGGTTCTTTTGACCAATACGATGAGCACGAGCCATAGCCTGTAAATCGGCTTGAGGATTCCAATCAGAGTCAAATATAATAACTGTATCAGCAGTCATCAAGTTAATACCCAAACCACCTGCTCTCGTAGATAATAAGAAAACAAAATCTTTTGAATCTTTCGCATTATAATGGTCAATGGAAATACGACGTTGAAATGATGGAACAGTACCATCTAAACGTTGAAAGTTATAACCTTTAATAGATAAGTAATCTCCCAAAATATCTAAAATACGAACCATCTGACTGAAAATCAAAACACGGTGCCCATCTTTTCTTAATCTGGTTAATAATTTATCTAATAATACCATCTTACCACTAGACATAATTAATCCCTTCAAAATGTTTTCTCTAGAGGAAGATCCAGCACGTACCAATACTTGCTCTTCAGCATTATCAAACAAGTAAGGATGGTTGGAGGCCTTTTTCAATTCAGCCATAACATTTAATAAAGAAATCAGCCCACCTTTCGTACCAGCGTTCAAGGCAGTATAGTTTTTGGTTAAGATATTTTTGTAGTAGTGTGTTTGAAGATCTGATAATTCTACTCGTAAGATTCTTTCCGTTTTTGATGGCAAAGATTTTTCGACATCCTTTTTCAATCTTCTTAAAATGAAAGGTTGAAGACGTTTATGTAAACCACGAATATATTCTTCTTGTTGATCATTTGGAGTATCAAAATCAATTTCTTGATCAATTGTGAATTTTCCAGGCATCAAGAAATTGACAAGAGCAGCTAACTCTTTGATATTGTTTTGTAAAGGAGTACCAGTAATCAATAATCTGTTCGCTACCTTCAAAGATTGTAAAGCCTCATATAAGGAACTTTCCGCATTCTTTAAACGATGTGCTTCATCAACAGCTAAAAATTGCCATTTTAAACTAGCAAGCTCACTGCGATCTTTTAAAACGTATTCATATGTTGTAAGTAATACATTGAATTTTGGTTTCTTATTGCTACCTTGGTACCACTCATAGTCACGAATAGCTTTTCTAGCTTTGGTGTTACCAATATAAAAGATAACATTAACATCTGGAGCCCATTTATCGAAGGTTTCTTGCCAAGCAGGCATAGTCGAAAGAGGAACAACAACTAAATGTGGACCATTTTGACGTCTGGCATAAATTAACCAACTTAAAAAACTCACAGTTTGAACAGTTTTACCCAAACCCATTTCATCTGCCAAAATTCCATTTTCATTACGTGACCACAAGAAAGCCATCCAATTTAAACCTGTCAATTGAAAATCTCTGAGTTCTCCATTTTTAATAAAAACGGGCTGAGTTACCAATTTCTCAAAAGGTGGTCTCTGCAGTCCATAATTAGCACTTAAACTTGGTAAGATTTTAGATTTAGTTCTATTTTGAAATTTAGCAACTTGAACAGGATTTAATTCAGCAATTTCAGCTGCATCTTCCCATGTTGACTCATCATAATGTAAACGTTTCCATTTAACAAAATATTGAAGCTGACTTTCACCAGTTTCTGGATCAGGTTCTCTTCTAGAATCAACAATACGTTCAATGGTCTTATATTCATTTATCTCATCAACTCGTCTCTCTTGCTCTATGCTTATTAATTCGAGTTCTTCACGCGTTATGGATGGATCATTCATAATTTCAAATGGTAGAATTATATACTGCTTGATATAATTATCAATCTTTTTAATACCTTTCATTCCAGCAACATCATGATAATATTCCCAGGTGTTATGTAAATGTGATTTTTCATTCCATTTAACTAAGAACTTGTAATTAGCCTTTATAGAGTTCATGTCTTCACCAACTTCCCTCTCCTTTTCAGCTACCTTCTCTTTACGCTGTTTTATTTTCTTAGCTAAGGTTTCCTCCTTTTGGGCTAAATCCTCATTAGCTCCTTGGTTCTCATTAGATTCTTCTTCCTTAATGATATCCTCCTCAGCTTTTTCCAAGATTTCATCATCAAGGTCATCATCCAAGACAATTTTGTGGTTCATCACTTGGTCAATCCCCTCTACAACCGGCGCAACAGCACTATACCCAGAGGCACCATTGTAATAGTATTGTTCATCAGCGTAGCCATCACCCTCAGCGTCGGATTCAAGAAATTCATCATCATCAGCTTCAACATTATAGTTGACAGTCTTATTGTTATTTCTAGTAGAAAATCTAACCTCCGACGAAGAAGGTACCTTAGCAATCTTGTGGACAGTCTTCTTCTTGAACCGACTTTTTGACTTTTTAGACCCTACTGTAAAATCTTCATCGTCTTCATCGTCTTCAGCGATTTCTTCCTCATCTTCCTCATCATCGTCCAAGTCTACTTCGTCATCATAACTATCTTTGGTGCGCGTCGATTTCTTTCTCGAACCATTTTTTGAGCTCTGCGGAACATCACTATCATCACTCTCATCTATATAAGGATTGGCAGAGGTATGTGATCTTCTTGAACGTCTAAGACCGTAGAGTTCTGGGTCGTCGAGAACCTCAGGCGGAAGGTCGGACAGAACCATTTCAGTAAGCGACAGCAGCGAGTATAGGAAGGGAGCAAGTAAGCAGTACTATACTATAGTATCCAAAGCAGTTAAATAAATTTTTTTCACCTTTTTCAGTGATATAACAGTCTTGAGTAAATCAAAAATTATTAAATTACTCAAAAATGTGACAAATACCAATGATAGCTGATAGTGAGATTAGGGCCACCGACGACAAACGCAAAAAACAAAGCGATTGACGTATTTCACAATTGAAATAGGACAGTTAAAATTCAAACTATTAATATTAAGTAATTAATAAATTGAATTATTTAAAAAAGAAAAATTATTAAATTTCAATAATATTTCTCTTGAAGTATCAAGTAATACAGTTAAACCAAATAGTAAATAAGAGAAGAGCCCGGGAAGGGAACTTTTTTTGGCTAGTAAAAAGCTAACAAAATATTAATATTCTTTAATAAAAGTTAATATTAATTGAGTTATATTTTTAAACAATCTATTTAATTAAGATTGTTTAATTTTTTTAATTAAATATTTAGCCAATATATCTAATTTTGACCCTTTCTATGTTGAGTCTTTTCGATAAGTATTAACAGGGAAACGCGAAGTTTTCTCAAAATTCTAACACTTTTTTTCTCCCAACTTTTTTTTTTTTTTTTTTTATGCTGCTAGTTCTTGCGCCCCGACCTCCGACAACCGACGACTAAAGTTGGATTTTTTTCATGTATGGTGCGCTGTCGTTTTGGTCGGCCCCCCCGGTCGGTGATTTTCAACCACCTCGACGTAGCCGGCGCCGTGGTTGCTTTTTTTTTTTTCCTCCCTTCACCCTTTCCTCCAACGCTACCTCTCACCAGCCCTCCCTCCATACATGTCCCGCTAAACTAGTCCATGCATGTCAGCACCCTGTCCCCTTACCGTACATGTTCTTATTCCTGCTCGCGCTGTCCCGCCTTTCAACATCAACACCGGCACTCGCTGCGCACACACGCCGCGCCCAGCCAGCCAACGGCACTCAACCCTATCCCGCCCGTCCGCCCACACTGTGCGCCCACTACCGACCACCAATTACAAAGCGCCATTTACTTGCTTAAATGTACAGTACCGTCCTCCACTCGCGTGTACTGCTTTTGTATACGCTCAGGTAGCTAGCTCTCTTCTACATGCCTGTAGCTCTGTATATGTACAGCGCTCTCTTCTACATGGTCGTGTTGCTTGTGTATATGTACAGTGTTCGCTCCTACCTCTCCCTTTATACCGCTATTTATCGTCAAACCCAAGCACTTGCTCAAAAAGCTCCTCGCATGGCACAGTAGCGTTGAGTCTCGCACAGAGCAAGAATACACCACTGAACTTTCTGTGAAGACTGTAAGTCTCCTCTGGTGGTGGAGATAATCTCTCATTCAACATTAAACCAATCTTGCCTCTAACCCTGTCAGTTACAGTTTGCTTGGAAAAATCATAAGCTTTGCCCTTATTGTGCACAGGTGAGAATGGCTCACCTAACGCAATGATAGACTCAACATGCGCATTGGTCATTGCAGGTGTCTCCATTCCAGTTAAATATCCTAATTTTTTACTGTAATGAATAACTCCCTCTTTATCTTTAAGAGATCCTCTTCTAAGTAAATTCACATAATCACTAATAAATTTTTTACTATACTCAATTGATGCCCCGAAATCAAGTAACTCAATCTTATGATCTTTCTCATTATAAAGAAAATTAGCCCAGTTTGGATCAGTTTGCATAAATCTAAACTCACCAATCTCTCTTAAACATAATCTCATAATATTTGTCGCTAACCAATTCTTAGTTTCTTGGTCCCAATTACCTTTAATAATCTCTTCACCTTTCATTTTCTCCATAGTTAAAACATGCTCACCGCTAAGATTATGAAATACTTTAGGAACACGGAAAACTGAATCATCACTTAATAATTCTCTAAATCTTACTAAATTTTGAGCTTCTCTAATATAATCACATTCCCATTTTAACTCAATTCTAGCATTACCAATAGAATTCTCTAAGAATAAACCTTTTGGTAAAATTTGAGATGCAGTCAATAAAAGTAATATATTATTTAAATCTGAATCAATGCTATCAGCAACACCAGGATACTGAACTTTAACGACAACCTGCGTGTGGCCCTCGCGAGTAACTGCACTATGAACTTCACCAATAGACGCAGCAGCGATAGGGATATCATCAAAGGAAGCAAATAGCCTCCCGCGCCAGTTATCACCCATTTCTTTAACCATGACTCTTTCTAATTGACCTGGTGGCATGTAATGAGCGCTGTTTTGAACTCTAAGAAATATTCTCTGAAACTCTTCAGGTAAAAATGAAGAGTCCTGAAGTGACAACATCTGTCCAACCTTTAAAGCAGCCCCGCGCATTCTACTTAATCTTTTAGCAATTCTTTCAACATTTCTCGGAGTGAGAAATAGCGACGACGTCTCTGATGATCCAGTAGCGTACCTCTTAAGACCTTCCGTAGCCGCACCCATACCAACCGTAGCCGCTAGAGTACCATACTGAAATATACGGCCTAATCTAGTGCTGGGAACCTCTGAACTTTCCATAACAAACTTGGCTGGTTTCTTTGAACCGCTATCCTCGTTTAAAACTCTGGAAAAAGTAGAGAACTTTCTCTTTCCTCCCTTTTCCTTACCGAGCTTACTGCCGCTACCACTACCAGCGCTACTCTTCAGACCAGTAGCAGCACTCTTAGACGCCGCTTTGCAGGCCTCTGACTTATCCCTGGCAACTTGGTAAATGTCAATACCCTTTTCTTGAAAGAAGAATTCACTATTATCGATACCCTTAACGCTGTTAGACTTCAATTTAGCTAAATCATATATACTATTCTCTTTACTAAATTCATGAATAAGCCCACCAATATAAACATTCTTCTCAATTTGAGTATAACGAGAAATGCCAAGCTCAATTGACCCTTTTAAAACATTAGCAGCGCCGTTGCAAACGCAACCAGCGTCATATATATACTTCCAGAGCAGCATGGCCTCCACTGTCCTCGCCGTAGCATTTTTCATACACCCACATACCCTCCCCCGCCAGACCTCCGAACCCTACCCGCTCGCTACACGTGACCCGTTTAAATTTTCCTTCAAGAGGCAAAAAACAAAACTCTGGAGGGCGAGCCATCGATATAGATTTACGAGGAGATAGGACTACGCGCTAAGATGTCAGATATTCAGATTGATGGTAGTTTTGAACTCGGGAAAGCTTTTTATGAGCGTATTTTAACCAGATTAGGAGATGTTAGTGTTCCAGAGGAGACTAGAAGTGATGTTGCTGAGTATATTTTAATGTTAGTTTCTAATGGTAAAACACCAGAAGAGATACTGCAAGAGATATCTTCAGTAGCGGGAGATAATGTTAATTTATCATTTTTTAATAGTTTATTTACTGAATTACAAACATTAAGACAACAGGGACAGAATGTTAATCAACCACAAGTAGTACCAGAATCTGCATTTTCAGAAGGTAGTAAATTTAGTTCTTCTTATTCAATTAAATCAAAACCAACAAATTATAGAAGTACTGGAGGAAATTTTAATTCAGGAGGTATTAGAAAATCTAATAATAGAAAACAAATGTTTCCTGTTACTAATAATCCAGAACAGTTACAAAAAGCTCTTGTTGATTTATTAAATGGTAAAGATCCAACAAAGAAGAAAATACGTTGTAAAAATTTTCCTCATTGTCAATTTAAAGAATGTAAATATGCACATCCAACAAAGATTTGTTTTCAATATCCAAATTGTCCAAATGTTAATGGTACATGTACATTTTTACATCCAGGTGAAGATGATGCACTCATGGCAGAGTTTGAAAAGGTAAAAGCTGAAGCTGAACAAAAGAGAGAAGAGAACCGTCAGAAAATTGAGCAGCAAAATGGAATTGGTGTATGTCATAAAGGCAGTAACTGTTTCAATCCGTCGTGCAAATATGGTCATCCAACTAAGGCCAATGAGAGTAATGAGGTTAATGTTTTTGAGTGGTGTTCAGATGGCTCTAACTGTGGCGATGCCAACTGCCACAAGGCGCATCCATCTTATAAGACTAAAGAAGAAGTTTTGGGAAGCAGCGCTGGTGCACGGAGAATGGGAGGCGGATTCTCGCAGTCGAAGCTCGCAAAGCTTGCGTCAGTTATTAATCCAATGATGGAGGAGAAACTGTTAGAGCAATGTAAATTTGGATCTCGTTGTATGAATCCTAGGTGTAAATTTAGACATGCTAGTACACCAGTTTTATGTCGTGATGGTGAGAATTGTACTCGTATTGATTGTTATTTTTCACATCCTTTAAAACAAGATTGCAGATATTCAATTAATTGCAAAAATAAACATTGTCTTTTCCGTCATCCTCCTGAACGTGAAGCTATGATGAATAAACCATTAGTTTGGACTCCTGGTTCTAATAATAGTGGTTCAATGGAAACTGATTTGTCAAGTGCTACGACAAACAGACAATTTGCTGTTCCTGATGGTCAAGTATTAGAAAAAGCTCCAGCTCAAGAGGATACCTCAATGACCGCTTGAAAAAGCTATTAACGATAGTCATGTATTAATCTGTTCTGTATAATTATATAATGAAAAAAATAAATTCTTTTATGGGACTGGGTTACATCCTGGTTTTGTCTTTTATACATAGTAATGTAAAGTTTATAATATTAGTAGGGGATGCAGGGCAACTGACCGCAACTCGAAGAAAGTAGGGCCAAAGACGCGGCGGTAATTCACCAGAAGTGTCTTCAATGAGCGCCGCCGACGTTGAAGCAGCCAACGTGCCTGCAGAGGAGGTGAAAGATAAGGCAGTCGAGGAGACAAAAGATGAACAACAGATTCAGCTGGACACTCCGCCGACGCGATGGGAGGTTGAGTTAGAGGTACGTACTCATATTGTCATTTTGACAGTTATTTGAACTAACATAGACAGTTTATACAATCATTTGCAAATCTTAATTATGTGAATTATCTCGCCCAGAATAAATATCTTGAAGATCCAAGATTTATGGCATACCTTAAATACTTATATGACTACTGGTCAACACCAGAGAACGCCCAGTTCCTCGTCTGGCCCAACTGTCTCCATATATTGCGAATGCTACTAACTGAGGGAAGCACGTTCGCCAAAGAGATTGTTAAGAGAGAAGTAGCAGACGGTGTAATGGCGGGAATGGTAGAGAACTGGCGTAAAACCAAATCTGTGGAAATGATAACCAAGAAGGTGGGCAACGCTGAGTCTACAGAAGAGAACACGACCTCAGCTGACGACAAGTCAAAACCTACTGACGATGATAACACACAAAATCCTAATAATGATAGTATACAAGAAAAGCTGCCAGATAAAGATGTACTGATGACTGAAACATGAAATTATGGTCTCATTAAACACCGGCCCGACTGCCTTCCGATCCATATATATATATATATATATAATTCTATAGAATATAATATTAATTAGCATGATACATTTGATCGTAGCTTATCTAGGAAAATTACTTTTTGGCTATTCTTCCTCTAGATTTATATTTATTCCCATAGATTCTGCGCTGTAGCGTCTCTTGACGTTGTTTGGCCTTCTTGAGTCTTTCCTGCTCTAGTCTCCGCGAATTAGTCTCCTTTTGCTCCTTCTCTTCTTTGAGAGTAGTATACTTATTAACTAGTTGATTATAATAAGTTGCTTTTTCTTTATATTCTAAGTTATCAGTAGTAGAGCCTTTCCACTTATATTTACTTTTCTCTGGCTGATCATCAGATAAAAGCAAGTCAGATATTTCACCATTCTTTACTAATATCTTGGCCCACTTATCTATTAACTGATTGGTTATCTGAAAATTTTTATCAACTTCACTTATATTAGCAGATACAGCGTCAATAGAGCTGTTTAAGTTCTTAAGAAGCGCGCTTATCTGGTTCAACCTCTGTAACTCTTCAGTCGCGTCAGTTTTTCCATCGCTGAGACTTTCAATGTTTTCCTTCACACTATAAATATCAGCCTTAGCACCACTGATTTCTAGCGAGTCTTCCATATTGATACACTTTGTTGATGATTATTGTATTGTATTGTATCTCTTGTTATTGTAATGTACCGCGTGTGTGTATCCCTAATTATGAGTACGGTAAAACTAAGTTTCCATCGGCCCGCTACTTATTTTTACCAATTTCCTCCTTGCATTCTCATCGGCCCATTCACCCATAGTTAAGATTTGTATATAAGAAGCTCCAAGTTTGCTTCTTTTTCACATTTTCTTTTAACAGCTGAAAATTCCCAAAAATGTCAACATTCTGCAATTCTATCAAACCAAGTGACTTGAATGCTATCATTATACCAGATAAATATTCGCTATCTTACTCAAAGTTAGCGTGGACTGTAAGTCAGTTAGGACATATCTTCCGGGACTCTAAATCTCCATTGGCAGGTATACCTTCACAAAGCGCTATCGCAATCTCCATCCCAAATAGTCTAGAGTTCGTGGTCTCGTTTTTAGCAATCGTTAACAATGCCAATATTGCCGCGCCTTTAAATTTCAATTACAAAAAGCTGGAGTTTGACTTTTACCTAGGTGACTTGACCGCAAAGGCAATTATCGTTCCAAAGGGTGCTCATTTAAAGAAAGATAATCCAATCATCCAGAGCGCCATTGATCATAGTTCATATATTGTTGAAATATTATATAAAGGAGATGGTCTTGAAATTGAGATATTTGAGCCAAGTTCGTCTATTGCTACTAGCAAACCAGTATATACTAGTTCTAGTATCGCTCCTAGTACTATTACTACTGATTTTTCAGGTACTGCAAAAACTGACGATATAGCAATGATTTTACATACTTCTGGTACTACAGGTCGTCCAAAAGCAGTTCCTCTCACTCACAGAAATATTACTACTTCAATGAGTGTATTAGCTTATAATTATGGATTATCTTCGCGCGATGCTACTTATATTGTTATGCCTTTATTCCACGTCCACGGCCTTATTGGAGCACTATTATCAACATTAACATCCCAGGGTGCAGCAATTATTGCTCCAAAGTTTTCTGCTCACAAATTTTGGGGTGACTACTGTCGTTATAAAGCTACATGGTACTCAGCCGTTCCTACTATCCACCAAATTTTACTTAACGTTCCTTTACCATCCCCAAAACCATCAGTGAGATTTATCAGATCATGCTCTTCTGCCCTCGCACCAGCGAATCTTAAAAAATTGGAATCCACTTTTTCAGCCCCTGTCGTCGAGGCTTTAGGAATGACAGAGTGCGCACACTCGGTCACTACCAATAGCTTGCCCCAATACGGTATCCGTAAAGCGGGAACTGTTGGTTCAGCGCCCTTCGGAATCGAAGTTGTTATTCTAGATGCTAATAACAACAAGTTAAAGGCAGGTGAACAGGGTGAAATTTCGGTTAAGGGTGCTAATGTGACTCCTGGATATCTAAATAACAAAAAGGCGAATGCTGAGAGTTTTACTGCAGGGTATTTCCGCACTGGTGATCAAGGATACTACGATAAAGATGGATGCTTGGTGTTGACAGGAAGAATCAAGGAGTTGATTAACCGTGGCGGTGAGAAAATCTCTCCAATTGAGTTGGACAATGTCATGCTAACCCATCCTAAGGTCGCGGAAGCCGTTTCGTTCGGTGTCGATGACGAGAAGTACGGACAGGTCGCCCATGCCGCAGTGGTATTAAAGCCAAATGCCTCTTTAACCGTAAAGGAGTTCCAGGACTATTTGGCCACGAAAATAGCTTCTTTCAAAATCCCCGAAAAGGTTTATTTCGTGGAGAAGTTACCAAAGACTCCTACCGGAAAGATCCAGAGAAGAACGCTACCTAAGATCTTTGCCAGACAGTCGAAGTTGTGAGCATGGCAGCAGCGCCGCAAAGGGACAATACCATGTATGATTTTACTCGAACCTCAAGTTTTGTAGCACCAACAGTAGCACCAATATTAACAGTAGCAGCAGTAGCAGCACCAGCATTAGCGGCTGGCCGACTCTAGCCTCTGCGCATATATTGCATATATGCGATTTTAATTTCTGAGAGGCGGGGCATGGCTATATAGCAGCTAAGGTGAGCATTAGATGGACAGCCCACAGAAATATCAACGAGTATTGAAGCGGCGAGAGTCTGTATTCTCTAACAGTGTTGATGCTAATAATGATACGTTAGATAAATCTCAATTAGCGGAGATATACTCGCGAGTCATTCAAAATAGCACGGTTGTGATTGCGGAGACCGGAGAGACATCTCACGATCACAACATCGACTTAATCAATGGAACTATAGAAGAAGATGAAGAGTCTCTGATTGGATCTAATTGGCTAGAGACAGTAATGTCTAATACACTGATGTCTGGACGTGGATCTTTTGCTCATCGTACTTTGAATAGAATACATAGAGACGGAGCTCGATTGTATTATGCAATACAAATGATATTCAAGAATTATTGCTCAAGTAATGTTATCAAGTGTTCGTTAGCTTATTTTCTAGCATCTCTCGCTGTTTATTACCAACCAATTGGGAAATATCTTGGTTCTAGTGATAATAAACATTTGGTTGCAACGGTGGCCGTATATTTCCATCCATCGCGGTCTATTGGGCTAATGCACCAGTCAATATTGTTCATTACTGTGTCGCTCCTTTATAGTTTCTCTGTCAGTTTTATATGCTACTTGATAGAGGCCAAAACTTTATATCAGGACGAGGAACGTCGCACTGCGGTATACGTATTCAATCTATTGATCATATCCATAGCGTTGAGCATCGTTAGCATGTACAAGATTAAAATGGGGAAACAGTCGTTCAACGTTGCATGCTCTCTTGCATCCACGTCTATGATATCATCGATTGTCAAAGAAGGGAACAGAAGGTTGGTCTTGAACGACACCAGCAGTGTTAAGTTTGACAGGCTTGAGTCAGTGTTTCGAATCGTGTTGGCCGGCTCGTTCATATCTATAACTCTCTGTTACTGTTTATGGCCTATATCCTCTAATAACAAGATTAAGACCCATCTAAATGAGTGCTACTACTATATGAGTGACTATCTATCCCTTTTAACTGACAAGTTCCTAACGGGCGAGACTACACACCAGGAAGCTGTTACCGAAATCCAGAAGCTGTTGAAGCTGTCAGTCAAAGACATGGAGAAATGTTTAGAAGAGACTGGATTTGAATTAGTTGCCGTGGGTAAAGAAACAGAGTTTAAGACGTTACAGAAGATTGTTCTGTCTACAAAGTTATTGGTGCGTTATTTGGCTGGTTTACAAAATAGTTCAGATATACAGTGGAATCTTCTTCACGAAACTGGCGAGGATTCTGTTATCCCTGAGCCTACTATGAACACAGACATTGAGATACAAAATTCTGCTCAGCTATTTAACCTATTTTTATTTTACTTGGGTCCTCCTTTGAAGTCATTCTCTTTTACCTTGAGAGAGATCTTAGACAATGTACCGTTTGACAGCGAGCCACCATACAACGTGGTTCATAATTTGTCGATGCTATCCGAGAGCTTGGAGAAGGCCAGGGCATTGTTTGAGTCTAAGCATGCATTGGCCATTGAAAGATTGTATAACAATAAGAGGCTATTCAGTATAATTGATAAATACGGTAATCATAGTGAGGAAATTAGTGGTGAGGCCAAGGCCAATGGCAGTAATGCTAAAGAAGGATTGATAGTTGACGAGGAGGAGGTCGCAGCTAGTTGCTTTAACTTTTCTTACTCCATTATGGAGTATTCCAATGAGTTGAGTAACACTTTAAAGCTATTTGATCAGTATGACTCGGACAGAGAAAATGACAAGAGATCCTTTGAATGGCTTAAATTTTGGAAAAGTAATAGAAAGAAGAAGGAAAAACGTTTACCAGAAATTGACTTAACACAGGGCAGAAGGTCAAGATTGAATATTTATAATAATGAGACGCCTGAGGCAGAATTGTCAATTCGGTTTAGAGTATGGAAGTTTTTATCATACTTTTTAAGAAATGATATTCAATTTGGGATCCGTGTTGGTATTGGAGCATTTCTTTTATCATCTTTTGCATTTTTACCATTTACTCGAGTAGTATTTATGGAGTGGAGACTTGAATGGTCTTTGGTGATATATTCTATTATGATGAACTATACAATGGGTGGGACACAAATGACTGTTAAGTGGAGATTTCTTGGAACTTTTCTTGGTGCTGCTTCAGCAGTGGTTACTTGGGAACTTTTTGAGGGTCATCCTGTTGCATTAGCAATCGTGGGGTTTTTAATTTCTATACCATCATTCAATATTATTTTAAAGTGGAAAAGTTTTAATGCATATGGTAGATACATTCTATTGACCTATAATTTGACTGCTCTTTACAGTTACAGTATGTCATTGAATGAAGAGGAGGATGATAGAGAAGGGGGGAGTTCACCAGTGGTTGAAGAAATTGGATTTCACAGATTTATCAGTGTTTCCATCGGTATATGCTGGGCTATTTTGATAACATCATTTATACTACCGTCGAGTGCGAGAAGTAGATTGAAGAAGGGACTCTGCGTTCTTTGGATTCAGTTGGGAATAGTGTGGAACAGTGATCCCCTTGGATACAGTACAGGGAACGAATCTTCTATTACAAAATATAAATTTCATGGGCTACCAGTGCACCGTTTTAAAGTTCACGAGCTATACTCTCAGTTAGAAACGTTACTCAAACAGGCACCTATGGAATTTAGACTCAAGGGCCCATTTAAGACTAAACAGTATAGAATACTTCTTGATTCTTCTGAATCAATAATTAATGCACTAGAGAATTTAAATATGATTATTATTAAAAAGAATGGATCTCCTGATGATATTTTAGTTAATAGTATCCTTGAAACTCAGGATAATTCATTGTTTTTAGTTGACTATACACAAGGAGATAGAGAAGAGTTGGAAGGGAGAGTCCTATTAAATTTATACATGGCAGCGTCAGCAATGAAGTTAAAACTTCCAATGCCAACCAAAGGTGTTTCTATTGAGCATGCCAAAGATCGAATGCTACTGAAACTCGCTAGAATTAGAAGATTCCAAAACAGTAAGACGAATGATAAAGAGCTTGAAAAACTTGTTAACGTCAGTGATAAAGATTTTACAATGCTTTATTCATATATACTCGTTAGCACACAGATTTCTAGCGAGGTAACAAGAATAATGGACTTGGTTCAGCAGTTGTTTGAGCAGGTTCTACCAGAGGATCTCAGGCTATAACAGCCTGCAATGCACCAGATGTCGACTGTCTGATAGTATCTTGGTCTGATGTATGAGACACCATGTAATGGAGTACTAACAATGCATGATATATCAGGAGCTACTTGTGAATATCTTGAGCAAAAGTATACTGTGCCAGACGCCATGTAATGTTATACCATTATACGCAAGGCAGGGTTAGAAGGACTATGATAATTTTTTCGCGGAAATTTTCTGTCGAGTTCTTGTTCCTAGTATATCGATATATCCAATAAATGGTCTTTTGAACAATTTTATGTATAAAGTGGAAAAGTAAATAATCACAATAAAGGGCCAAAAATGGTCAAACAGATGGAGATAATCCAAATATATATAGTTTATCAGCACGCTTTGTCAAATTCCCACTATTCTTATATCCAATTATGGTGGTGCCACGCTAGTGCTAAAATCAAATTGTCATTTATGGCGGGATAATCTCAGTGCCTTATATAGCTGCAGCAAGTCTATCTTCAGCTATTGGCCGGTATATCCAAACATCGTAGAAACCAAGTACTGTACTGTATAGTAGTCTGTGTGTAATGTAAGACTTTTGGCCGTCCGTCCTTGGCCCTGCCCACCGCGAAAAGCGATGCGATGCGAAAAACGCGAAAAAAATGTAAAATACAGAACTCATCACTGATCTGGGTTTATAAGACTATTGCTCTGGACTGCGTGAAATATGTCCTCAAAGAGATCATATAATCACACTTCGCAGTCTCCGAAGAAACTAGTGGGAGGGGACTCATTTAAGAAAAAGAATATTAGAGATAAGTTGATATCAAGAAGTATAAACATCCCTATAAATAAGCTTACTCCAGTTGATAGTAAGCAGCAGTCATTCAGCGTGGCAAATCCTGGACAGCGACAATCAGCTAACACATGTGCTAAAATCCTATTTGAAGAGTCTAGCCAGTCAGATCAGATATACTGGTCTGATGCGCTACACAATGAAAAGCGAGTATCGCCACAGAGAAAGACTGTTTCTAGAGCTCTGTCTTGGAAGGAAGAGTCTGATATAAAGAACGATACACTTTCAAATCTCCAGGTGGACCCAATTACAACATTAGGCAGAAAATATAATACCAACTTTACTTTAACGAATGCAACTCCTAAGCAAAGAAGATCTAAATTTGAGATGTATTCATCCAGTATTGTGGTGCCCACACCGACAGACGAGAATATCCCTGATAAATCACGGTCACTATCTTCCAGTTCCAGTAAGCTATTTACCAGACTAGGCAGTGATTCGAGAAAATCAAATAGTGACTCAAAGAAGAGTTCTTTGCAGGAGCTTTTATCGGAGCTACAAGACGACGACTCTAAAGCTGTAATAGGAAATACAACATCGGAGCTACTAGACAAGGGAATTAGTTTACATGATTATAAAGCAGAAGATTTTGATGATGATTTCTTTGACGAGTCAGTAAATCATATGCTTCAAGACACAAGTTCTGCTGAGAAGCATACTGGTCCACCGGTTCAGACTGACGATTTTGACGATGAGTTTTCAAGCAGTGATAATGATGGTGCATTCGATGCCCTTGAGAGCCAACTAAAAGACAGAGAGCAGCCTATAAAGATTGAAAAATGCAGCACACCCAATAAACTGGGGAATTTTGGAAGTGAAGATACCTTTGGTGATGACTCTGACGAACTTGATTTTGATGAAGAAGAGGAGGAAAAGACGTTGAATAGAGTATCTCAAAGACCTGTTTATTCAACACAACAGATTAAAGATATCAATAGAACAGATAAGGTAGGTGCCCAGGTTTTTTCTAAAGGTATTACTGAGTATGAGCTGACTGAGTTGGAATTTAAAGACCCATTGTTGAATGCTAACTTAGCTAAGATCGCTGTGGATCGGAAATGGCTTCATAGATTTCAGATCAAGGAGGTTCGCAGTACAATGTATTCAATCAAGGGGAAGAAAAAGAAACAGATAATCTTAAGTGTCATAGATAAGGACTCACTGTCGAAGAATATAGTGATCAGGGATAGTTGGATATACACAAATTACGAAGTGGGAGAAATACTTCATATCATCGGGGAGAATCCTACAGTTGTTGATGATGAGCGCAATTTGATAGTATTAAACCCAGATACACTAATTGCAGCCACCACATTAGGTGAATCGATAAATTGTGAACGAAAAAGTTCTTTGTTAGCGAGATTTAAGCTCCCTTCAGAAGCTACTAAACCATTATTAGTTGGTACAATTGTGCATAGCATATTACAGGAATGTATGTCTTCAAAGCAAAATGACGAGGCGTTTGTTCAAAAATTATTAGACGATGAACTTGAACTGAACTTGATAGAGATCTTGAGCATGGGAGAGACAAAGAGCTCAGTTGGTGCCGAATGTCAGAATCACCTTGGGTTCGTGAGAAGATGGGTGGATCAGTATATTATAAACCCGAAGCCTGTGAAGCGTTACCAATCTAAGGATCAAAAGGATAAACAGTTCTCTATCAACAATGTATTAGATATCGAAGAGAGCATCTGGTCTCCAATATTCGGTCTTCGAGGTTTTATAGATGCTACTGTTGAGGCATCGTTTGAGAGTGATCAAAATAGTTGCATTGCACCATTAGAGATCAAAACAGGCAAAGAATATATTTCACATATGGCACAGACTTCTTTATATACCTTATTGTTGCGTGATAAATATGAAATTGACATTAATTTCTTTATTTTGGTATATACCAAGACAGAGCAATTGGTAAGACATATGATTGATCAGAAAGATTTGAGATTATTGATGATTAAAAGAAACGATATATCCAAATTCTTGAAAGAAGTTCAAACAGAAATTCCTGCATTAGCTAAGAATTCAATGTGTGATCGGTGTTTCGTTAAAGAGCCTTGTATGATGTACAACAAGTTGGTTGAAAATGGAACAGAGGAAGAGAGTGGGTTTCTCGCAGGCGAGTTTGATGGTGCCACCAGCCAAGTAAGACCAGAACACAGTGAATATTACAAATACTGGGAAGATTTATTGAATAAGGAAGAGAATTTTATTAATAAATTGACCAGAGAAATATGGCTCTATACTGCTGAAGAGAGGGAACAAATATCTGGAAAAGCAGTGTGTAATTTGAGAATTACAAACATAGAATACGATGAGGTAAGAGGGACCTATGTTCACACATTAGAAAGATCTGGAAATGGCAAATATAATCCATTAACGTGGTCACAGTTAGCAACACATGAACATGTTATCATTAGTGATGAAAGTGGTCATTTTGCTGTTAGTACAGGAGTGATTCTGATGATCAGAGAGAACGTTATACGGGTTAATTCTCGTAAGAGAATAGATTGGTCTGACTCAAGAACAGTAACAATTGGTAATAGTGATTTTCAGCAGCAGCTGTTCAGTGACCTAACATTAGACTCAAGTCTGGAGCAGAGATCTTACAGAATAGATAAGAATCCTGGGTTCCACGGTCTCCAGCTAGCAAGATATAATTTGTTAAATATTTTCTCGAATCATTCAGATGGAATGGTTAGAGATATTCTTGTCTCTAAAAAGAGAAGGCCAGTTTCTGAGGAGCCATTGGTGAATTACTCTATAGATGGTACGAAGTTCAACGCCGATCAGAGTAATGCCATGAAGAAAGTCTTTCATACTAATGATTTCGGATTAATACTTGGAATGCCAGGGACGGGAAAGACTACGATAATAACAGAGATAATTCAACAATTGGTTAATGATGGGAAGTCTGTATTGGTAGCTTCTTATACACATTCAGCTATTGACAATATTTTGATTAAATTAAAGGAACAAAACATGAAGGATTTTGTCAGATTGGGTCCATTAAATAAAATTCATCCTCTTGTCAGAGAGTTTAGTCCTCTTTCAGATAGTGTGAATATTAAGGTCGCGGAAGAACTTTATGATGCTTATTTGAAGCCAAAAGTTGTTGCTTGTACATGTTTAGGAATTACTGACTGGGTATTTAATCTTCGAAGATTTGATTATTGTATTATTGATGAAGCGTCGCAAGTGTCCATGCCAATATGTTTAGGGCCAATAAGATTCAGTGATAGATTTATTCTTGTGGGAGACCACTATCAGCTTCCGCCTTTGATTATAAATCCTCTTGCCAGAAAGGGTCTTCTGACTAGTTTATTCAAGATACTATCAGAATCTTTTCCTGAGAGCGTCGGAGAGCTAACTCATCAATATAGAATGTGCGAAGATATAATGACACTCTCTAATACTTTAATTTATAATGGACGATTAAAATGTGGAAATGAGAGTGTTGCAAGAAAGAAATTAAAAATACCTAATCTAGAGAAGCTTGCACAATTTAAAACTAAAGACATAGTGAACAAGGATGATGACTGGATGCAGGAAATTGTACTCAAAGAAGATCACAGGGTGGTATTCTTAAATCACGACAAGTTAAATGCTAAGGAAAGGGTTATATCTGATAAAGTAGATAATCCAATTGAGGCAGATTTGATTTATCAGATTGTTGAGTCATTGTTAGCATGCGGTGTTCCCGAGACATCTATTGGCGTATTATCTCTATACAGAGCACAAATTAGATTACTAGTTCGAAAATTTAGTAACAGACAACTGCTTGAAGTTTTGACAGCAGACAGGTTTCAAGGATTAGATAAAGAATGCATTATAATTTCATTAGTTCGTTCTAATGATAAACAACAAGTTGGGGAGCTAATGAAAGAATGGAGACGTATTAATGTGGCAATTACTAGAGCAAAGAGTAAATTAATTATATTGGGTTCAAGAAATACTTTAAAGAATTTATCAACAATTGATGCATTTATGAATATTATAGAAAGCAGAGGATGGTTATACAATATGATGCCTAATGCATTAAATTGCTACGAATTCTTATTCCAATATAGTGGTAATTCAGATAAGAATAAAACCGACAGACCAATTAGGAATAAAACTAACCTTTCTAGTAAGTTGCTTGATAATCATTTATTACTTAAAAACATTGTTGATAGCTCTTGAACAGTTCTCGATTTCAGTTGAAGATGTGTACATTTGGAAATCATGCTTGGTATCTAAGATTGTGCATCTGAAACATATACACAAACTGTATTATACGTACAGTAATCATTTTTATAGTAAATATTGTATTATTATTATTATTATTATTATTATTATTATTATTAAGTTTATATTCTTTTAGATTACTAGAATGAACTGAACTTCAGCATATTCACTTGATGTAGACAACCGCTTAACTTCGCGCTGTACCAAACATTATTGTCTCAGAGCTCGGTCCTTGGTTAGTGTACAAACGGCTTGAAATGAGTCGCACGATAATAGGGTAGGTCTACGATCATTATACTGGGAATGCTAACTAACTAGCTATATATTGTTATAGGGCTTTCTTGTTTGTATGGTTGATGATGCATGCTAATGCGAGAAACAAGCTCTTCGAGATAGATATTTATAAATATTTTTGATCTAATTAATAACATAAACAAACATAGTCATAATAATAAATAACCATAATTAGTTTTAATAAATAGTCTCCTATTAAATTGGCGTTACATAGTAAAACTATGTTATTGTGCAGGTATCAATGTTTTGGTAAATAAACCGATCGGGAATTTTTATTTTGATCCTGCCGTTTGTGGGGGGTTCTTATGATGGTTGCGTCAACATACATTATTTACAAACACTCTATTTTGGGGCATATTTTCACAAACATATATAAAGGGTTAAACTTCCCAAAAGTTACAGGCATTGAAAACTGTGACAGTTCTTTATATTTCTTTTATTTGCTGAACTGACTCAATCCAATAAATTTTAAATATATTAATAATGGTTAATCTTAGAGGTCAGCCTTTACAAGTTCTTGGTTCAAAGGAGTTAAACTCTAGATCTAATCTTCAAGCCAGAAATCAACTTGATCAACATAGAATTGAGAAACCTAGAAAGAAGAAGGAAAAGCTTTCTTCTCTTTGTAAAACTCCTCCATCAACAATTAGAACAAGAGCTGGTAGAGAATACAATAGAGGATCTTGTTTAGGAGAGGGTGGTTTTGCTCGTTGTTTTCAAATTAAAGATGATACTGGAAGAGTTTTTGCCGCAAAAACTATTGCCAAAGCTTCTATTAAAAATGAAAAGACAAAGACAAAACTTTTATCAGAGATTAAAATTCATAAATCTATGTCACATCCAAATATTGTTCAATTTATTGATTGTTTTGAAGATGATGTTAATGTTTACATTTTATTGGAAATTTGCCCAAACCAATCACTCATGGATCTCTTAAAGAGAAGAAAACTTTTAACAGAGCCAGAGGTTCGTTTTTTCATGATTCAAATTATTGGAGCCATTAAATATATGCACAGCAGAAGAGTTATTCACCGTGATTTAAAATTAGGAAATATCTTCTTTGACCCAGATATGAATTTAAAAATTGGAGATTTTGGTTTAGCCGCTGTGTTACCTCAAGGTAAAGGTAAAAAATACACAATTTGTGGTACTCCAAATTATATTGCCCCAGAAGTTTTAGCTGGAAAGACTGTTGGCCATTCATACGAGGTTGACACTTGGTCAGTGGGGGTTATGATGTACGCTTTACTTTTTGGAAAACCACCATTTCAATCTAAGGAAGTAAAAGAGATCTATGAAAGAATTAAAGAGAATGACTACCACTTCCCAATTGACAAGGATGTTTCAGATGAGGCAAAAGAATTGATTACTGACATTCTTAACACTAACCCATTAAGAAGACCAAGTATGGATGAGATCCTTCAATACCCTTGGTTCAAGGGACCTTTACCAGATTCTTTACCAAAAGATATTTTAGTCAGCGAGCCAGACTTTAGCTACCTTTCCTCTCAAATGTCTTTGCAAAACTTTTATAATGTTCAAAAGGCTGCTGGTTTAGTTAACAATGCTGTTACTTCATCAAAGAACCCAATTGAAATATTGAGATCTGATTTGGAATCAGAGAAGCCAAAGAAGATTTTACCACACTCATTATCACCAGGTAATGCTAAGAATAAGTACCGTGAAATGATGGTTACTGATCCAAAGATGATTAGAAAGATCTCAGCCGAAATCAATACCACACCACCAATGCTCCTGAAATCAGATGAACTTCTCGCTAAAGAATGCTTAGATACATTAAATGGAATCAACATTTGCCAAAGACTGGCTAAAATGAGATCCACTACTAGCACTGTTCACATTACCAGTAAACCAGTCTTGATCAGCAAATGGGTTGACTATTCTAACAAGCACGGATTTTCTTATCAATTATCTACTAATGACATTGGTGTTCTCTTCAACAATGGTCATACTATGCTTAAGTTGGCCAATGGAAAGGATGTTTGGTACATTATCAACGATGCAAGTGAAGGTTGGATCGCCGATAGTTACTCTATTGACCAATTACCAAGTGGATTGAGAAAAGAAGGTGAGATTGTCAACTATTTTGATAAATATATGAAGACAAACTTATGCCGTGTCTCTAATGAAGATGCTGACAGAGGCGACGATGTTTGGCTCAGAAGATACAACCGTTGCGAAGCTTATGTTATGTTTGAGCTTAGTGATGGTTCATTCCAATTTAACTTTAGAGACCATCATAAACTTTGCATTAGTGGAAAGGGAACTGTTGTCACTTACATTTCTCCAAGTCGTTCAGCACATTCTTTCCCATTAATAGACATTTTAAGATATGGTGGTATTCCAGGCCACCCAGAAATTGAATTTGACAAAAAATTTGCTTTAATGAAAGATGCATTAAGAGAAAAAGCAGTTGTTTAAATTACATAAATCAAGGGTTGGGTTTTATTATTCATGTTTATTTTTTTTATCATCATTATACTTTGTCGTTTTTTTATTTGATTTCTCACAGGTTCATACAAATTATCTAATATACCATACTATTATTCTCTGTAGATGCTTTATGCCCACAACTTTATAGTTCTGTCCCAACCACCGCTAATAATGTTTTCACCTGAAGGATTAATATCACAACACATAACTTTATTATTTATATGACCTTTTAGAGTCTTAACGTTAATCCAATTATCGGATGACCAAATTTTAACAGTTCCATCAAATGCACAGCTCACAAGAAATTTAGAAGACACATTTACAGATAGTTCCAGCTTTAGGAAAGAAGCTAAAGAGTTTTGATCAGCATGAAAGAACGATAAATCAGTCACTAACTTTGTATGTGCAGGAATAGTGTATAACGGCCTAGTATTAAAAATATAATCATTATGACTGTTTTTGTTTACTTGAGAAGGAGTATATCGCAAATCCCAAATTTTAATACTTCCATCTTTACTACCAGTAGCTAGCTGATATCCATTATCTGACCAATCAAGACATGAAATATCTTTAATATGATTATATAAAGTCATGATTTGCTTACCAGTTCTAAGATCCCAAATATGTCCAAGAGCATCAAAACCACCAGAAGCCAATAAAGAACCATCACATTGAAAAGCAACAGCATGAACTTCCTTAGAATGTCCTTCTTGTGTATATAATTCTTTTTGAGTAGTAATATCCCATAATTTCCAAGTTTTATCATGAGATGCCAGTGCTAGAAGTGGCATAGTAGGATGAAATATAGTACTCGTAATTCTTCCTTCATGTCCACCAAGGGTAGCCAATGGATCTGGATCTTCTGAATTCCATAAATGAATAACATTATTATTACTATTTGAGCCAGCAAGCGATACTGTCTTAGCAGTAGGTCTCGGATGCCAGCCTAATCCTGTCACTTTATTATGGTTCATATCTGGGTACATCTTCTCAGATAAAACCTCTAGAGTAGAAGAGTCAACAATTGAGATACTCCCCGTCCAAGAGCCTACCGCTATATTCTTACCATTCGTTGGGTCAAATTTGCAAGACGATATAGCTCGCGATGATAAGTTATTTGAGCCCACAAGCTCAAGACTGGATAACTTCTCGTTAATAGAACGTCTGTACAAGAGTAATTTAGTGAAATCAACCTCTTTCTCTTTTATTTGATCAGCGGTTCGCTTTTTAGCCAGTTTTATAGAGTCCTCGATTAGCGCCGTACGAACCTTCAATATATCTTCAGTACCAGGGGTCCAGTACTCTTCATTATCGTCTTCCATCTCTTCATCCTCGCTGCTACTATCACCACCTATAGCTTCTGTATATAGCACATCTTTGTCTTCAAGTAAGCCAGGCTGAGTTTCAGATCGCTGGGCTGCTATCAATTTGATTAATCTTTGACGTCTCGCTGCCTTATCCTCGCCAAAGAAAGTCTTTGGTTCACCAAGACTGCGGAGCAGCTTAATGACATCATCGTCTAATGTCGGTATGTTCCCCTCAATTGCTCTTTTGATTGAATTTGGAAGAATCAGACTCATCTCTCATTATTTAAGGGCTCATCGACAGGCCCGAAAAATTATTTTTTAATGATTTTTTTTTTTGGCGTTTCGCGATATTACATAAGCAGATGAGCGGTAGAGTGGAGTCGCGAACCACAAAGATGGAAGCGTTTGTGACACTGAAACAGAAATGAAAGAATAAAAGGCCAGAATTCCGCTGTAGCACTCTTTAGTGTCGACCTGATTTCACAATGATCAGGCCGTTGGTTCTATTGTGCACATTCTGCATCACCGCCACTTCGGCCTTCATCGATCCTATCACCATCAAGGACCGACATTTCTATAGGGCCAATTCCCGAGAGCCAGTAAGCAGTTTCGCTCCCTTATGTTTTAAAGGTACTACAAGATATTAACAATACTAGTTTTTTATTAAGGGCGTGGATTACCAGCCCGGTGGGTCGTCTGGGGTCTGTCTTGATCGCGACCCATTGTCAGACCCTGAGACGTGCGCCAGAGACATTCTGCTATTTCAGGATTTGGGAGTCAATGTGAGTATAGGAAATATCAAGTAATAATACAGGAAACTAACTAGAGACAGACGATTCGTGTTTATTCTGTTAACCCGGATCTCAACCACGATAAGTGCATGTCCCTGTTGGCAGTAGCCGGCATCTATCTGGTTCTTGATGTCAACTCGCCGTTAGAACACCAGCATCTAAATAGATACGAGCCTTGGACCACATATAACAGTGAATACGCAGAACATGTCTTTAAGGTTATTGAGGAATTTTCAGGCTACAACAATACAATGGCATTTTTTGCCGGTAATGAGATTGTGAATGACAGAGTTTCGGCAAAAGTGAGTATCAACTTGACAATGTACATCTTTCTATTTACTAACGCTGGTTTTAGACTTCTCCAGTATTTATCAAGGCTCTTGTTAGAGATATGAAGCAGTATATGAAGGGTCATGCTCCACGAACAGTGCCTATTGGCTATTCAGCAGCGGATGATCTTTCGTTTAGAAAGTCTTTGCCAAATTACTTGCAGTGTGATGATGGCAGCGGGGTGGACAGTACTATTGATTTCTACGGAGTGAACTCCTACCAATGTGAGTATTCAAAGCAGTTTAATGATTATTATAGAGACTAACGGGTTAGGGTGCGGCCAGCAGACTATCCAGACTAGTGGATACGATACGCTCGTGAACAGCTACTCTCAGTACACTAAGCCGATATTCTTTTCTGAGTATGGCTGTAATGAGGTATTACCAAGACAGTTTCAGGAGGTTAAAGCGATATACTCTAGCGCAATGACTGAAGTTTTCTCGGGTGGTTTAGTGTATGAATACCACCAGGAGGCCAACAACTATGGTCTTGTAGAGTATGATGCGGAGGGGAATGTACACTTGCTTCCAGATTACCAAAGTCTCAAGACTGCATTTAGTGATTTAAAGATAGAATATGACAAGGTAGTGATTGAGAAGGAGTTAAATGGAAGAAAAGACAGTATTTTCCACCGAGGGTCTATTAATCTTTGTGACCCACAGTACGATAACATAGTTACAACTGGACCATTACCGGCACTGACTGACATTCAGTCATTGATCAAGACAGGTATCTCAGCGAAGCAGGGAAAATATGTTCCATTGGCCAGGAAGGATTTAAAGAGCAGCCAGTTTGCTGTGTATGATACGAACGACGTACAGTACTTACCGGAGGAGAATATCAAGATCACATCATTTCCAACAGAGCAGCAGCATATTCAAACTGAAGCTAAATCGGAATCAAAACCTGGATTTTTTGATTATCTGTTCAGTAGTAAAGGTAGGTAAGTTGTTAATGATACTTAGGTTAGATATTGATTGAATACTAACGCCAACAGCGGCAAAGAGCGAAACTAGAGGCTGGCCGGTGAGAGCACTTATTTTTATGCTAGTGTTTATGATGTTTTAAAGATTATTGCGAATATAATAATAAATGATCACTATTGTAGACACTGACGATTGGCTTCTTGTCTTTCTGGTATATTGGCCATAGTAGTGCGAGCCAATCTGGAGGTATTGATGTTGGCGAAACGGCGTAGTCTAGGATGAACGCTACCGACTCAAGAGTAGAGAGTAATGTGAGGAAAGAGTATAAGTTATTGGAGGCACTTCCACAGTCAGATTTTGCTAAGGGGAGAAGTTCTGAAGAGAAGAAGCGCACCCCAGAGAAGCTTATTGATCTAATGTTTCCTGCACTGGTAATCTGGGCAATTTTGGGCTGTAGCAATGGCATTAGAAAATGTATAGAAAGCCCAGCCATGCTATTATTCAACGATAAAGAGTTATCAAGAGTCGCTGATTGCTGCTCCTGACACAAGTACCAGTCATAGTCTTGAGAGTACTGGTCAAAAAAGGTTAAGATGGGCGAAGATAGGTCGAGTGCCAAATGGGTTAGGAGTAGAATGTTTGATAGATGTATCGGGGCGAGCGAGCCTATGTTAGTTAACGAAAGTGATCTGACGGCTGGAAGAGCCAATGATATTCCTGAGAGTGCTGAGTAAGTTACCTTCACATTTGTTAGCGACAATTTTGTAGTTGTGCTGAATGGTGAGATCTGCGATAGAGACGAGACGTCAATAAGGAAGTTAGATAAGTAGACGTGCTTTGCCTTGATAAAACTAGGAACCGACGAGCGGAACGAGAAAGTTGTGCTAGATTTCGAGCATGATAGAGACACAGACTCTAGTGTTATATTAGCATTATTCTTATATTTTTGCTCAAAGAAGAAGCCTGAGGTAAGATCAGCCAAATGTAAGTGCTGCAAGCCTGAGGTGGAATGTAAGACATCTATGACTAAATCTTGGACATTTGAAGATGGTGGAGAAACACTAGGGGTCTCTAGTAATTTCAAACAATCTGGATCATAACAATCTAGATAGTCATCGTAGAAGAAGGCAGATGGATGGAAAGATATCGAGTCCAAGTATAGCATTTTATGCATCTTATAATCTGACATTATAGCATCAACATTAGAGATAGATAGACGTCTCACTAAGGACGCTATTGTAGCATTTGATAAAACTGTAGAGTGGAACTTTAGCAAACAGTCATATGATTTTATTTCTGGCTCTTTATATAGTACCAAGTATGCTAGAGCACGTAGCTGATGATTCACTAAGCATACCTTCAGAAGTGAGTCGGCAGGAAGACTCTCTAGCGTCTTTAGAATGATCTCTGAGGGTAATTCAAGTAGGCTCATATCAAACACTGTGGTTCATAGTATTGTTGTAGATAACAAGTATTTTAAAATAAATTAAAATAAAAATAAGTAAATAAAAATAAAAATAGAAAAAAAAAATTAAGCCAGAGACCGTAACTAAATTGTTACTTTTTTGCATTATCAGACGTTTCTTTTTATCGGACTTGAACGGATAAGGATAGGCCAAGCACCCAAGCATTTGGAAGTTACTACAAAAGTAAATCATGTAACAAAATGTAAAAGATGTATCAAAAGATTAACTATGCAAGAAGAAAAAGAAAAATATATAAAAAAAAAAATGATGATAATGATGATTATATAATATATTTATATGAAAAAGAATTGAAAGGTAAATGGAGTATGATTATGCATATGGCATCATTGGGTTCATTGGGTTCATTTGGTTCATTGGAGCCATACGTCTCTCATACTCACCAAAACGTTCATCTACCATTAATTTTATTGAGGCTATTGTCATGAATAGCAAAGAGCTAAAACCAATACCTGTTAATACGACACCCACCCATATTAAGCCACGGGCACCGTTACCATAGTGCGTCTGTAATGAATAGTAGTCATCGACCATAACCTTCATTAACTTTGTACCTGTAAGTGTATTTGTCTCTTGCCAAACAGCTGCAACAAGAGATAGGGAAAATGCAGCAAATGCTCCACCTGTTGATATTATATACCAAATTGATGAATCAAGAGGCGTCACTATAGCGAATGCAAATATTGTAAAAAATGAAATTAAAATTGCAACAATCAAGATCCATGGTGACATACAATCATGACGAAACATATAAGCAGTATTTTTAAAAAAATTTGTTAAATCTTGATCTGGTGGATTTGATGAATTATAATTAGAATCTTGAACAAGTAATTGAGTTTCATTTCTTGAACATTTCCATGGACCTTTTGTATTATTATTAACTTCTGTTTGAATACAAGTCAGAAAATATCCAACTCTAACATTAAGTTTACTAATACTATTTGAATAAAAATATTGAGTATTATCACTTCCAATATATGTAAGTTTTGCAACATATGATGCTTTTGTTGCTGGACTTATACAACTACCAACTACTATACATTCAAGCAAGACATATAAAAATAACATCACAACAAGAATATGCCGTGGTCTTAATTCTCTTGCCCGTATAGATTCAAATCGATAGTTTTGACCTCCGAATTGCATCGTAAAATTTTCTTTAACTTTCTTAAATTATTTGTCACTTGTGACATTATCCCCTTATATATAAAATACTGTTTATTGCTGGTCAGACGGGACCTTCTTAGACGACATCTTAACGTAAACAATGGGTTACCCGGGGATGCGCATCGATGGGTTTGCAGAGCCGTTATAATATTGTACATTAATGTATAAACTTTACGAATTAACTTTCTTAAGAATCCAGGTACCGCTAAATTGATAGAATATGTGCACAGAGCAGAATACAGAGAAGAATACAGTTATAAAGTGATAGTCCAGGAAGTTTAATAATGTGACTCTGGGAGCTCTTGCAGTGGTACCACCAACGCGCGTTCGTATGGAATCAATAGTAAACAGAGACCCTCCGTGTAAATCTTCGATATGATATTTTGTTTACTTTTTTTTTTTTTTTTTCTTACAATGAGTCAAATTTAAAATGATATTTTCTTAGTATATTTGTTTGTTTACATCAACATCATCTTACCTGGGTCCTCGATCAATTCCTTAACAGTTCTTAAGAAAGTAACAGCTTCACGACCATCTAAGATTCTGTGATCATAAGTTAAAGCCAAGTACATCATTGGTCTAATAACAACTTGTCCATTAACAGCAACTGGTCTTTCCTTAACACCATGTAAACCAAGAACAGCACATTGTGGCATGTTAATAATTGGAGTTCCGTAAAGAGATCCGAAAACACCACCGTTAGAGATAGTAAAAGTACCACCACTCATATCTTCAAGAGTAAGTTTGTTATCACGAGCTTTCTTACCTAAACTTGAAATTTCTTCTTCAATTTGTAAAACAGAAAGAGATTCAGCATTTCTAACAACTGGAGTAACAAGACCCTTTGGAGTAGCAACAGCAATTGAAATATCAGTATAATCATGGAATACCATATCACCACCATCAATAGAAGCATTAGCAGCTGGAATATCCTTCATAGCTAAAGTAGCAGCTTTTGAGAAAAGACCCATAAAACCAAATTTAATTCCTTTAGATTTAATAATTTCATCCTTATATTTCTTTCTAAGATCCATAACAGCTGACATATCAACTTCATTAAAAGTAGTTAAAGAAGCAGCAGTATTTTGAGCTTCCTTTAATCTTTCAGCAATACGTAATCTCATTCTGTTCATCTTTATACGGTGCTCAGCACGGCTGAATCCAGTAAATGATTCACTCTTTGATTCCTCCTTTGGAGCAGCTGGCTTAGACTCTTGCTTTGGAGCAGCTGGCTTTGGAGCAGCTGGCTTTGGAGTCTCAGCTGGCTTTGGAGCAGCAGCAGCAGTCTCAGTTGGCTTTGGAGCTTCCTCAGCAGCTGGCTTTGGAGCTTCAGCGGCTGATCCGGCTTGGGCTTCACCTGGTTCAATACTAAGTAAGTTGTCACCAACATTAACGGTATCATCAGGACTGAAAAATAATTCTTTAATAGTACCTCCAACTGGTGCATTAACTTCAACATCAATCTTATCAGTCTCAATTGTAGCAATAGTTTCATCTTGGGCAATGTATTCACCTACAGCCTTAGTGTACTCTTTAAGGGAACCTTCAGTAATAGATTCAGCCATATCTGGAACCTTCACTATTTGAGCATTCTTTAAAATAACAGCTTGGTGAAAATCTCTTGAAAATATACTAACAAATTGTCTGTTATTACGAGCTTCTGATTTTATAGCTGATGCACATCTGAGAACAGCACCATTAGTGGTACTTCTTCTAATGGCATTAGTAACAGCGACACGTCCAGCGGTTCTAGCAGCACTTCTAGCAAGCATTGTAGTATTTATTATTTTTTTTATTTTGTATTAAAATTAATAATCAAAGTGTTGAACTACTTGATATAACAAATCAAAAGAAAAAAATTAGGACAAATAAGAAAAAAAATTAATTTGCGTTTTAACCCAATTGAAATGTACTTTGACGGACCAGTTCGGAGTGCGCGCTGCTCTGTTTCCCCATATTTCCGCTTGCCTGCTTATGTAATACGCATGTTCTGATTGGTTCTATATTGGTTATGCGGGTCCGATGATGGAATGTAACATCACAATTAAAGCTTTATTAGTAATGTAAAGTGATCATATAGTTTGACACTTGAGTCTACGACCTTTAAACCTCAAAAAAACTAGGAATTTTGCGCTCCTTTTATGTGTTCTTGTCATGATACTGAGGGTATGACCGATATACCGTCGTCGGTTCCGATGGACAGTGTTACATAACCGCGGAGAAACTACTACAGTATATGGGGCCCAGAGAGGGAAGGTGTGTGTGCAACTGGGGTTGGAGCGAGGTCTTGTGGCCATATTATGCGTAGCAGATATGGACGAAGTTGTAGCAATATTATTCCGTCTGTGTTGCTTTTTACTATTTCTTGTTGCTCCTATTGGTTGCTACGCCGCGTAGCCGGATATATGACGGATTGTAGTCAATTAAATTATCTAGTGTAAGATTAGCTTGTATGCTATACTTATTAAGCTACTAAAATATAATCCTAATATGTGTATATTAGCTAAATGTTCATGCAAAAAATAAGAGATGTGTCGTAAGAGATTATACTGTGCAGGAGCTGTGAAGCCCAACATGCATAAGCTGGAGATTGCCCTTTCCCAAAAAAAAATTTAAAAAAAAAAAATTAGCTACGGATAACCCGCATTAAAGCAGCGCGGGCATCACATTCTTCATCACTTTCACTCTCAGTAATAGTAATTACTGAGGTATTCCCCATTACTTCTTCTGATAATGTAGATATTGTATCATCATTACTATGAAAAAATGCAGGTGATGACATTAAAGGTAATTCAGAAGATGATGATCCTCCAATCATAAACCCAGATTGTAATAATTGAGGAGTAGATGGAGCTTTTGTAGCAATTAGTGGAATTGAGTTTGGAGTTGGAGCTTGAGTTGGAGCTGATTTAGATGAAGATATAATATTAGATTGTTCCGAATCATTATGATTAACAACTATAGCACGTCCTTGATTATCAACCATTAAAGCTATACTTAATGGTGTCGGATTATAATCTTTTAAATCTTCTTCATCACTTGAAAAATCAAGATTATTAATGGTTACTGGTGGTAATAAAGGATTCTCTGCTTCAGAATCTGATTCATCCTCCCGAAATAACGGCTGGTAATTTTTATCATTAGATCTATCGCTTGTTGCTTCATTTGGGATTGGTTTAACGGTAAGTTTTGGATGAATATCAATAGTGCGATTTGTCAGCACCAGAGAAGGTGTCAGATGTAAATAGTATCCATTATATACTGGAGATGACTGCATAATAGTTGAAAAATTAAAACCAGTATCCATTTCATCACTAGTTCCTTGAAAAGGTTTATCATCGTTTAGGAAGTAATTCTCTGAGACAGTAATATCGGAGTTAACACCTTTAGGAAATAATTCATCTTTATGTCTAACTGGTGATGAAAAAAATATATCATATTCTCTTGGTTCATCAACTAGATTAGAGGGGTCAATTAATGAGTCTGAATTACCAGATCTAGGTGATGAAAATATTGTAGATCTTTTAATAGTTCCAAAACTTAATAAATCAGATTTTGATTTATCATTTGGTGAATTTCCAGAAACTGCAAAAAGTCTTTTTGTTATAGGGGTAAGCAGTTTATCAAAAGCAACAATCAGTCCACCCTTAGTATGAGAAACAATTTTATTAAATTTATTAGATTTTGGTGGATGAGGAGTAGCAAATGGTTTATTTGGTGAAACTCTCATAATTGGTTTTGTAATAGAACTTTTATTATTTTGAACTCGTCTGCTTGAATGTGGCTTTGTAGCTCTACCACCACGAGATCTTAAAGGAGATTCAGCAAGACTTAGCAACGCAGTCATTATTACTGTTATCCTTTTTATTTTATAATATAATACTGTATTTTTTTTAGTTTGTTATCAAGAATATAATATATCAGGAATAATAAACTATTTATTATTATTCAGGATAAGTGCCCAATAGATGAAACGAGCAAAATGAGTGTATACAAAGATCCTATCAAATAACAATAATAGTCGGAATATGGTTTAAGTCAGGAATTACTGATCTTAATCAGTGAGTGATAAGGATAGTATCAAATTTATAAAGTATAAATCTTATTACCAGCTCAGTAATAAAATAATAAGGACACCACAAGGGTAAGAACTCCACTGCAAATTAAAACAAGTGACAAATTTTGCTATGCAGCCACGGTTGTCTAATGGTGACAATCCACGCTGGTACTTGACAACCCGCTTCCTTAAATGGAAGTGCTAAAAAAAAATAATAAAAAAAAAAAACATTTGGCGTCGCGTATTTTTTTTAAGGGCTTATACCGTTTATGCTAAAATAGGGTGTTACTTAAAATTAGATTAATCATATTTACAGGTAATATTATATAAATTAATCAATTATTTTAATTAATTATTTTAATTACTATATTTATTCATTTATTTTATATATTTTTGATTGATTTATTTATACCCTTAGCTAGTAAGTTTAGTAAGGTAGTCAGTCGTCCGCATTGAATGCCCCCAACAATAAGTACCTCCTAAAAATTTCATGCACGGCTATCTTGCTGGATAATCTTTCCAAGGTTACTTAGTGATAGCTAATTCTGCAGATTCTAAGGCCGTCTCAATTTGTTCCCGTAATTCTTCAGTTTGATCTTTCATATCTTCATAATCATATTCCTGTTCTTCAACTTGTTCATTAGCTACTTTTAGTTGTTCTTTAACTGATAATTTTAATTGGTCAAGCCAACTCTTTATAGTATTAATATCCTTACCATCAATATCCTGTAAAGTGGGATCTATTTTAGGCATATCAAACTCCAGTGCCTCAATTGCCCTAACCGCAGCCTTCTGTAAATCACTGTCAATACTGCTACTTAGACCCCCAGTCCCCGGACCTGCAGAGATCGCACTACTGATCCTCTCTGCTTCCCACTTGGCCACAGTAGAATCCATAACATCCAAAGAGTACTCGTGCAACTGGCTCTCTAGCTCTAGCCGCGCAGCAGCAGCCTCGTCCACAACTAGGTCCGCAGCCCCCACGCCCTCTAGCTGCGGCGCCGCTTTTAGTGCTTCCTTGTCCATCTGGACCCGGGGCGCCTGATTGCCGTCGCCACTGTCGCCGCCGCTGCCACTGTCGCTATCACTATCGTCCATGTCGATCTCTATCATATTAGGGTCCGCGGCGCTGTGCTCCACCTCAGACTCGCGCTTTCGGTTCATGTTCTGGGCCTGGAGATATCGCCTCTGCGACTTTATAATGCTAATCGACTCATCGTCTGGTATCACTGGCGTCGCCTCGGACGTAGGCGCCGGCTCTGGCTCAGAGACACCGCCACTGTCCTCTGGCTCCGGCAGCGCCCGCCGTTTCTTCTGCTTCACCACCAAGTCCCGAAGACTAGATGTGCCATATATGTCGCTTTCATCCTCCTCAGAAGCGCTGGAACCGTCGTTGCGCTGTAACAGCGCCTGAGGCTTGATCCTGGCCCGCACAGTCGCCTTTACGCCACTCCTCTGCGCCCGTCTGGCGCCGCCGCTCGCCAACTTCTTGCCCACCACTATCACTGGCGCACTGTCATCAGATTCATCGTCGTCATCAGAGAAATACGCAATCTTGGGACCGGCTTTCTTCTTCATGGTTAGATGTCCCACCAACGCGGTACTGTTGTAGAGGGCATCACCGAATTTTCCAGGACAGGACGGGTAATTTGCGCATGGATGCCCCAATTTGAAGCGACCTCATCCGTCGCTACGGGCGAGGCTGAGACGATGTCAATTGAAAAGCTTAGCAAGTCTAGAGTAGGCCGTGACAACCAAGGTATGTGTGTTTTATTAGCTTATTTATTTTTATATTTAAACTATGAGAATCTAGCAGAGCGCTAACGCGGATAGTGTATGACGCAGATGGAGCAAGGTTGGTTGCTGGAGGGGTTGTTCTCCAAGCTGATAAGAAGAAGGTTTTAATGATTCTGGCCAGAAATAAGACTGACTGGATTATTCCAAAGGGCGGGGTTGAGTCAGATGAAGCTGAAGATCACAGGTTAGCTGCTATTAGAGAGACGTGGGAAGAGGCAGGAGTAGATGGAACTGTCACCGCTGACTTAGGATTGTTTGACTCTCAGGGTCCTCTTGCTAAAGATGTATCTTATGCAAATGCTGATAGTTTTATAACAACATCAGGTGAGAAAGTTATTCCAAAGTCTAGATTTCATATGTATGAAATGGTGTTAGTTAAGATACATGATGAATGGCCAGAAAGTGAACGAAAACGTAAATGGTGTGATTATAAAACAGCAATTGCTGACTTAGAAAAAGCTGGCAGATTACCAATGATTGCAGCTTTAAATAAGAGTAGTATTATACGTGACTAACTACGAATGTTGCACATAGGGCAGAGCATATAGGGCACATAGAGTAATTTAGTTCATTGATAATTTAAAAACCATATTTATTTCATAAATCCGCTCATCATTTCTTGAAGGAAGTTAACTTGTTTAGGAGCTCTAATGTTAAAATATACGGCAGCAACTTTTTCAGTAGCTTCTTTATATTGTGCTGGCACGGCAGATGTAAGTTTGACAAATAAGTCGCGGTCTCCAACCTGCACAGCTAAAATTAAGAGTTGTAAGAAGTTAAGAGGTTGGAGTCCATTAGTCTTAAATTCATATATCCAGAAAGTTTCGTCAACTGCAGCCTTCTCATAGCTTATATTGGATCCGAGCTTCTCGACAAACGCACTGACAAACCTCTTAGCATTGCGAACATTACCCAACACCAAGTAGTTGAAAACGGGCCAGCCAAAGAACTGCACAAGGGCAGAGTTGGACATTGCGGCGTCCTCGCACCAGCTGTACGACAATGACACAATTCCTTCAAATGAGGCAGAGCTACTGCCCAAGATTAAATGGTTCATTGCCTGCAGGTAATAGTCTGTCAAGAACTTTGGTGAAACGTCAGACTCTGATGGAACAGCTTCCAAGAGTTTAGCACCAACTAAATCATGGATTTTTGGATCTCCTAATTTATAATCACCATATTTACAAGACCATCCAATAACTTCAGTAACAACTTTTCTATAACTTAATTCAGTAGCAGGAAATTTACTAAGTAAAGTTAATAATTTTCCTGAAACATTTGAATCTGGAGTAATTTCACCCTCATTTAAAATTTCAACAAGATATAATAATAAATCACTTGAAGATACATATTGTTTATTCTCTATAAGAATAAGTGAACCATAATAAATTAAATCAATAGCATGTGGAATTTGCTTACTCTTAACAGCACGATTAACTAATGTACGAAGAGTCTGATGTGCCTCATAATAATCTTTGGCAGCTACTTTAGCCTTGAATCTAGTAATGGTCCGCTGTAATTTCGGATTGCTAGACGTAATATTACTCAGCGCACTGTCCTCAATTGGCATCTCTCTCTCTCTCTATCACCCACTCGTCGTCGCCTCCGCCCCCCAGAACACTCGATCCGCTCCACATTCGTGCACCCGTACACCCGCCCACACACCGCGTGCGCGCCCACGGCATCCATCCCACAACACGCGCGCCACCGCGCCCCCGCCGCCACAAAAACCGCCC